>OY743220.1:21397387-21747950 GCA_963555745.1 Cardamine flexuosa | reverse complement strand
TTTATTGTTTCTAATAATTCTATCATTTATTGTTTCTAATAATGATAGAATTATTGTTTCTAATAATCTGATGAATGATAGAATTATTGTTTCTAATAATGATCATTTAATATATCTAATTCTATCATCTGTTATACATATTTTTTCTACGATATTAAATGATGAAAAACGTAGAAAAATTATATCTAATTCTATCATCTGTTATACATATTTTTTCATTGGATAAAATTATATATACGATATTAAATGATGAAAAATTATATCGTATATATAAACAGATGATAGAATTATATTATTTGTTACTTATTTATATGAAATAAGTTGGCATAGCGAAATACCATTTAATACAATTATAGCCGTGTTCTTTACACAGTTGCAGCGACGGCGACTGCAACACAAATAAAAGGGCAGAAACTCATTAAATTGGAGTTAAAAGATGTTGTTAAGGTTATACTGAAAATCCAGCGGCTGTTGCTACCTCATAAAAAAGGGTTGGAGTGATGTCGCTGAGATTTACAGCGACTCTAGAATTAACAAACTTAAGTCGCAGCAACAGCAGGTGACAGAAATAAAAAAGAAATACAAAAGAAATAAAGGCTTTTTGTTCATGGGTGGTCGCTGTCGCAACGACATTGTGCCGAACAGGGTTTATATGTTTATTAATGATTTATATTAATATTAATAAATTAATTAATAATATTTTAATATTGAAATTCTGCGCAACGTGCGGATACTATTCTAGTTTTTAATAGATAAAACGTATTAGATTATATGAAAACATAAACTCACTATTTAATGTTATCAAATAATATGTATTTTATGAAAACATAAAACATTATATCACATTACATTAAAAATCTCTTTTGAACTATTGTATAATGAATGAGAACTTGGACTATAACTATGTAATGTAGACAAGCTCATAGTTAGTTATTTAAATCTCTTAACATTTCTTAATCATTGTTTGTGTTCAATATCATAAAACAGGTTGTAGATATTTTATGTTATGTTGATTCTAGGGGTTTTACCACAAGTCCCCACCCCAAAACATTCTTCTGTTATTAATCTAAACCACCTGAAAAATCCTTCAGAACAGAAGAATATGGAAAGATATGTCCCAGTGTTGTAATTGTTTATCCTTTTTTTCTAATCTTCCCTTATTTTATCAGATAATATTCTGATTTTTATTATTTTGAAACTTTAAATAAAATCTGAAGAAAACTAAGTATGGTTAGTATTTGTTTTATATACTGTTTGGTCTGCTATTAGTTATCCGATTCTATATTAACTACCTTTGTTGGATGTTCCACACCAAACATTCTGTTATTAATATATAATTAGTTAGACCTATTATCTAGGGTTTAACTTTTCTTCTAAATCGTACGTGTATGCTAATTTTTGGAACAAACAGAACTGGTGTCCTATATTGGAGTCAATATACTAAAAGCGAAGAAAACATTATAATTTGCTAACAGGCTCGTGTATATATATTGATAAAAGGCTTAATCAAACAATAAACACAAAATACAGCCTCGTATATTATTCTAAAATGCCTCAAAAACTCTAGATAATCCCAATGGCGTATTTTTGTTTGCAGTGGCAAAAGCATGATAATTGATGGCAAATACAAAAGGTTATTTGTTGTCTAAAATAACAAGTTTTCAATTAACCGGAAAAAAAAAAAAAAAAAAAAGAAGAAGAAGAAGCAGTCTTAGAAATATCAAAAGCATCTATAGAACTTCAACTTCTATAGAAGTTAGACGAGTAACATTTGGAAACGGCAGTTTGGTGAAAGTCTGGGCTTCTTCATCATTTCCTCGAGAGTATCATCCTTTCTTGTTTTGTAGTGGACAATGACTTGCTCCAGGGAGCTTAAGTGCCCTAGGAAAAATGTAGTCATTTCCACAACTTTCTTGAAAGCTCTGTCATGTAGATCTGGAAACAGATGGAGTGCTCTGATTTGAGAGTTTCTGAGACATAACTCAAGATCGCTCTGCCTCAGGTCGGTTGTGGTAAAGCGGTTTTCATAAACACACTGATAACCCTCTCCCTGATTTATATAATTGAAATAAGAGAGTATGTGCAGGTATGATAAATGATAAACAATCAATTAGAGTATACCTTTATAACGAGTGTGTGAAGGTTTGGAGAGGCATCGAGAAAAAATCTGAGAGAAGACCAATGGCTAAACTTGTCGACATCCATAGTCAAATAATGCAGGTTTTGGAACTTGGGTACACCTTTAAAGTGACCATCCAAAAGCTGAAAAAAAGGGCAAAACAATTAATATTGATAGTAGGGTATAATAAAAATCCAGAAATAGTTAGTTTGTGTGCATACCTTAGAAGTGGAGGATGAGACAAATAGTGTCTCTACATGTGCAATAGCGTTAATGAGAGGTGTTGGGTTGCAAATGATATCATCATGCGAGATCAGATTGATCCTGGCAGACAATAGTGAGTTGAAGTTTAGAGGTCCATACTTGAAAGCAACGGAATCGGTGTAGTCAAGAAATTCTGCTTGGGGAATGTCGAATGACACAGTTTTACGACGGTGGTTACGACGGGTAAAGCAATGGACAGTGACTCTCCTGAGTGTTGGACTAGCAAGTGTGGATGTCTTCCATTGATCCCATTCCAAACCATTGATGACAAGCTCTTGTAAGATTGGAGATTTCGTTAACAAGCTTTTTAGACCATCCTCATTACCAGCAAAAGTAATGGAATCCAAGTCCACACTGTCAAGGAGAGGGAATGTTGCATCGGTAGATAGTTTCAGCCTAAATCTCTTTCCGAGCTTTAGCTTCAGCAGGGAATGCAGTTCCAAGGGCAAAACTAGCGGTTGATCATGCCCACTGATGGTCAAGGCAAAGTCCTCAACCTTGCCAGGTGCACTGACCCTTAACATCCATTGATTCAATCGAGCCATATCGATAGGACTAGGATTATCACAGTAGATGCTAAACTTCCGTAATTGCCTTGGAAAGCTGACCACGTTGTCTACAAAACTGTAGAATAAACTCAAGTTATCCTTCCGATTCTTTGGAAGATACTCACTAGCTTCCCAAGCAAGATCAACAACCGGTATCTCCTTGAACAAATGCTCCCACCTCTTTGAAAGTGTCGAAGTAGAGGCAGCCTCTTTCGATGACAAAAGCTTCAAAATCTCGTACAGCACCGCATTTGGAAGTCGGCTGATCATATCCATGTTGAACCTGCCGAGCCAAAACCGATATTACATTCATCAACAAAAACAAAAAACAAAACACCAAACCCACAAATTTCGCCTCCAATCTTGAAAAACCCTAACCAACAACAGAGAAAAAAAAAAAAAAAATTAATTCTGATGAATTCAAGGGAACTAAATCTTAAACGTTTTCTTTTTATCTCTTACTAGATTCACGATTTTCACTTTTAAGACCACAATCTTACACATTTTTCTACACAGATCTAGATCCAAAAATCTTCTTTTTATTTTTATTTTCTTCAAATAATCTACTGCCAGTCCATAGTTATATTCTTAGAACAATATCTATCAAATAACACCAAAGACCTAAAAATTATAAAACAAACTCACTGAGAGATTCGAGATCTTGGTTTTGGAGAGAAAAAGCTTTCCCTTTCTATTAGGGATTAGGGATCTTTCTTTTCTCGGCACACTCTTTCTCCTTTTATATTTCTTTTGTTTTTTTATTTTTTGCGACCTAAAGTAATCATTTCTTGTTTTGTTTGTTTCTATATATCCACCGTCTTAACTATAGGGTTTTTATTTTTATTTTTAATTACAATAAAATACCATGCTTTCCTACTATTTTGGCCCTTGTCAAATGCCTACTAACAAGTGACACATGACACCAGACTTATGTACACGTCACACGTACAATTAATGTGGTTAAAGTTTACCGAAAGTTTTAAGTTTATAGCTAACTATTATTATTCTTTATTATCAAATCTCTACTATAATCTTGCCTAATGCGTTTATTTTTTAAAATTTTGTTTTTGTTTTTGCTCATTTTAATATATTTCACAATGCAAATATATATATGGCATTTGTTTGTGTTGAAATGTTAGATGGAAACTATATTAAAAAATTCACTCATTTACTTTTAGTCTAATCCTAATATCAATTAGCCAATTATTACAATTATAACTAGTACGTACTAGTATTAATTAAATAACTTTGTAACACCTCAATCCTAAAATTACCACCATTCTATAATTATAATTATAATTATAGATCAAACTTTTTTCCTTAATTATAATTATTTAATCTAACCCCTAACTAGTTAAGAACACGATTTGATCATACCAAAGTTGAATATGGATGGACTGTACTTAAAACCAACAAACAAAAATATAACACAAGTTTCTATTAAAAACCACAATGATACTACCAAATAATACTAGTGGCTCCGATCATTTAATTTGTTTCCGTTACCAGCCACATGAATTACTGCAATAACCATAAATTTAGAAAAACAACGTTCAAAAATATTGATTTTATGGAATTTTAGTTCCCTTGGTGAATTATATTACCATCCATATTAATCCATCTTCCATCAGAGGAAATGTAAACTTTTTTAGCGGAGAGGTTAAGATCTATTAGAATCTGTGCGGTTTCTAGTAATATTATGTTTCGCCTAATATGGTTGTAATAACCATAAATTAATTTTTAACCAAAAAAAAAAAAACTATAAATTAATATATGGAAATTTTTTGAATACTATATATGACAAAAGTTGGAGATATTCTTCTGAGATTTCCCAAATTGATTAAAAAAGAAGTTGGGAAAATGTTCAAATGCCCCAAAAATTTAAGTTTGATTAATCTCAATACATATTAATTGATCCTCTGTAATTAGTTTCATGTTTCCATACCCTAAAAATTGTTAAGACCTCCCACCACGAAGGGAACAATAAATCCTACCAACCAATACTACTGGCACGTGACTAGAAAATGAATACGTGTCATAAGTCATAACAATCATATGATTGATCCTCTGGTCGCTCAAGTGTCCGAACCCTAGCGTGCTTATACGATGTCTCGGACTCACAAACGATCCAACCGTCAGCGTTAGCCACGTGTCGTTATCTTAAGCCAACTCACATGATCGCTTTAAGCCTGAGCAAAATCAATCTGATCCTTCTGCCCTTTTTTCCACACGTATTGTCTATTATACCCTCAGTTCTAGTAGCGATTCCGCTGGCTTGGGAAGGGTATCTTTGTCTTTCCAAAGTAGGAGAGTTTTCGAACTGAAGCATGTTTTGGTGAGGGTTCAAACGGTAGGCATTGTCACGTGTTTAAGTGGTCGGGAGATGCATCTATAAGCAAACCCGCGCCTGGTTCGATTCGGTTCGATCAATTCGATTCCTCCGTATTTCTGTATTATTCGCACGAACTAATAAGATAATAGTAGAATGTTTAAGAAATAAATAAATTATTATTAAAAGAATAGTTTAGTTGGGAAGACATCACATATTCACACCATATCGTCATGACGAGACAAAGTCACGTTTGTATTGATAGATTTTTCATGCATATGTATTTGTCACCCAAAGATGTATACTACATAGGTAGAGAAAAACTTATAATGACGTCAACGAAAAAAATAAACTAAATCCGAGTAAACGAAAGAAGCAAAAAACTTTTAAAATAATTTTGAAAGCAAGTTATAGATTTTGCAGGAAAAAAATATATATATATATATATATCCAAAACTTAACTAATGTTTCTATTAGCTCTAAGTAGTTTGTATCTAAACTTTTAAAGTTGATAGAAAAACATAGTAAATATACAACCAAAATGTATTATGCATGTTTTCCGTTAAAATTTACAGTTTGTATCTCTATGTACCAACTAAAATAAAATCTAGTTTGGCAATATGTATATACGAATTGATGGGTTCCTTGTAATCTCTCTCTACCAATTAGTTTCTCAGATTAATATATAAATCTTTTAGTGTATGTGTGTGTAACAGTATAATTGTATAAATAGAAGCAACTAAAATAAAATATAGTTTGGCAAATATATAAATACGATTTGATGGGTTCCTTGTAAATTGTAATCTCTCTCTATCAATTACGAGAGGCGAAGAGCCAGAGGATAAAGATTAAGAATTTAGATTCAAAGAATGGAGTCTATCTAGATGTAACCACTAATGGTGGTGGCTGATGCGACAACTGAAACACTCTAAACCATCTTAGACGAGCTATCTATGTTATATTCACTTACAGCACTATTTAGGCTTAGGTACTCTTTAAGTTTTGGTAATAGCATCACTAAACCCACTAAATGCTAGAGAGGAGAATCACTATTGCTCAGAAATCACAATCAAAATAAAGATTCAATGATTTTTTTTGGTCCTATTTCTTGTTATTCAAATGAAAATGTGGGATATAATAGAATGAGAAATACCAAAATATGTAAATGGTATGAATTGCACACTCATTTGTATTCATTTTCTAAGCAATATTGGTATGTGCTTTGAGGAAAAAAAAAAGTCAGTTTAGTAGAATTGATTTCGTTTATGTAACTATTTTTTTTATTAAAAACAATATTGATGATATCAGCTTTTCGTAGTAATAATCTCATACACGAAAAAATAAAATTAAAAACTTTTCGTAGTAAATAGTGATACTTCCAAATTGCTTTTAAGTAATGATGTCTTTTCTTTTCATTCTCCGTCAAATCTTTACCGCTTTCAGATTGTTTTATCGAAGACATATACGTTCGGTTTCAATGATATAAATAGTTGAGCATCTCTTCTAAAATCATGTATGCTAATTTTTGGAACAAACAGAACATGTGTCATATATTTTGGGCTTAATCTATATACTGTATACCTATAATTGAGAGGTGATTTGCTTAGGTGCGCTCATAGCAAAAGCTAGGCTTTCAGAGCTTAAAAAAAACCCGTCACGTGTCATATTTAGATTCGTCTTTTTTGATACATGTATAAGCCACGTGTGTCTAATTTTTTAAGACCGAAATAAATAATGTAAAGCCCAAAAAAAAATTATATCCGAATCAAAATGGGTCAGAAAAAAGCAATAATATGACCATTTGTATAATGTCATCTAAATTTAAAACCTTAAACTTTTTTTTTCTTTTCTAAACTTTGTTCTCTATCTCTTATAAATATTGGGTTAACTAAGACTGTCTTATCTGATTCGCTAATTGTATTAGGCAGCCAAGAACATATAACCGGTTTAACCAGAGCTTTTAGAGAGAAAACCAAGAAAAGCAGAGCCGCCATCAAGAACAGAGAAGAGACCAGAGCTTTTAATAAAGCACCTATTAAATATAATAGCATAAAATTTCAGTCTTTCAGAAGCAAAAAGAGAGAGAAGAAAATACAAATTACGACTACAAAATAGACTATATTCCCCAAGTTCATATGGAAAACTTCAATTCAAACAGAGCCATTTTATCGTTTGAACTTCTTAGAAGATTTCTTGTCCTTGTGACCTCCCAAGAACCTCTCACTCTCTTCATCATCTTGTCCCCTTCTCTTCTTCCTACCTCCTGATCTTTTAATCATCTACAACAAAATTTACCAGCACATAATTCAATTCTCTATACATGTAAATTACAAGTAAAAACATTTAACCTTTAAGATGTCCTAGTAGTACATGCAGAGAATAAAAAATACCATATGGGACAATTTTAAGGCTTCTGCAACTCTCTCCCACAATGACATGACTTCGTATCTTTCAGCTGAATATTCTGGTAGTTTCTTGCCTGAATGTCAAAACATAGTCAAATGTCTATATATCCTATGAGAGAACAAATATATAAAATCTATCTCGCATATATATTTTTACTCACCGAGGAGTTTCTCTATTTGTAAATACCATTCAAGCTCATACTGGCTTACAAGTGATATCCCCACACCAGAACGTCCAGCACGAGCAGTTCTTCCCACTCTGTGAATGTAATCCTATGACCCAAATTTGGAAGATCAATGTGTGTTCGTTCTCAACATCATTGATTCATGAGAAACAATAAAGAAATTGTATTCATGAGAAGAAACCTTTGAATTTGTGGGAATGTTGTAATTGATAACCATATCAACCGATGGGATATCAAGCCCTCTACTAGCCACATCAGTGCAAACCAAGATATTACATTCCCCTGCTTTGAACTTATTCAGTGCTCCTAGTCTCTTTGACTGCAAAATATTTCGCAAAGAATGAGAAAATTTTGAGAGAATGGAGTCGTGAAGAATGCATGATTTACCTGAGTCATTTGACCACTGATAGGAATGGCTCTAAAACCAAGGTTCCGAAGCATCAATGCCCGTAAACGAGCATCTTCACATGTTCGGGTGAAAACCATAGATGTTGATTCAGGCATTTCACTGAGAATGTATACAAGATAGCAATCCTGTTACAATGATACAAAAAGGTCATTACATTATAGTAAAAGAAGATAAAACACTCTCATGTATCTACCAAGCTCCTGTGATGTAAATAAGGTACCTTGTAATCAGAAGGAACCAACCAATACTGCTGTTTAAGAGTATCGACTGTGGAATATTTGGAAGAAGCAGCTTCAATCTGGAGGTAAGCATTTCAAGAAAATACAACTCAAACTATGGTATCTATGACAAGAAACGATTAAGCATTTCCATACCTTGACAGGATTCCTCAAGCAAGCCCTTTGAAGTTTTCGAACCTAAGAGGCATAGAAATTGAATCAGTCATTCCATCTTAAGGCTAAAATTATAGAGAGACAATTTGGTGTATGGAAAACCACAAGACTATCAAGCAACCTTTGTAGTCATGGTGGCTGAAAATAGATATGTTTTACGGTCGCGAGGGATCTCGTCCAAAATCATGGTAAGAGATTTCTCAAAATCTTCATTCAGCAGTCTATCCGCTTCATCAAGAACCTGGTGAAGTAAATATAAGAATGATAACAAGTAAGAACACGAAAAAGATGAACAAAAGATAAGAATGATAAGAAGTAAGAACACGAAAAGATAAGCATAAATTTACCAGATATTTCAATGTTTTCAGAGAAAAGCCTTTGGTGTCAGACATATGATCCCAAAGACGACCAGGTGTAGCAACCTATGAAACAACATTAGCTACTAGATTCACTGAGGATCAGTGCAGAAAACAATTTAAGAAACAAAACGTACAATAACATGAGGCCGTTTCCCTAGAGCAATAGTTTGTTGCATCCTGTCTATACCTCCAACAAGCTGAAAATAAATCAGCAAGCTTTCAATTTTCAATTCAAAAATCAGGAATCAGTTTAGGAATTATGATAAAAAAATAAAATGTGGTGATCTTACCACAGCACACCTAAGACCGATATCAGCTCCTAGAGCTTGAAACTGCTCAGCAATCTGAATTGCAAGCTCTCTCGTTGGAGATAAAACACAGGCGAAGAAGGAAGGATCAGGTCTACGACCTTTCTTAGGCTCAGAATCATAAACATAAGCAAGAAGTGCTTGCAATATAGGTAACGCAAAGGCTCCAGTTTTCCCAGAACCGGTTTGAGCAAGTCCAATTACATCTTTCCCTGAAATAGATTCAATTGATAAAACCCTAATAATCAAAAAGTTGCAAGCTTTTTAAACAGGAAAAAAAAAGGAGATACCATCAAGAGCATAAGGAAGAGCTTCAGCTTGAATTTTGGAAGGGTTGTTCCATCCCAATCTTTCACAAGCTTTGACAAGCTCCTCACGCACACCAAGTTCTGCAAAGGTCTTCACCACTTCCATTTCAATACCCAACAACAACAGAGCGAGCTTTGGCAATGACGGAGATTTAGGGATACAGATCAATCGAAATAAGAACAGAGCGAGCTTTGGATATTATATTTAGGGTTATTTTAATAGTTTTATTGGTCCGGGCTTGAATCTCTTCAACTTTGGGCTCTTAAATCAAGTTTTTCTTAAAAACTTTTTTACTCTTTTATCCTTAACTCTATTTTCCTCATCGGTCCATCTTTTTAAAATTCTGTTAGTCAAACCTTTTTTTTTTGTCGTCATTGGTCAAACCTTTTAAAAACATCAAAATTCCGATATTTCTAAAATTCCTAAATCTCTAACATATGTGATGTTTTTTGTAGAAAACATAATTCAATCAACTTTTCAAAATAAGGTTTAATTTATCAATTCCGGTCTCCGCTTTGCTCCTTACGCGTCTCCTTCATTTTTCTCTTAGTTTCGAGATCTCCTACCTTTCTCGAAGAAGAATCACAAGTTATCCATCGAAGAACCTTTTGCTTGATTTGAATTTGAGATCATGCGTCCTTCTTTAATGTTGAGTCGGTTTTTTTTTCATCGATTTTCTCAACTAAACGTGAACAAAGCCTTTCCACTTTTTATTTCTCGGTATGCCAAGCAAGGGATTAGGAATTTGCATCATAACATCACTGGTAAGTACATGATTGATTTCTCGGATGAAGGAAAAATCAGAAGATTTAAAGGGTAAATACAACTTTGATTTCTCGGAAGTTTTTTTTTTTTATAAACTTGCTTAGTCATTGGATTTGATTCTTACCTTCGATAAGAACAGAGCAGGCTTTGGTTATTATATTTAAGGTTACTTTAATAGCTTTATTGGGTTATATATGGGCTTGAATCTCTTAAACATTAGGTTTTTTGAATCTTTATTGAACAGGAATCCATATGCGAACCTATTGCACAAAAAGAGAAAATACCCACCCTAACACCCTAAAACTCACTAGTACCCTTTTTAAAGTTTTTTTACTCTCTTATCCTTAACTTTATTTTCCTCATGATTACATTCGCTCAACGTTTTTGAAATCGTGTTAGTCAAACTTTTTAAAAAACATCAAATTCAAACGTCAACTTTTTTGTCGAAAACAGAATCCAATCAACTTTTCAGAAGAAGGTTCAATTTGATGATTCTGATCTCCGCTTTACTTCTTACGAGATCTTTGTGACCTTTCATTTTTCTCTTAGTTTCGAGATCTCCTACCTTTCTCTCTAATTAATTTTATAATAAAATGAATATCATAGCGGACTTGATTAATGCTATAAACATTTTTTTACCTATTATAGCTGGCAAAAACTTAGCACACGTGTTTTCCCTATGCTATATATAATATAGCGCTTTCCGTTTGCTAATGATGTATATTTTTTTTTACTGTTCCCGCAGTCTTAATTTTTTTTTAAATGACTGATAACGAACCTTCTCGAGCTAGTAACGAAAAACCAAAATGTCAATGCTATGGCCAGGAGACCAGAGAGAAGGCAAACTTGTCAAGCTCTTAAGAATGAATACAATACCATCACAGATGTATCTAAATGCCAAAGCTGCGGCTGCTGCACAATCTGTGGATAAAGTGAAATGATTCAGCATGATAAAATCCAGATTTCATACTAACAAAAAGGGATCCGATTTGCAATTGACAAAGTGAGAAGTGAAGATCCTCGGTTTTTTTTCCGGATCGGGTTGTGTCATCGGCTTGGATCAAGAGTAAGTTTACGTTTTTGTTTCTTTAAAATTTTTTATTTTTCTCAACACAAAAAACTGATGGTATAAGCTGTAAATAAGTGAAAACGGCTTAAATGGCTCCGAGAAAAAATTGTCCCTCATTCTCAATCAATAGTGTAGATATGGTTTTGGTTTGGATTATCCGGTTAATGAATATAGATACCGTAAAACATTCAGTTTTAATTCGGCTTCAGATTTTTTTTACTACAAAATATACCCTTAATTTGAAGGATTTTCAAAAGAACAAATGAGATTCAGATTTTTTGTTCATGATATATACTTTATATAGAGACTGAAAAGAAATGGATACAAAAGTATGTATTGGACCATCTTGGGCCCCAAGTAATTGAGTCTCATACAAGTAATTAGTAGTCTTTGTAATTAGGTCAAGATGTCGTTTTCCTCTGTATAAAAGGCATTTCCTCTATATAAAAGGCATTGCCTCTGTATCTATCAAAGCGAAGAAAACACTTTTATATTACTAAGGTTTCTTGACATGGTATAAGAGCTTTTAACTTAACTACACAAAGGTTATTGTTTTTTGATCTTGAAATTTTCTGTTTTTCTTCGATCTCTTGATCTTATTTCGTCGATTTCTCTCTTGCTTTGACGAAACTCTTTCTTTTTCAGGTTCTGATGATGTCATCACCACCTGGTTCTGAGTTATCTATGGCTCGTTCTTGTGTTACACTGGTGCATCGTGCAATTTTTCCTTACGACTTGACTTCTGGAGATAATCCAGAGACAGTGATTTTGAAACCCTTGTTGCGTGGTCCAAACTACGATGAGTGGGCTGCAAATATCAGACTTGCACTTAAAGCAAGGAAGAAATTCGGGTTTGTTGACGGTTCTATTACGCAACCCAAAGAAGATTCTGAAGATTTTGATGATTGGACTGCAAACAATGCTCTTGTAGTTTCTTGGATTAAACTCACTATCGATGATAGTCCCTCTTCCGCTTTGTCTCACACCGTGACTCTCATGAGCTTTGGACAAGCGATTTGGTGTGAAAAACAGTCAATGTTTTCAGCACCTCAAAAATTTAGTTTATTTTTTTTTGTTTTAAAAGGTTTTTTAGTAAGAAAACCCCCCAACTAAAGATTTTTAGTGAAAAAAACTCCTCAATTTTAGATTTAATGATAAAATCCGTAATTTTAACTCTGTTAATGAAAAAATCTCTCTGTTAAAGTTTCGTTAAATTTTTCTAAAATAAAAAAGTTTTTAGTAATAAAACCCTTCAACTAAAAATTAATCTTAATAATTATAGATTTAATGAAAAAACCTCTCAACTTTAAATCCATTAATGATAAATCAACCATCTATTGTCCATTAATTAATATTTTTATTATTGGATTTTTTGGCAAAAATAACATGACATGTTCTAAAATTAAAATTAGGTGTTTTAAAATAAAAATGACATTTTATAAAAGGTGTTGTAAAAATGAAAAATATATGTCGTAAAATGTAAATGACATTTTATAAAAGAAAACGACATTGTAAAATAAAATCATATTGTAAAATAGAAATATTTGACATACACTAATAATATGTCAGAATCATAAGGATTTATATGGTGATAGTGATGATACACTAAGAAACGCTTTACTGATAGTAGGTCAGAATCGTAAGAGTTTATTAGTGTACACATGTAAACTCTTCACTAATAATGGACTTTGATTCATGCATTTGTTTTTGCAGACATGTAGCAATTATCATCAAAAATGACACAACAAACAAAAATATGAACTCAAACTAGTGTGTAAGGCTCTAAGCCACCTAATCTGCCGCCAGGAAAATCATCAAAAAAACAAAAGACCATCCAATGAATGTTGTTTCCATTTTACAATATGTTTTCATTTTAAAATGTTGTTTTCATTTTACAACATGTCGTTTACATTTTACAACCTGTCGTTTACATTTTATAACATGTTTTTTTTATTTTACGACGACATACCTTTTTATAACATGTCATTTTAGAATATCGTTTTTATTTTAAAACATCTCATTTTCATTTTAGAACATGCCATGTTATTGTTGACAAAAGAAAAGTTAAAAAACTAATGGACAATAGATGAAAGGGGTTTTATCATTAAATAATTTAAAGTTGAGGGAGTTTTTCACTAAATCTATAATTGAGGAATTATATTAAGATTAATCTTTAGTTGAGGGGTTTTATTACTAAAAACTTTTTTCATTTTAAAAAACATTTCAAAATTTGACAGAACCGTTGACGGAAGAGTTATTTTATTAACGGAGTTCAAGTTGAGGGGTCTTTTAATTAAATCTATAGTTGAGGGGTTTTTTCACAAAAAATCTTTAGTTGAGGGTTTTTTTCACTAAAAATCTTTAGTTGAGGGGTTTTATTACTAAAAATCCTTTTAAAAAATCTAATATATTATTTACTTTTGACAAATAGAAAATTAAATTAAAACATACCTCTGTAATATCTTCCTTACATAATAAATAAACTTCATAATATACTATACTAATATAATAGAAATACGACTAACTAAAACTCATATTCTACATTTGTGCTCGTCGAATTGATCTCTCTCTCTCTTTCTCTGTCGTCTAGATTCAAGCTCTCACATACAAGCCAAAATTAGTCACTAAAAACGAAAACTCCATTTACGGAAACTTCACATGTTTTGTCTTTGTTTTAACGTTAAGAGGAAACTTCACACTTTTGTTTCTCGGAAAACTCATTAACCAAAGCAAGAGCATTGCTAGTAACAGGAGCGTGAACCACTCTAAACGGAATCAGCGTTTTCACTTTGCCTCCCATAGTCCCATGGCTCGATTTGAGAATCCATCTAGGCATGTTGTCTCGTTAGTCAAAGGGGTACTGATCCATTTCTAAACCTCACCCATGTTAAACTGAGAGCAGAAGAAGTTAACTAAGACTGCTTTATCTGATTCGCTAATTGTATTAGGCAAACCAAGAACATATAGCCGGTTTAACCAGATTTCTGCAAATTAGAGAGCAAAACCAATAACAGCAGAGCCATCAAGAACAGACAAGAGACCAACTTCAATTCAAACAGAGACATTTTATCGTTTGAACTTCTTAGAAGATTTCTTGTCCTTGTGACCTCCCAAGAACCTCTCACTCTCTTGTCCTGATTTTTTACTAATCTACAACAAAATTTACCGCACATAATTCAATTCTCTATAAATCTAATCTAGATTATAAGTAAAAACATTTAACCTTTAACATGTTAATTAGTACAAGTAGAGAGTAAACAAAAAAAAACATGAGTCACAAGGACAAAACCATTATAAGTAAAAAAAAAAACAAGTAGAGAGTAAACTGAGAGCAGAAGAAATTTTTTGAGAGAATTTTGATAGAATTGAGTCGTGAAGAATGCGTCATTTACCTGAGTCATTTGACCACTGATAGGAATGGCTCTAAAACCAAGGCTCCGAAGCATCAAAGCCCGTAAAAGAGTATCTTCACATCTTCGGATGAAAATCATAGATGTTGATTTAGGCAATCCTGTTACAATGATATATACATACAAAAAACAAGATAAAACTCTCTCATGTGTTTGCTCTTCTTATCTACCAAGTTCCTGTGATGTTATAAATAAGGTAAACCTTGTGATCATAAGGAACCAACCAATACTGCTGTTTAAGAGTATCGACTGTGGAATATTTTGGAAGAAGCAGCTTCAATCTGGAGGTAAAACAAAGAATATACAACTCAAACTATGACAAGAAACAAACTTCAAGTCAATAAGGGTAAGGTAAAACAAAGCAGATCCAATTACATCTTTCCCTGAAATACACATTTAGATTCAATTGATAAAACCCTAAGAATAATATAAAAAACAAGGTTTGTCGAGATACCATCAAGAGCATAAGGAAGAGCTTCAGCCTGAATTTTCGAAGGGTTCTTCCATCCCAATCTTTCACAAGCTCCTCACGCACACCAAGTTCTGCAAACGTCTTCACCACTTCCATTTCAATACCCAACAACAAATTCGCGACCTTGAATGAGATTTAGGGCTTTAGGTAAATCGAAACACAGATATTTAAATGAAGGGTTTAGAGATAGCGTGCGGAAACAGAGCAAGTTTTGGCAATGAAGGGGTTTTAGTTATTATATTTAGGGTTATTTTAATAGCTTTATTATATTGAGCCATATATGAGCTTGAATCTCTTAAACTTTGGGCTCAACAGAGATAGATATATTCAGCCATTCCGTGATATCTTAAAGTCTTAACAACTCGTTCATAACTTAGATTTTAACACTACAGATCGCTTGTAAAAGAACAAGTTTGACGCCAATTTAAATAATATAGATGTTAAAACCCTAGCTAGAGATATGGAGTATGGATGCACAAGAGGAAACATGAAGCAAGACTCACTCCATTAGTTTAGCTTCTCTTGGTTTGGTGGTCTCTAAGTAAGGAGATGTTGTCTTCTGTGCTATTAAGAAAAGCTTGTTCAAATTGGATCAGTTATTCGAAACACCCGATTTAACATCCTGGTGTTTCTCAGCGTTGTTTACTCCGAATTCAGATGAAACTGAATCCAATTCATTGTTGAGAGTTAGAATGGAAATGGAGAAACCTGAATCAGGTGTTTGGCTTTACGGTTTAGTGACAAGGAAGCAGGCTTTTGAGCTTGGGGAGTTGGAAGGAGATGAGTTGAGAAATGCATACTTGCGCAACAAGTTAGGGTTTATACCAGTGGAAAGGAAGAGTGTTACTCAAGAAGGGGAATCAATGATCTCTTCACTCAAAGCTGCCAGATTGAATCGACAGATCTTCGATTAGTTGTTAAGTTAGGGTTTTAGATTTAATTGTGACGTCTTCTTATTTGTAAATGGCCTTTGAGTTAAAAACATTTCAATGATTAGTGGACTATTGTTTCCTTTTGTTACCTTCAGATGAATTTAAACCCACAAGTGCTTGGTCTTCACTTTTTCCTCCGACTCTCATTCGATTCTTCTATTGATTGTTGATTTTCTTCCTTCTTGAGGATGGATTGGTAGATTTTTAGACATTGTAAGGTTCGCATTTTTAGACACTACACAACTGCTTTTAACAATATCGACATTTCACCATTCTTATCTGCTTCTTTGAGATTACTTGTAGCTTATATATATATAGAAGACAATCCTATGAACTTTAAACACACAAATCTGTTTTAAAATCTGTTTAAAAAGAAGAATGTTTAACAACAATGGAAACTACAAACTAGGCATTGAAAACAACAATTTAGACCTCAACAAACAACAATGGGAAGTGCAAACCCGGCTGCTCTGTATCCGACAAGAATCAACTCTGTTGAAATACAAAAAGAGAAGAAAAATACAGAGAGAGAGAAGAGAGAGAGAAGAACACTCACGAAAATGGAGAATAACATTAGACCTGACTGGATGGGAACTGCAAACGCGGCTGCCATTGCTCTGAGTCCGACAAGAATCAATTCTATTGAAACAGAAAAACTCATGAATTTGGAAGCACTCTACAACCCCCAAAAACAAAACAAATTTAGACCTGAATGGCTGAAGATAAGAAGTGGGTTTTGGTAGCTTCGTCCTCCCATTCAACACCTTCTAACCATCCTCTATCTTTGCAACTTATGACGAGTCCTGAAAAATGACTGAAGGTAAGAAACGTGCTTCGGTAGCTTCGTCCTCCCATTCAACACCTTCTAACCATTCTATCTCTGTGTACTCTATGACGAGTCTCTTCTCACCATTTGAGCCGCTTTTTGAATTGAGTGGAAGCTTTCTCAGCTTTGGACAGTTGATTACTTCGATTCTGGTAAGACAGGGAAATGGCAGTGGTCTCCAATAAATGTTCTTCAGCTCTGGAAGAGTACCCAAACTTAGAAATTGTAGTTTTTGGAAAGGAAGAATCCCAGATTCTTCACCAACTAAAGCTTTCTCTTTGTTTATTATTTCTTCTACTTCTTCTGCTTCGAAAATAGTAAGATGTGTAAGATTTGGAGCGAACATCAGCCACGTCAACTCTTTCCCGCATTTGATATACCTTAAAGAAATCTTCGAGAGGCTTAAGAAGAATGCATTTGTGGGATTTTGAAGAAGAGAAACCGGCACGCTTCTAATGCTTGTAATATCCTTCTTTATCTCAGAAATAGCTAAACGCCATATGTCTGGTGATTCTAATTGCAAACCAATGATCTCCAGAGTTTGTGTACAGCACAATAGCTTTTGAGAGCTTAAAAATTGATCCAAACCTGAATCACAACTGATATCTATGGTTAGAATTTCTAAATGTTCCAAGAAAAGCAACTCCTCCACTGTGTTGAGATTTCTGCTAACTCTTGAACCTCTTAATTTCAATACTTTCAAATTCAGTAGTGCAGAAATCCCAACAATACTCGAAAGATTCTCCGTCCACTCCAAATTCAAGTGAATTAGGTTTTTCAACTCTTGTAAACCAACAGGAAGACATTGTATATCTGTCTCCTTTAAGTTGAGATATTTCAACGAAACCAAATCCGATATTTCCTCTGGCAGTTCAAATAGATGTATATTATCTGAAAGATCCAAAACAACTAGCTTGGGCAAGGACCGGAAGAATTCGCCGGAAATATTTACCAGTCTCTTGTTTCTATGCAAAAGCAAAGTGGTGAGTTCAAGACATTCCAGGCTGCCAGATATACAATCAATCTTATTATCCATCAACGACATTCTCCTTGCAGCGTTCCAATTCATAAATTTTGGTATTCCATATAACCCAACACCAGCAAAGACAATAAACTGATCAGATGCTATCCACAAAGCCATTTCACGAACAACATCATGCATATACACTTTATCTGTATCTTCCTCCATCAACATAGAAGAACGAACAAGGCTTCCGATGATCTCGTAACCCTGGTTTTCAGCCCTTTCCATACCTCCACTTCCATCTATAATCCCTTCTTCATACAGCCAGTACTCTATCAAATCACTTTTCAAAATTTTATAATCTTCAGGAAATAAAGCACAATATAGTAAACATGACTTGACATGCTCATCCTTTATATCATCGTAACTAAACTTCAAAATAGGAAGAATTTCCCCCTTCATCTCAGAAAATTTAGCAGCATTTAAAGTCAAAACATCAATTGCATTCTGCCATTCTTGAGTCGTTCGTTTGTATGACATGGCTTCCCCAATGACGTTGAGTGCGAGTGGTAGACCATGACACTTTTTAGCCACTACCACTGCAAGCTCTGGTATTCTTGGATGACTCATTAACGTGATCTCTCCAACTTTCTTACGGAACAAATCCAATGCATCATCAGTTGGCAAACATTGGACTTCCATCTCAACATCAGCTCCCATGCGCCCACACACTTCTCGAGAGCGAGTGGTGAAAACTACTTTACTTCCATTTTCTCTACTTGGGAAGGGGACTCCAATCTTCATTAGATCAGCTTTCGCCCATATGTCATCTAACAACAACACAAACTTCTTTCTCCTTAGGACATTGTGTAAATCACATGCCTTTTGGTCTTCATCTTTGCGGTTCCAACCATCTCCAGCCATGCCTAGTTTCTTTGCAATATCTTCTTGAATCTTGTGGATTTGTAAATTACTAGATACCACCACCCAAATCACTATATCAAAAGTATCACATTTATTATTGATCTCATTCAAAACTGTAGTTTTACCAACTCCCCCCATGCCATACATTCCCAGAATACCCACTCCGTCTTCCATGAGATGGTTCCATGCCGTTTCAATTAGTGTTTCCCGACCAACAATTGTCGGTTGAACAGGCCTTTTCACCACCTCTGACGCTTGTGTTTGATCAGCAACCACTTCAAAAACCCCATTAGATCTGACATTCTCAACATCTTTCAACATCATGAAAACCCGTTTCCCATAACCATAACTCTTTTTAAAACTCTTGGAGCAAAACCCACAAAGACACAGCCTTTGAAGCTCGGTTGTTTTATCATTAAACAAACCATTAACTTCGCTTTCAATATTCTCAACTCTAGTAAGCCATACCTGGATTTGGTCAAGCCTTCGTAGACCTTTATTCTCCTCTCTCTCCACCCTTCTTAACAAATCATTTCGCTTTGCCTTCAGCTCTGCAATGGTTGTCTCCAAAGCCTCAAGATTCTCCTCGAGGTTGTGAATATAACTTTCTTTGACACATAACCATTGGGAGACTTGATTCAGAACTTGATCACATGAACACGAGACAGAGAAGCATCCACCCATTGTTGCACAAACGCAGAGAAAGAGAAAGAATTTCCAAAAAGGAAGAAAAAAATGTGAAGGTTTTAGCTAATAAGTGATAAATGTTGAGCAGAGAAGAGAAGATAAGATATATGAGAAGATGATTGAGTTCCTCAAAACAGTGACTCCAAAATGGAGAGACCAAAGTATGAAAAGTCTTGCTATATGGAT
Source organism: Cardamine flexuosa (assembly GCA_963555745.1). Classification (NCBI taxonomy): domain Eukaryota; kingdom Viridiplantae; phylum Streptophyta; class Magnoliopsida; order Brassicales; family Brassicaceae; genus Cardamine; species Cardamine flexuosa. Next base: position 21,728,088 of record OY743220.1, on the reverse strand, counting down.
GGGTCCATCCAAAGCTGTCAATGTATGCGCACTAGTAAATCTATGAACTAAATGGCGCGGAATAAAATGAATTAAAAGATAATGTATAGATTTGTTAAAAAAATATTTGAAATGAAGTCATCACCATCCATATTCTCTCGTAACAAATTGTTTACTTTAATTTACAGAGGTATTAGTTTTACTAACCGCCTGGTAGTATTTAAGTGTGTGCATAAATTATATAAGGTGGCAAGTACAATAGCATCAAAATTCAGATGACCAAACTATCCTCAATCGAATTGAATTATAGTATACAGTTGTAGATGAAAGTGGGAGATTAAAGAACTTTCTGAAGCCAAACAAGACTTTTAAATCTGCAAATTTTCATACAAGTTTCAGAAATAGAATAGTCAAGCCAATAAGACATAACAACCATGACAAATTAGATATTTAATTTGTCTACTCCTCTATGGAATCTGACGGAGAATTTGGTCATGGGGAGACTTGTATTGAAGAGCAAGAGAACTCTGTTCCCAAACTTCATAAAACTAGTCCAGTAGTCCTATTATAATCCTCTGGGTCTGTCACAAGGCACAAAGATTTAGTCATCAAGATCACGACTAGGTATCCATAAAAAACAAATCTCGCCATCTCTTTGACTGAAATGATGTCGAAGGTGCGTCTTTGGTCGAGAGGAATTATAACAATGTTTGCTGATTGCATCTTCTTCTTTCATGCCTCTTTTCCGCCTCCATAGAATTATAACCTCTCTATGTGTAATAATATCTCAACTGAATCGGCGCATTTCGTTTATTATTGGAAATAACTTGATACGCAAGTTTTTTCTAATTTTATAGTTTGTACTCAAACAAACCATAGTTAGTTTGTGTTTGACTGTTTGATCAGTTGGTTAGGTTTTGGTATAGTTAGGTTTTAGTAATTCGGTAAAATAAATGAAATCGAATCAATCGACTTATCAATGCAGATGGAAAAGCTTAGATGTGACTGAACGTATAAGTTGAGTAGTTTTACAACAGAAAATTAAAACTACTTTGACTTTTGCATTAAAAACAAAAAAATCTATACCAAAAAAAAGGAGTTATGGATGTTTGGAGGAAGTTAAAAGAAAAAATACATGGTGAACACTGAACATGATAGTTTGAGGAAGAAGTTTTAGAAACTGATTGGAGCCTCAAGAAGCTCTTTTTATCAATATAGATTATAAATTGAGATAGAAGGACTTAGGTTGGTGTTTCAAAAGTTATGTAGGATTTTATCAATAATTATATATGTAGTTTGAATATAAACCTAATGTTTGTAACAGTAAATCATAAGAGATCGGATTGATTTGCTATGGCCCCAAAGTTTTCTCCCTTCCTTCAAGTTCTTCAAAGGATTTCAAGGGAATACTTCACAACCTTAAGTGCATATATGTGATATCGTAAATAAATCATATAATATCTAAATAGAATGAGACAATGAGTATAAACTATTCATATTTTTTCATACCATTGTGGCACTGCTACTAACATACTATATATCCCTAAATCTTTATGGAGAAAATTAATGAACAGTGAGTTAAGGATGACATGTTAAGCAAGATAGCAAAAAATCACCAAAACATAACTTATAGAGTGGATTGATTTTTTCTAGACACAAGATAGCAAAAAATCACCCAAAAAAATGAGAGTGGATTGATTTCTTGGTGTCTAAAGTTTATACTTTATCAGTTGAGTTGATTGATTTCTAGGTGTCTAAAATAGGTCCGTTTTCCAAAACCTGTCTGAATATGGTAAAGTGAAACAAGTGAGGTTAAATTTAAGTTTGGTTCGGGTTCGGTTTAAGAAATCCAGAACTGGACTGGTTTGGAACTACTGAACTAGGAAGAGTAGTTACTTACAGACCATTAAAAAGCAAGAACTATAGAGAAATGAATTGATTAGGAAAACTTTCTAAAACAAGAATTATGAATTAGTAATAGCGGGCTAAATTGAAACTGAACCGGTCAGGCCAGTGGTCATATTGTGGGGTGGTCATTCCACTTAGCCGAGCTTTCTTGGCAGAATAGGCTTGAATTCGATACGGCCAGTATCACTCTCCTCCTTCCGAGGTTAAGTGGCCTCTGTCCCCCAACAACAAAACCAAAAGTTGAAGTTGAACCAGATTTAAAGATTTGCGGGAATTTAGGTACATTGTATAAAAACTGATGTTCAAAAATGTGCTAGCGCTAAGCGATAATATGGAACTTGGTGAGGAAGAGACTAGAGAGGGACATGTGATTTGTGGTATTGAGAGAGATAAGACCAAGCAAACGACTGAGTCACTGAGCTACTAAGAATGGGTAAATAAAATATCACTTTCTTCATAATATTCATTTCGGTTTCTGTCTTTTTTTTTTCCATATAGTCTAACACAAGTTTAATTTTATTACACTGCTAAATATATCGACCACTTTTCTAACTTTGAAAATTTAAACAATGGTTGTCAGAAATCAAATAGTATTTGACAATAGTCAAGTGGATGAATCGTGCAAAATCATTTAAATCAAGATTCAAGACTGGGTTCTAACTTCTAAATCCAGTTTGAAGCTAAGGAAATTGTCTATGACCACTAGACTGAATAAAGGGGGTAATTAGTGGTTCCATAAATATCCATGTGCAGGTTTTTTGTTGTTGTTGTAAAAAATCCATGTTTAATTCAACTTGGAATTTAACTCAAATTTACTATAATCCTAACAGCTAGTTAGTCTTAAACAATGTTTTATTAAGTAAATAAACTCGACCATCTAACTGGTCACATTAGCATAACCAATCAAATATGTATTTAGAGAATAGAGATGCGATCAAACAGAGTCTAATTAAAAACTTTAATTACTTTGGTAAACTCTAGATATCACATGGTTAGAGTCTATATTTAAAATACTTCCATAGATGAGATCGTAATTAGAGTCGCAAGTAACACTTGATTAAATTTAGTTACGTTGACAAATTCTAGGTTAGAGTAGTTTCATGATGATTGGTGAAAGTCTGACCCATTTGCAAGGTTAGAATAAATAAGTAAATAGTTCATATCTGCGATCAAACTTTGAAATTTTGAAAACTCTTAGTTATTGTTCAGTATTGTGTTAACATATAATTAATTAATTTCCTATTCTCTCAGGACATCTCTAACAAATTCTTAGAATTTCAATATTTGAAGTTTTTTCAACTCCAAAAACCCATACAACTTTATTTTGAATTTTGGCTATTCAAAACCTCAAAAATAAATTATATTTTTATTTTAATTCTTAAAAAAAATTTGTTGTATCTCTTCAAAATAATCTTATTAAATTTAATAATTTCAAATATATCTTTATAAATTTAATTATGACATATAAAATTAAATAAATACACTAAATTAAAAGCAAAAGTATTGATATAAAAATATATTACATAAGGTTAATAAAATATTTTAAACAACAACAGTATTAAATTGGTCAAATTTAACTGAAATTTAAATTCAGATTACAATTTGTTATTTTGCACAACAACAATCTTACTTTTATTTCTGAGTTTCATTATGTTTTAATGTTTTATTTTAAATATTGTTTTTAATGCATTTTTATATTTATTTAAAATTTAATATGAGTTATATATTTATAAATACATAGAATAGTGTTTAATTAATAAATTGGTATACATTTATTTTTAATTAGTTCCCTCTCATACTTTGTTATCGAAGTGATGATTATACCCCTACCACAAACTACATTACTAACATGCTCAATAATTTAAGGTGATACTGTTCCAACGACAAAATCTCAAATTTATTTTTGTAAATTTCTCTCCTTAAATAAAGGTTTTTTTTTAATTGGAGATGTCCTAACAGCTAGCCTAACTCAAAAGTGGCTGAACTTTTGGTTATACTTTTTTTATTTCAGTTCAGTGATTATAACTTTTGAATCATTTGGATATCCAAAACGTGAATCGTTTTTTCTGATATGTTTTTATTTTAAAGTATAAAAAACTACTGTAAAAAAATATTACTGTAGATCGGTTTGGTATGGCTACGGCCTATGGTTTTATAGTTTTGTTTGTATTAACTTTTGGTCTTAAGAAAATTTAAACTAATGCAATTTAACCTATTGATAGGTTTGGTATGTATATAGTTTTAGCTATGGTTCATTTGTAAATTAAATATGTATGTATATATATTATATATATATATTCTAAACGAATTTAAGTTTAAGGTTTTTTCTGTCGGTTCATTATGAAGCAATTAAGCAGGTCCAAAGTTCTGATATTTATACTAAAAAAACTCAAATCGCTAAATTACATGAAATTTTTCTTTTTCTAAAATATATATTCTGAACGAATTTAAGTTTAAGGCCTCTTTCTGTCAGTTCATTATGAAGTAGTCTAAAGTTCTGATATTTAAATTTAAAAGGAAATGTTCAACTCAAACCGCTAATTTGCATGAAATTATTTTTTCTAGACATCACATGTTAAAGTACCATCCACTATATTTTCTAAAATTAACAAAAAAACAAAACTTAAAGGATTAATTATCAGAAATTGATTTAGCAGGATAAATCTGACTCATCAACCATTTTTGTTGGGTATTATCTTAAATACCACTAAATTATATTTTTCTTTCATAAATACTATTAATTTTAAAAAAATTTATCTATACCACAAAATTACCACAAACTGTTATAATTTGATGCAAATTGCAGTAAAAGTTATAGTGGTATCAAACTTGAGTTGCAGTAGATTTATACTATAAGTTTACAGTAAAAATATAAGATAACATTTTTGTTAAAATAACTGATTGGTAGCTTTTATGATGTTTAGCTGCAATATGTATTATTAAACTAAATTCAATTTAAACTAATGATAACAATTTAGAAGAAAAAGTAAAATAACATTTTTTCTGATGATACTAAAAACAAAACTCAAATAACTGAATAATTCAAAAAAAATCAAATAATTGTTCCTATATTCTCTTAATTTTTATTTTTTTTTTGTTTTTTAAAAATGTTTTGCAAAAATATAATTTGTTAAAAGAAAAAAGGAAAAAGGAAAAAATAATGGCCTGTATTTCTCTTAATTGTTTATTTTGTATTTGTTATATTTTAAAAATATTTTGCAAATATATGATTTGTTAAAAAATAAAATAAAAATATAAAAAAATGTTTTGAAATTCAAAACCAAAACTCAATATTACATTACCACATAGGATTTTCTTTGATATTGAAAAATGTTTTGAGTTAACAATTTTACACATAACAAACTTCAAAAATGTACATCAATCATACTTTATGATAATTTCAAATTTCAATTTTAATTTTAAACATCATGATTGGTAACATTTTTGATATATGATTGAATTATGGTCATACCTCAAAAAAAACATCATCAGTAGATCATGACACCAATAAGAGCTTTAACTATGTAAATATTTTTGTTTAGGATTTACGGTTTAGGGTTTAAAAACTTTAAACCGTAAATTGTAAGCCCTAAGCCCCTCATCCCACCTTCATAAAAACTATATTTTAGATGTAAAATTGTTAACCCAAATTCAAAAATTTTAATTATAAATTTTATAAAATCAATTTTTGTGTTTATGGTATTTTTAAAAATTAAAACCTTTGGTTATATTTTTAGAACATTAAATTAATGATGGTATTTTTGGCAACAAACCATAAAAATATGATGTGTTAAGGAGTTTCTCTTTTTTGTTTTTGCTTTCTTTTTTTGTATTTGACAGTTGAATCCCATATTTATCTAAATTAATGATGACATAGTCAAACCAAATCAAAATAAGGTCATCTTCGCAAGAAACCTCAAATCTTCAAATGTGAGGTTTAATGCTATTTAAAAACAACTTCAAATTTAAGGTTTCATTAGAGTTGAACTCACGGTACACCACAGGTCATTGTTTTCTTGATCAATGTAACAAATATTTATATTTAATTGTTTGATATTTTTTGGTCAGTTTTCCATATAATTTTTAATTTTTTTTTATTTTATTTGTTTCGTTTCTATAATTATTTTTCTTTTTCTTATATGTAATTTTAACTTTATTAAATTATTAAATGTTAGTCTTGTTGTCCAAATGTGTCCCTCTATATCACATGATAGCGAGCTGCCCCGAAGATTCGACTATTTTACTTAATTTAAATATTTTTTTATAAAATAAACAATTTTGAAATAGAAATATTTTTAATTGTCTCTTTTCATAAATATTCTAACCATAAAATCATTTATATTTTCAAATATATCATATATTATTTTCATCAACTATACACAATTATAAATGAGGTTTTGTCTAAAATTGACCTTTTCAAAAAAATTCCTCTGCCATAAGAGTTTCCGTTTGGAAATAAATTTTCAAAAGGATTTATTTTTTGTATTTAATCCATTAATAATTTTATATAGAGTTTATTTTGATTAATATCCAGACCGATCTACCAATTTGTGAACATATATTTTTTTATTGATTGAGTAATATATGTCTATTTATAAAAATTTGAATCACAATATATGCAGAAAAATCTAAAATTTAATAAATTGTATTGATTATATAATAATTCAAAATAATGTGAAAAAAAAATCAAAAAAAAGATTGAAATGATTAGATACATTAATAACTATTGAGTGTTTGGATGTAAAAATAGATTGTAGGGTATTTAGAAACATGAATAACTCAAATTTGTAGTTCAATTTTAATAGTATAAAATATTTATATATATATTTCAAGCCTTCTACTATATATCTATCTAACAATTAATCTTACTAATTTTGTGTTTATCATTTAGTCCCTAAAATTTGTTGTTTCTCATATGTTTTCAATATAATCTTATTAATTTAGTTTTCACATATTATAAACTACTTCAACATATTCTTATAATTTTAGTTTCAACATAATAAATTACTTTAATATACTTTTAGTAATTTAGTATTTTACTTATAATTTGTATGTTTATTTTACTTTATGTCATTTGATATTAGAATGTACTGTTTTGTTAATAAATATTGCTTGTATTATTTTCAATGTATGTTTTATATATATTTATAAAAACTTTAAGATTTTAACTAGTTATTATAAGGGTATAGCAAGGACTAAGGAGTAGGGTGCAAAACATAAAATATAAAATAAAAATTAAAAGTAGAGTTTAAAAAGTTAAAGTTAAATTTGATATTTTACTTTTAGTGATAAACACCCTCAAACCTAAAAATAAGATTATTTCTATAGATGCTCTTAATACTCGTATTATAGCAAAAGTAAACAAAATCATACTTTATTAGTTCATCACAAGATTCTGAAGCCCTATTGGCTATTGCATGGCTAGAATAGACTTATAACTTAACCAATTAATTTTTATCCTCTTACCTTTTGTTCATCACAAGCCCTATTGTACGCTCGCTCATATACCTTAGCTAGCCTTAATTAACAACTCTCACTCAAAAAAAGATGACTAAACCATCTTTTGCTCGTATCTCGCTTCTGTTCATTGGTTTTCTCCTTCTCTTCGCCACCTACTCTTGGCTCTTTGGCCCCGACTCAGGGTTCTTATACGATAGTCGAGTCCGGAAAACGCTCGGATCGGATCCTAAACACCACGTTGACCACTCCTGTGAAAAGCCTCATCATCCACTTGACCCACTAACGGTACAAGAAATCGAGAGAGTTCGAACCATCCTCTGGGGTCATGACTCGAGTTTTGGTTCCGGGTCGGCTACAATTCACTCCATGGCTCTCGACGAGCCGGAGAAGACACGTGTCGTCCAGTGGAAGAAAGGAAGTAGGCTTCCGTCACGAAGAGCTGAGGTCGTTGCGTATTGGGGTGGTCAAACCCATGAGATAACGGTGGATCTTGATTCGGGTCGTGTCGTTTCTGATATGGTTAACCCGACTTCAGGGTATCCGATTCTCACCATGAACGACGCTTTGGCGGCTTCACAGGTATGGATGATTTTTCTTGAAAAATGTGAACATTCCGGTTTAGCTTACCGGTTTTATTCGGATCTCTTTCTGGCCACGACGTAGCAGTGTTCGACCCGGATTTCGAGTTGCCTATTTTTGTTTTGTTTTTCTCTTCTTCAATCTTGAAAAAAAAAAAAAAATACCCTATGGATAAGATATATGCGGGCTGGTTTTTACCCAAAATAAAATAAAATAAAATAAATGGTTAGCTAAATCTTTTTGTTTTGTCTCCAAATGTCTTTAACTTTTAACATCTAAAAAAGTTAAATCTATTTTGAGCTCGATTGGTTCGGTAACATGTATATTATCAAATTTCCCACTTTTCTTAACCAGGACCAGCTCATGAGGGGGGCGAGCGGTCATAAGTAAAGGGCTTGATTTTTATAAATAAGTTTTTTTTTATAAAAAAAATTGAAAAATTAGATTGGAGGAGCCCAAAAAGTATTTTACATGTCTATTTTCTTAATTACAATATCTACAAAATTATTACGTATAAATTTTTAAAAGAAAAAAATTAGTAAAAAAAGAGTAAGAAATTCACTTTTAAGGTTCTACAATATTTATTTGTGCCGTAGAGTCCAAGAAAGTGTTGAGCCGTCCCTGTTCTTAAACCAGTTTACTAAGTTTACAGGTACCTTTGAAGAGCGTAGAATTTAACCGCTCGATCGAAGCGCGTGGAGTTAAGTTTTCCGATTTAGCTTGCATCACGCCGTTCGCTGGATGGTTTGGAGCAGAGGAAGAAGGACGTAGAGTCATAAGAGTCCAATGTTACACGTTACAAGACACGTCAAATTATTTCATGAGACCACTCGAAGGTCTTTATGTAACAGTTGACTTAGATAACTTGGAGGTTATCAAGATCGTCGATAAAGGTCCAGTTCCGATACCCAAAGCCTCCGGTACAGAATACCAGTTCGGTATTCAGAATAAACCGGTGCAAATGGATAAAATTAATCCGATTTCCATGGAGCAACCAGATGGTCCGAGTTTTAGAGTCGAAGATGGACATTTAGTTAAGTGGGCTAATTGGGTTTTTCATGTTAAAGCGGACCAACGAGCTGGGATGATTATATCTCAGGCCACAGTTCGTGACTCGGAAACAGGTATACGCAACACCATAATAATTCAATTATATACGTAAAATATGCCTACATAGTAAAAAAACAAAATAGGACTACCATGAAAAATATTTTAGCTGAAATGGTTAAATAGTTTCATCTTCTTTTCTATTAGTAGAGGAAAACATTAAATATATACATACGAAGAAAGTTACATATATATTTAATATTTTCAAAGTTTTGTAATATAGCTTTTTTTTTTTAAAAGGCATAAGGAGTCATTATCATGATGTTTCATGAATCATGAAATTCATTTACAAATAGACCCCACACTACTCTTGAATTTTTTTTATGTGGAGAACGCAGGTGAACCAAGAAGTGTAATGTATAAAGGATTTCCATCTGAGTTATTCGTACCATACATGAACCCGGAAGAAGGATGGTACTACAAAGCTTATATGGATGCTGGCGAGCTCGGTTTAGGAACCACAGCCTTGTCACTTGTGCCACTCAACGATTGCCCTCGAAATGCTTACTATATCGATGGCGTTTTCGCCTCTCCAGAAGGAAAATCCATTGTTCAACCTAATATGATATGTTTGTTTGAACGCTATGCAGGCGATATCAGTTGGCGACATACTGAGATTCTTATCCCCAATGTCGATGTATGTCCCTTTTTTTCTTAATCATACAAGAATATTAAGTTAATAAAATTTTAAGATTTTGCTATAATTTTCGGTTAAAAAAAGTAGCTATAGTTTACCCCAAAAATATAGCAAAAAGTAGCACTAAGACTCAATTTAGCTGTCGGTTATAATTTTCCCGTTTGGTTCAGATCAGATCGGATGGGATTTATTTTTAATCGGGTTATCTTTTATTTTTCTATGAATAACAGATAAGAGAGTCAAGGCCAAAAGTTACATTGGTCGCTAGAATGGCTACTTCGGTTGGAAATTACGACTATATTTTTGATTGGGAGTTTCAGACTGATGGTTTGATCCGTGTTACGGTATGTCAAACATATATTATTTTTTTGCATATGAATATATTTTCTCAATTTTTTTATAGTTTAATGATATTGTTAGGTCGCGACTTCGGGAATGTTAATGGTGAAGGCAACACCTTACGACAATGTAGATGACTTAGGAGATAAAGAGGATGATGCTGGACCCTTAATCTCTGAGAATGTGATTGGAGTCGTCCATGATCATTTCATAACGTTTCATCTAGACATGGACATTGATGGACCGACGAATAATTCTTTGGTTAAAGTTCACCTAGAAAAGCAGAGAGTTCCAACAGGAAAATCACCCAGGAAAAGTTACTTGAAGGTCAAGAAATATGTTGCCAAAACTGAGAAAGATGCTCAGATTAAATTGAGCCTCTATGATCCATATGAATTCCACATTGTAAACCCGAACCGAAAGTCTCGTCTCGGAAACCCGGCCGGTTATAGGATCATACCGGGTGGTAATGCAGCGAGTCTACTTGATCATGATGATCCTCCTCAAATCCGAGGTGCATTCACCAATAATCAGGTATTAAGTTTTAATATATGATTCTGATTAGCTAGAATCAAACTTAATATGCCTAAATTTGCTTGGTTTAACTGATGCTATTGGTTATCGGTTGAGATATGGGTGACTCGGTACAACCGATCAGAACAATATGCCGGAGGAGTTCTAATTTACCAAAGCCATGGTGATGACACACTACAAGTTTGGTCAGACCGGTACGAAACTTATTAATGCACTATACCAATTTAGTATAACCCTTTTTGGTTAAAGGTTTTCTATTTGAAATATTTCTTTGATCTTTATAATTTTTTTTGTTGAAACAGAGACCGTTCGATCGAAAACAAGGACATAGTGTTGTGGTACACACTAGGGTTCCATCACGTACCTTGTCAAGAAGATTATCCGGTTATGCCAACCGTTTCGGCTAGCTTTGAACTTAAACCGGCCAATTTCTTTGAGTCCAATCCGGTTCTCGGGGTTGCACCTTTCTTCGAAAATGACTTACCGGTCTGTAGGCCGTCTGCTTCATCTTGATTGGCCGATTTAGCCATACGCTTATTGAAGCTTATTTACCCTTAATTTTGCAACAAAACCAAATAGACCCTTACATATAAGTTTTGTCGCTTTAAACTTTTATGCAAATGTTTAATAAACTTTCCAGCTTTATCTCTACTATTTTTAAATATATATTGACCAATCAAACAAAATCTAAAATATATTAATTAGAGATAAACAGAAAAATATTAGAATGACACTTATTTATTAACAGAAGAAATACATCTTTTTGTCAAACTTTCTAAATTTGTATTTTGTAATATATATAACTCTTTGCATGGTTCGATTTTTCATAGAAAATCCCATTTTATGGTGTGGAGTGGTGTAAGTTTGATTGGCCTGACTGTCCTCTGGCACGGCGATCTTTGTCTGGGCCTGGGTTACTCAAAATGGTAACAAATCACGTGGCCATAGCAAGACGACTTGATGGACCACCTTGATTAGCTCTTCTCAGCATTTATAAAGAGCAAGTAGCCATACGTTGATTACATCACGTGCGTGGGGTTAAGTTTTCTGATTTAACATGCATGACACCGTTCGCGGGATGGTGTGGAGCCGAGGAAGAAGAACGTAGGGTCATAAAAGTGTAGGAGCTTAAATAGCAACACTATGGTAATATGATTGAAACCTAAACTTCATAAACATTAAGGAAAAACTTGAATGGAGACGAGAGATTAATATATTTTTTTAACCCTTTGAATCACTCGTAATTCCACGAGATTCTGAGATTCAAGAGTCCCAAGATACAACCACACAACTGATTTCGTAAGCACTCGAAACTCGGTTCTAAACGAACTATTAATTCTACGATATTCTCAACAAAACTTAAATGAGGAATTGCTTGAGTTTATAGCTTGTGCTTTTGTGTTTTTGATACAGTGTGTATACAAGAGAAAGTCTTTTCTTATATGGAGGAGTTTCAATTTTTGAAATCAATAAACCATCCACTAAACAACTTCTCACACGAATCTAGGAGAGGTGGAAACAAGAAGATCGTGTAGCCAAGGAGACCAAGTCTAATAGCATCGACTTCTCTCTGTTTTCTCCGTTCTCCCACAAGCTCCAATTTTGAGCTTAATGAAACCACAAGGCCCATTTATCATTTACAACACTAAATTTAGTTAAGCCCAATTGTTTTAATTAAAATTTGACCCAACAAAAAGTCCAATGTTACACTTTACAAGGCACCCCAAATTATTTCATGAGACCACTCCAAGGTATAATATTCGGAGTTTGGTGTGAAGGTATGTGGTGGGGGCATGCACACCGACCATGCTCTACTCCTTGATCCAGCTCTGTCTCGGTGTTTACAGGCTCCTCACCGGATCTCCAATCACACCATCTCGCTTCTAGGCATGGCTTTCCTTCACTTCTGATCAGGTCCCTCATCTATGGCTATTCTTCTCATTGTAACCCATCAACTTATTGTGTCAGTGTGTGTGCGCAGGTCTTTGGTTGTTTGATGATAAGCGCTGGATCAGCCGGTTGTGGAGTTACCAACCTCAACAAAACCGGCATCAGGCACACTCTCCCTGACTTCTGCAAGACCCTCTCTTCTTTTTTTTGCAATCACGTAGCTCTCTCCCTCCTCTTAGTCTTACTCTCTCCACTACTTAGACTCATCTTGATTTATAAAATTCAACAAATTAAAGACTATTACTTTCATCTCAAAACAATGTATTTTTTCTTTTTCTTTTTTTTTTGAGTATTTCTCTCAAGACAAATTACAGATATATCGAATAATAATGTTTTAGGGTACAGAGAGGTTGATCCCAAGATGTTGTGAGAGATCCTTAGCGAGCAAATCTGCATTCTCAAAACATAACCCACCCATCCCTATCTCTATTGCACACTTGACGTTGGTTGGCCTGTCGTCGATGAATATACAGTCGGAAGGTTCAACTCCGAGATGTCCCACAACCTCGAGATAGAACTGTGGATCAGGCTTTCTCTTTCCTGAAACATAAACTAACACATGAGGATTCACAACAACAACAAACAAAAACTGGCAAGAGATGTGTGTTGTACTACCAGCAAAACATGAACAAAAAGTCCATGATAAGTAGGCTGAGAGATTTAACTTGTCCTCGATCATTTTGTACCTATTAAACAAGAGTCAGTCAATAGTAAAAAGTGTTTTCAAGGTGAAAAGGTGAAAAAAAGGCAGACCAGATGGGATAATTGGTGAAAGCATGAATCTCAAAGTTGTGAGATTTCAAAGTTTGAAGAAGCTCTTGCATGCCATCTAAGTATGAGTATCCTAATCTCATACAATCCTTAAGCCCTGCAAAATTCCATAATAAATACTTTATAATAATAATCCAAATAATCAACAAGATTTGATATAATTTACCTTCCAAATCAAAGTCCCTCCCATCTATAAAGAACTTTCTCGCTAACTCCTCCTAAACCCCAAAAAACCACAACTTATAAATATATATGATTTTTTAATTTTATTTAACGAAAGAGTTAGAGATGATGTTTGATTTACCTCATCAATCAATCCCTTTTCAAATTCGATCCAAGCCATTGGGTGTTTGCTTTCTAATAGTTCCTTCATTGGCATTCTGAAAAAGAAAAAACAAAGTTTAATTAGTTAATTATCATTGATTTATAAAAAATTCAATCCATGTCGAAATTATAGAAAGAAAATTTTGACTACTACTAACCCGAAGAATCCAGGAACGTCGTGGTAAAATGGGTCACGGACGATTGTGTCCATAACGTCGAAGAGGAGAATCGGAAGCTTCTTCCTTTTCCCAGAGATATCACTACTGCAACAACTCGATGCCACATCACGCTTCTTCTTCTTCTTTTTCCACATGTTGGGTTTCTGATTGAACAATCTCGTCCGTGTATCAAACTTACATATGAAGTTTGTTGATGTCGTGAAAGGAATTCGAAGAGAAGATGAGGCGAATTGGTGATGAAGAAGGAGCATTAGGATTGAAATACTGAATTCGAATTGGGAGTGTTGGGATTACGAATCCTTCTTTGACTTAAATCCCTGCAAAATGAAGAAGCCAAGCGTAACCAAAAGAGGAAAATAGGAGTTGGGCTTTGTTGTTTTGTAATAATAAGACAAGTGGGCTTTTAGTTTAGAGAGGCCCAAATATGGAACTAATGTTTTGTTGTAAGTTTGGTTTCAAGTCTAGTTAAGTTGTTAGTCTAAGGACGAAGTGTAAAATAACTGTTGTAGTTGTTAAAGTTGCTTGTGTAAAGAGAGTCTAGTTAGAACCCAGAACATGGTCTAGTGTAAGAGTTATGATTAGGTCAAGTGCAAGTGTGTTGCAAGTGAGAAAGTAGTATATGTATGAGAGTGTTGTGTTGTGTTATAAGAAACCAATCCAAAAGATCCGAATAAAGATGTAGACAATTACTTGTTTCATTTCTTAGTTAACCAATTGTGGCATTTCCTAATTTGATCACTTTATTTTTTCTTTTCTTCTGTTATTTCATTCATCGAACCTTTATGATATAATCCAAACTCGTATGCTTTCTTCATTCTGGTATTGCTTTATTCAAATGTGCAAAACAATCAAATAGCAACATAAAACTTTGGTCCATCTAAGGAAGTGTTGGTCTTGAGCACAAGCACATCAAACATGTGCTTAGGACCATAACCTTTATAGGGGTCAATAATATAGTAAGATTCATTAGAGTTAGGTTGAGCAAGGTCACTGATCTGAGGATCCAGAGTTAGAGTTAATGGTATATATGAGGCTTTTGTACCTTGCATATGTTTATTACATTTTTAAATAGATAAATGATAAAATGGACCATTGAGCTGAAAGGAATGTATGACCGCATAATTAGCATGCGTCAACAGTTATATGAAGCTATACAAGTTAGAGGTTTGGTCTAATGACTTTGTTTTTTCCTTCACTTATCTTCGTTAATCTTATCAGATTTGAATCACTTATTCTTAAGTTTTTCTCAGGCACACCTGGTGAATGGTGATTGGAGTCACATTAGTAAACATATTGAGATGTTTACTTTTACCGGATTAAATGAGGAGCAACTTCACTTTATGGCCAAAGAATATCACATTTACATGACATGATGGGTTTGGGAAGTATTTCTTCTTTTCAGATGTTCACAGTATTAAGAGGATTATTACGAAAACGGCAAAAACATAAATTGCATTTGACATATGAAAGGAATATAAAATGAATTTTGTCATTTTACTTACTCCTTTGTGTATGAACGGATTATTTTTTTTCTTCATATTTTCAAAGAATGACATTCTTTTTATATTTACACTTTCATTTTAAATGCTTGGAAAAAAGGTTAGATGATTATTTCTGCTTTATTATTCAAGTCTAGTAGTTAGTTACATAACCACTATTTTCGCTTCTTAGTTTCAGTATATTTATTTTTCTATATATTTTCGATGAATAACTTAGCTTCAAAATGAGAATTTTGTATTGCAGGCTAGATGAGATAGTGTTAAAAGATATAAACAGTTCATACGCAAAGGAGTAAGTAAATGAAAAAATTCATTTTATATTCCTTTCATCTGTCAAATGCAATTTATGCTTTTGCCGTTTTTCGTAATAGTCCTCTTAATACTATGAACATCTGAAAAGAATAAACATTTCCAAATATGAAGATTTTTATAATATCTTTATAAAAAAACTCAAAGAAATATTGTTAAATACCATTGCTAAATACAACTAAATAAAATGATGTCAAAATCTTCTAAAAATCTTCTTATTTTGTTTTTATGGCTAATGAAAAGATATCCATAATTTTGATGAGTCTTGGAAAGGCTTAAATTCTACAGCATTGGTTTTGTGAGTGTTAAAACTATAACTACCATCTCCATATTATAAATTTTATAAGTGTAAAGAAATTTAATACCTAAAGTAGATGACTAACATTAACAATCATATACACTAACGATTACAAAATATGTACATGCGTAAAAATTACATAATTTGAAAGTGACAAAAGTTATGTTAAACATGATGCAGAAATTGATAAGATTAGTTACTTTGCATTTTTTCGCTAGTGAATATATATTTGCTTTGTTTCCTTTCATTACCTTTTGATGCTCACCAAGTGTTCAAGGTTGTGGTTTCGCTGTTGCTAGGGGACGTGCTGTTTGTGGTGGTTTTCCTGACAATCACGGACGTGCTGGTGGTAGTTTGTTGATCTAAGCTAGCGACTATGTTCTTTGTTGTTTCATTTCATACAGAAAAATAAATAAGCATATTATGGATGACTTTTGTTTCCTTATTGATTGTTAAACCAGCAATGTTTCTTGCATTTTGTTTTCCTTTTCGTTTCCTATAATAAAATTTACACATCAAATCAATCCAATGACAGTAGATGAACAAAATCCAATAGAGTAGACATACAACAAATGAACAAATTCAGTTTGTAAAACTCAGAAATCCATACTCGAATGAATACAAACAGATAAATAAACAATAGAATCCGGTTTAGACTGGTAAATAAACGAACATGGGAACCAATGATGAAATGATGATAAATTGATAATACATCACACGTGAACCAAACAAAAAACTTTTATTTGTTTCCTCAATAAAACAAAAGAAAAGCAAACAATCTCGTGAATTATTGAGCTAGTAAACCGGGTTAACAATCAGAAAACCGGATATATCCGGTTAAGGATTTCAAAAGAAGATGGCTGCGACCAAAGAGAATATCACGGTGGTGATTCCATAACCAGCTAGCTTGTTCCCAGCTCCGGCGTCTTTTCCAGTTTTTCCTGCTAGAAATTGGAAAAATATGTGAAAAGTGATCATCACATACAAATAAAAAAATCAAAAATATAATTAATCTGACATGTTTTATTTTTAGTGACTTTGTCCGATATATTTAAGTCAATATTGGAGACAAAAAGAAAGTACAAGAGCTGGCATTCACATTCAGTTCTGTCTTTTTGTGAAGAAAAACAAAAACAGAGAGACCTCGAAAAATTAATAGATTCGATATAATGGATCGTTGAATAGTTGACTTACTAACAACATAAACATTTGATCACTAAACTCCGACTAATCAATCGAATAATTCAATTAATACACAATCGAAAGCTAATTTAAACTTGACTTCGAAATAAAAAGCATTAGAAAAAGTAAATGAAAGGAGTAGGTGAAGAGTTTGGTTTATACCTGGTGGAGGTGGTAAAGAAGATTTTGGCGATGGAGTTTTAGAAGCTGACAATTAAAAAAAAACAAATATCAATTTGTAAATCTCAAATGTGATAATCATCAATTTTAATCCTTTAAAAAAATCTAAAAAATGTTAGCAGTTGACAGATCCATATGAAAACATCAACTGATTTGATTCAAAAATCAAAGATCTGAGAAAAATGAATTAGCTTACCGGAACAAGCAGAGAGATCAGTGGTGACGTTACATCGAGTGCTGAGAGCAAGAGCTTGAGCAGTAGTGACATTAAACGTAGAAAGCAAACCAGGAGTTGTGTAGATGGTGCATAGACATGGAAGTTCCTTCTCGACCGCTTCTTTGATCGAACTGCAACAAACATCCGATGGCTTCGTTGTCGTTTTCAGATCGTTGGCACAAGGGACTAACTTGCTCACGCACTCGGTCTGTGCTTCCACCGTTGGAATCGATATTATCAAAGCCATCATTGTCATCGCCGCCGTAAAGATAATCATCATCGCCGTCGTCATTTCTTCTTTCCCTTTCTCTCGATATTTTTTTCTTGTTTTTTTTTTCTTGGGTTTACTTGTGGCTTTTGGTTTGGTTATATAAATATTTTTAGAACTTGATTAAGGCAACTTTTATTTTTTCCCACATTATTTAATATTATGTGCCTTCTTTAACTTTTTTTTTTTTTTTATCTTTTTCTTTCTTGAGAATGATATTTCTCAAATACTTCAACGATAAGATTTAATATTTTCTAGGTAATGTTATAAAATTTCATTGAAAATGATGTCTTGTATTAACTGTCGTTTGATTTTTAGTACTAATTGTCTAGATTCTAGGATGACTCAATCACGTTTTGTTTCATTTATTTTCTCTTGCCAACTTTTTTTTTCCCCCTGTAAAATTCATTTTGTAGCCTATGCTAGTATACCGTCTACTAAGTACCAACATTATATAGGAAATTAAATAACTATTTATAGGCTTATAGGATCTGTGATCATTTCTTATTTTAATATATTATGGAATAATGTATGTTTAACTAAAAATATATATAATTGATTAAACAGATATTGGAATGTACTACAAGATTTTAAAAGTGAAAACGTCAAAAAGTTGATTAAAATCCATAGTAGTCATTAGACTAAAATAGATATTTTTTTATAATAAATTTAGTATCTACTAGTAGTAATTTCTTTGATACAGAACCAATAAAGTGAGTTTGACGAAACAAGAAGTATTCTCCCTGTTTTATAAAGCTATTAAAGTTTACATACATATTAAGAAGTTTATACCAAATCTTTATAAGCATTTATTCTGTAATTCAATATTTGCAAATTTGATATTAACAAACTGTCTCAAATATGTAGTGTATATTTTTAAAAATAACTTGGTCACAAATCTGTCTCAATATAACTCTCAATTTGCTACAAGTCTACAACCGCTTATTTTACAATGAACGTATAGCTATAATTTGGTAACCTTAGGAAATCAGTCTCAATTTATGATTTTCTATTGAATTTTCGTTTATAAACCATAGCAAAATATATACTTCTTGTTGAATTTTCTCGTTAGTGCATGGGAGGTCAACCTGATTCCAGATTTTATGCAAGACTAATTTCATAAATGTTGGTTCCAAATCAACCATAAATCTATAAAGTTTAGAACTAAACCATCTGGTTAAAACCAGCTCAAAGGCAATTGTTTAAGGTTATATATGGATCAGTCCAATTTATTTCAGAAGTTACCGGTGAATATTCATACGGGCCATAGAAAGGCCGTTTAAGGTTTGGGTTAACTGGGCCTTTGCATTAAATTGAAAAGTTGATCTCCTCCTTATTATCTATCACGTGGATATGATATAACCGTCAGATCAAAAACATTTCAACGGTTGAGATCTGATCAAAGGCCTCTAAGCACTCGTTAATTTAACGGTCACAAATAGTCCCGCCATTAAACAGATAAGAGAAAAAGTAAAAGAGATAACGTAGCTAACAAAAACAGAGCTCACTCCCAAAATAAACAAAATAAAAATCTAATGGCTACGCTTTCGATTGGAATCGCCGCCGCAACCACCGTCCGTAGAATTCCGAAATTCAGTACACGGAGGAGCAGAACCTCCTGCGAATGGGTAAAATTTTGATCATAATCTCAAAGTTTTGTTTTTTCTCTTGATTAATTTCATGAAATTGATTCTTGTTTGATTGATTCGAAGGAAGGATCCGAAAGGTTTGCTAGGTCCGGCTCAAACTGGTCATATCGCTCGTCTTGAGTTTAAACGTCGGCTAGAGAGAGATTCAGATGCAAGAGAAGCTTTTCAGAAACAACTTCGTGAGGAGAAAGAGCGTCGTGAAGCTCTTAGACAAGTTAAAAAATATTATTTTTTGGAAACTATACTGATTTTGTCTTTTGATTGTTTACTGATTTTTGGTTTTTCTGGGTTTTGTTAGGCTAGAGTTGTACCAGATACTTCTGCGGAGCTGATTGAGTTCTTTCTTGATACTGAAGCTCAGGAGATTGAATTTGAGATTGCTAGGCTCAGAGGAAGGTTAGTAAATTTGTATATTGCACACGATGTGTTTGATGAATTGCCTCTGTGAAGATGTTTTGGTTGCTTTAGTTTCTGTTTTCGTCGAAATAATGAAACTTGACTGATAAATTGTTGAATTTGAATGTTGCACACCATGTGTTTGATGAATTGTCTCTGTGAAGATGTTTTGGTTGCTTTAGTTTCTTAAGTAAATCGTTTATCGTCGAAATATTGAAACTTTAGTGATTAAATAGCATTTGGATGAATCAATTGTTCGATTTCAAATGTTGAGTGTTCGATAAATTCCCCATCTGAATACATTTTGGTGCTTGACGTATTCAAATGAATCCATTTTTGGTGCTTGACGTCTTCAAACCATCACTAAAGTATAGTGTATGTTACACTGTTCATTAGAAGAACAGAGATTGAGTTTATGGTTAATCTAGCTCATGAATTACTGTAATTTTACAGGTTAAATGACGAATTCTTTGGGCAGATTCGACTCGAAATTGGGCAAATTCGGTTTGCTGTTACAAAGACTTCGGTACAACCTTCTTCGAACAACGTTTAATCCATCCGAGAATCGACAACTGAACTATCTTTCTTTGTGGCAAAATCATGCAGGAAGCTGAAGACAGATTGATTGAGCTTGAATCACTTCAAAAAGCTTTAGAAGAAGGAATAGGTTTGGACCGTCTTTTGCTTCCTTATTAACTTAGTATTCATTGACAAATTTTACAGGTTTTGATTGCTTCTCTTGTGTTATGTTTTTTGCAGAGGCTTATGACAAAATGCAAAATGAGCTTATGACAGCTTCAAATAGCTTAACCAAGATCTTAACCTCAACCGATATTAAAACGACGGTATGTGACCTTTAACCATTATGATGCTTCATGAGATGATCTTGAGACATTGTTTTGATTCTTGTTTTGATACAGTTGTTGGATATGGTGGAGAGAAACGAAATCAACAGAGCTTTGTTGACACTTCTTGACGAAAACATAGCTAATGCATACAGAGGAAACCAGGTTAGATCCGGTTTATTGTTGAATTGAATTGCTACCCAAAATCGAACCGAATTTCATAATTTACTGAATGGTATATGATGAGTGTTCTCATATTATAGATTAACCGAACATACCCGAATCTTGTGCAATAGAAGAACCGAATAAACTGAATCAATTAATATCTAATAATACATTTATTAAATAAAAGAAAAAGTATGTACATTATGAATTAAACTTAAATATGTGCTTTGACTTTATTAAAAATCATTAAAAACCGAGTTAAAGCGGACCAACAATTTCAAGCCAAACCAAACTGAAATAAAATTTGGTTCTAGTTCAGACACGTATGGCCAAAACCCAAAACCTGAAAAAAGCAAATGTTTTTTTGATAAAGAAAAAAAGAACAAATGTTGAACCCTAAAATTGACTTAGCATCTTTATTTCTACCAGATTACAGCTTTTTATTCATCGTATAAATTCAAACGTTCTCTTTTACAGAAAGAAGCAGGAGATTACATGGAGAAGGTACGTGCTTCGGTTCTAAAGTACTTGACGGTGTAAGGATCATACGAGTCTTCGAAAGATTTCTCAAGCTTTTGATTGTTTTATTTTCTCCGGTAAAATGTATTTATATAATTTTGTTGAGTGATATGTATTTGTTTTTCAACGATATTTATATCATTAGGGTCATTTCAGATCTCCAAGTCAGGATATGTTTAATAAAAAAATAGAATAAAGACATGAAAACTATTTTAATAAATTGTAGTTTTGCTATAGTGATCGGTGACTCTATCTTATGCAACAAAAATGAATTAAAGGACCAAACTGGAAGTATACCAAATTTTCGTACTTCTCAACCATTTATTTTCAACTCATATTTTTACAATTTTCACATCTATCAAGTTTCGAACAATCTACTTTTGTAAGCTCTTTTGTTTCATTCATTGTACATGTCTGATTATTATGGAAACATGTTTCTGTAACGATCAAATCTCTTTCTATTCATCATAAATGAAATGAACGAATCCTTTAAAATGTTATGGAAAAGAAAATACAGTACATGAATGGGAACCTACAAAGGGAACAATAACTAAAGAAAAAGAGAGAACATTTATGAAATTGAAAACTATTGGTTCCAACTTTCGAGTATGGCCCTTCATTATCATCTTTGGTTTTTTTTTTTTTGCCACTGACATAATTATCCTAATTATTATCTTCACATGCACATGTTTTTTTTCTGATATATATCTCTTGGGCTATACAGAGTAAATTAAGAAGACTAGTAATATAGTAAAATCCAAATGACTTTAGAAATAAAGAAACATGCCCACTTGTCTATCGTCTTCTTATGGCTACCGTCGACGTACGGTGTTCACAAGCACACATTCATGTGAGTTTTTTTCTGTCAACCATGTCACTGTTCTTATAACAGTAGATTCATATGAAACTGATATAGATGAGTTTCGGGTGTTCAAAATTGTATGACACACATTTGTGATGATTTCGAAGATTAGTTTTTTAGGTTAAAAGAATGATCTAGAAGTTTTTTGTTTCACTTTTCACATTAGTTAGGTATTAAATGATGGTTCATGTAAGAAATACGAAAACAGAAAATTATGTAGTTTTTTTACTCTATATGATTTTAGCTAAACCAGGTTAATTATAGTGGAAAAAACAGTATAAGTAAAATAATTTTTATTTTTAAAAAAATATCTGATAAATATATTTATTAACCTCTAAAAATATTATATATATAATTTTTTACAGTTATTGTATTTTGTTTATAAATTTGTAAAATATTGTTATCGTCAAGGAACTGTTATTTCTATTGAGTTTTTCTTAACATATGATGGCAGACATAAATTATAAATCCGTACTACTATTCTTGACCAAAAATGAATTTTAAATTAAACTTTTTGGGAAAATATCTGTTCAACTGGCCTGATTATTCGGATCAACGCTCATCCGTCAGCTGAGGAAATAAATAGTAACCTAAAAAATACGCATGAGACCATTGTCGTCAGTTCCATTATGATCTGGATAAGTATCTCAAATAAACACAATAATGCATTGGGAAAAAAGAAAAAAAGTAACTAATTAAATACATCAAAAGTTCCAACTGCAATAATTTAAAAAATAAACTTTAAACTATTGCAAATTTCACTTATGGGCATGTGGACAGATATGTCATTGATCGATGACTCATCTTAAAAGTTGAAACTATAATCTGCACAATAACACATGTAAAAATACTTTAAAAAAAGGAATACAATGTGGAGCTAGATTTGCGTTAGTGGTAATTTAACCAAAGTGAGTTAGATATCCATCAATCGATTTTTCATTTCTATATATGCAAAAAAAAAAGTCTATACTTTGACCTAAATTAAACCCTATATAAGAAGCATCACCCTCTTAGACTACACTTCAAACAAATAAATAAACAAAATCTAGGGAGAAAAAATACATCATGGAGCTTAAAAATTCAATCTTTCTAATTCTTCTACTCATATCAACAAACATTCTCCAAATTTCATCAGCAACCCCAAACCGGTCGGAATTAAACCGGACGTTCATTGAGTCTTCATGCCAAATCACACGATATCCATTAATATGTGTGCATACACTCTCTCCTTATGCCACAAAGATCCGCCACAACAATGACCAAGATCTTGCCCAGACTGCTCTCACCATCAGCTTAGCTCGAGCCAAATCTGTTGCTATCTTTGTCGGTAGACTAACCAAAGAGTACGTTCTTACCTCACATTTTTTTTTTGTGAAACCACATAATTTAACCGTACTTGTTAGGATCTTTCAAGGGATTGTCACTAATATATAAAGGATACGTGTTAATTCACTGATTGACAATTGCGTTAGAAATTTATTAACTTTTAACAATATTATTGGATTTATTGCTTAAAGTAAAGAATTTACAAAATGTGTTTTCTAACATAATATTTGTGTGTTTTATAACCGATGATTTTTATGATTTAAGCTGCATAACGTTACATTTGCTTATGAACATTTTTTTTTATTCTTATGTCAATTTTTTTTATAAATAGGACACCAAGATTTAAACGTACAGAATATTTAGTAATAAAAGATTGCATCGAAGTGCTAGGCAATAGCGTAGACCGGTTAGCCCAATCGGTTAAAGAACTGGGTCGAGCTGGCCATGCTGTGGCTAGTGATGACTTCACCTGGAAGATGAGTAACGTTCAGACATGGGTCAGTGCTGCTTTGACTGACGAGACAACGTGTCTAGATGGATTCACAGAGCAAGCCATGGGAGGCAAAGTGAAGAGGCTGATTCGGTTCAGAGTGGTTCACGTGGCTCAGGTTACTAGCAATGCTCTTGCTTTGGTTAATCAGTTTGCAGAGAAACGACGTGTGAAGCTTCCATAAATAGAGTTTCTGGTTCTTAGTAACTGATGAAAATTTTGGCTTGTTTGTGTATGCTTGAATCTGAACTTCAAAGTCGTGTAAATTGTTTATTTTTTTGTTTTTTTTCTTTTTGTCGGTCGGAAAGAAAACTATATAAAGATAAATATTGTATACAATCTTTGTTGTGTTCTGTATAATACGTATTTTAAGAAAATATCTATAGTATAACTTTTTTTTGGGATAAATTTTAGAAATACATACTCATGTTGGCATATTCTAGCTTCAAGTAAAGATATCGTTGAACCGTATGTCCGTATTAAATGCAGTATTGAGATTCAAACTTAAGCTCTATATTTATCAATTATATTTGCTACTTGTAAACATTGGTAAGGGTGTAGTTTAAATTTTAAATTAATTCAGTCCACTCCTTCTGAATTGTTATTGCCGACTCGAGTCACTAGCACATACTACTTTGTAGTTAAATTAACATATTTAATTAGTTGTATTTTACTTTTGTGTTCTTACGTAACAAATTAACGGAAATAATAAACATAAACATGGGAGAAAGTTGGGAGACAAGATTCGTCCAGAGGAAAAAAGTTCTTGATTTGTTTCAAGTGATTCAAGACAAAATAAACGTGCTTGGTACATAAATAATTTGCAAACAATCTAGTTTTCATTCAATAATACTGAAATTTGAATAATTCTGAGTTAACTATTTGATAAATTAAAGCCAATGATACACATCTTAACACTAACAGCTATATAATTGAACACATGAACTGTAATATATGATGACACAGCTGAGATATTCGCTCAACATTTTTAATTCTAAAAATGGATCGTTGATTTGTAAATATTTGTAAATTAGTATAGAGTCCGGATTAGATCAAAAATAAAATTTAATAAAATTTAATAAAATATTAAAAATATTATTATATTTATGTACATAATTAAATAACAATAATTTAAATCAGAATTGAATTATTTAGAGAAACTATACTCTAAATATCATTAGTTTATTTATTTAAAAATAAATTACACCAGAAAAAAAATCATGTAAAATAATTTAAACATTAAACAAAGAATTGCATAAATTTTTATTTTTTATAACAAACGGAAACTAAAGAATCACATTGACAATACTATTGTTGAAGGTATAAATATTTTTTGATTCTAATTTTTAATCATTTTTCTCGGTTGCAACTTTTGGGTTAA
Organism: Cardamine flexuosa; assembly: GCA_963555745.1. Taxonomy (NCBI): domain Eukaryota; kingdom Viridiplantae; phylum Streptophyta; class Magnoliopsida; order Brassicales; family Brassicaceae; genus Cardamine; species Cardamine flexuosa. The sequence continues at coordinate 21,702,735 of OY743220.1, read as the reverse complement.
AGAAAATACAAATTTAAACAATTCAAACAAACATAATTTTAAAAATTAATTATCTTAGATTTTAGAGAAAGATAGTGAGTGGATACTATATTAAAATTTAGAATAGTCTAGTTATTTTTCAAATTTTCTGGAAATGTAAGTGATACTTCATAGCGAAACATGGAAGTTAAAGAAAATTTGTGAATTAAAAATTTATAAAAGTAAAGAAAAATGTTATGAGTTATTAGAAGTTATAAATATGTAAAAGAAGATGATGTCTAAAAACATGGTGAGTGGTATTAGTGGTATAAAAATATTTAAGTGTTTTAAAATAGTGTAGGAAAAAAATATATATATAGAAAATAGAAAAATTAATAAGAGAAAATAAGTTATTCTTTTGCAGTTATTTTTTTATCAACTTTTTAGTTTTGATTTTTTTCCATTAATTTAAATATAAAATAAATATTTATGTAGTAAAAGTTTTTAAAAAAAAAATATATAACAGATTTTGATTGGTCCAATAATCTATATTTTATTATATAAAAATATACAGTACATTTTCATTTTAAAGTTTTCTTGAAATATTTTATTGACGTCTCATAATATTTGACTCAACAACACTGACGTTTCCTAATATTTGATTCACAGGAAAAGACATCCTCAAATATTAAAGACATAAAACTTAAGATTCTGAATTTTTATAACAATTTGAATATCTACTGAAAATAATATTTCAAATTTTAGTTAAAATTAAGAAGTTTCTGTATTCAATTTGTTCTTAACAAAGTTACTATAGTGACTTTTGTTGTTGTTAAGTTATTATTGTTTACTACTGTCATAAGCTGGAAAATGACAAACGTCGACCCAAAAAGACAGGAAAAGAGGTTTCAATTCAACGACATTAACCAAATTTTGTGATATAAAATTTTGAATAAATCAAATACGAACTTTTGTTCCCGCAATTGGCGGTTTAAAAACGTAAAATATAAGATGAAGGGAAAATAGTATTTTGCATACATTAAAGCCGATACATATTTTAATGTTTTGAAAAAGGTGTTACACAGTCTTTTTTTTTTTTTTTTTTAAGGTGTTACACAGTTTCTTATGATATTAAAATAATGAAACAAATAATTTTATATTTAGTTACTAATAAATTCTAATAATTAATCTTGAACTTCTACTTCTTTTTTTTTTTTAGTTCAACGAATCTTGAACATCTACTTATGCATTGAAATTCACACCTTCAGTTTGTATGTGCAGTCCAGCTAAAAGAAAATGTATCCAGGTCTCAAGTTTGGGCTACGCCTTAATGGGCTCTCTGTGTGATGACTGATGACCCTTCTTTTTAGTCTTTAGGGGTTGAGTTTGTATTTAGTTTATCTTTTCATGATCTGTTATGTCTGACTTTTATTTCAAACGATGATTTTCTTCATCAGTTGGAATGAAACTAGCCGATGCATTCCATTAGTAGATGGGGTTGTTAGAAAATTTAATACCATTTTGTATTTGTATACTACGTTACTACTATACCATTTCTAGGTCAGTCCACTTAACTGTTACTTTTTAATTTTACAAATAATATAGTTTAAAACTAATATTGTAATTGTTTTCACTTTGAGAAAGAAAAACCAAAAACATTATTTATAGGATTTTAATGTAGCTTTTGATAAATAAACAAATAAATATTTTTTCTTTAGTTATTACTAATAAACAATATAACATAAATAAATAAAGAACTCCAAAAATCCTATTTACAGACTTGTATAGCATAATAAAAATACCTTTAATCATTTTTAATTTTCTTGAAGTATGTTAAAAATATTTCTATTGAAACGAAACAATAACTAATTTATTTTAATTACATATAGTGTCTTTTAACTTGAGGAAATTAAAAACATAGAAACGTTCGTATGTTTATTTTTTTGATAAAGGGGTTTCTATTGAAATGCAAGTGCGAGAATACAAAGCTATGACTTGTTAGTTATACAGTTTCGATGATCAGTTTTACGGAGAGACTAGTTTAAGCATATATTTAAGCTATTTTAGAAGAGATACATAAGTTAAAAGAGAGAGACAAAGGACAAACTCAATAGTTAACGTTCGTATATTACTTGAAAAATAAAATAGAAGGAACACATGCTTTGTTTATCTTTTGGGAAAAGAAAAAGGAGATTCTTCTTAGCTTTTGTTTCATTAAGATTGAGTATGTGATGGGCAAGTGCCGACAAAAGATATATCTAGAGATCATGTTTCAAAGCTAATGGAAAAGAAAATCTAACAGATAAAGAGATAGGAATGATAGTCCGAACCTGAAATGATGATGGCAAGTTTTTGGTTGATTAGTTTTCGATATTTTGATTAGTTTTGGACCTTTTGGTTGATTAGCTTTATTTTCGATAAAGCTAATCATCTTATACAATAGCTGATTTAAGTTTTGTTTTCTTTTCTTATCTAGTTCACTGACAAAACAAAAAAAAAGTTCACTCACAAAATCTACAAATTGACAATAATGTAAATATTCTGGTATAATTTTTCATGTATTTGTAGTCTCTGACTAAATATAATAGCTAACTTATTTATAAAGATGTATGATGGTAAATTAATATATACATTACGTCTGATAAGTTCACAACACAAAATAAAAATATTTCAAGGAATTCATAAAAAAAAGCTATATTTTGAGATATTGCAAGAGTATTAGGACATATATATATATATATATAAATACATATAGTATAAAAATTAAGCTATATATATATATATGTATCTGTATGAAATAAAAAGCTTGAGAAATCTTATCTGTTTGGCACCTAACGGAAACGTATGCACATAATTCCAACATAAGTATAATATAACATTTCGTATACCTTTTACCAAGAGAAAAGTATGGCGGCAAAGACGATTTTATGATGTTAACTTTTTGGCCATCGTTTAATTACGTCTACGAAACATCTAGTTCATTAAAGGAAACGAATGTAACAGATGAATTATTATGAATATGACTCTGCAGATATGATTCTTATTTGGCGTCTACAACATTGAGATCAGTTTATAAATCTAAACAACTATAGTGTCGTTCATATATATATTTATGACAGTTGATTGCAACATATCCGAGCATGCTTATGGCTGTTAGAGCAACACTTTGACATTGTAAAGTTCGGAATAAAAAAGATTTGGGAGGGATTTAACCAAAATTTGGGAGAGATTTAAGAAAATTTTGAATTCCGATGGAGAGATGAATTATTCAGAGGGAATGTAGTTGGGGAATTTCAACTGTTGACTTAACATTTTCCATCAAAATAAAAAAAATGAAGTAAAATTTTGGTTATGATTAAAAAATAAAAATTGGTGCCAAAAAAAAAGAAGAAGTAAATTTTGTTTTTTGAATGGTTTGCTTATTTTTTACTTTACTAAAAATATTCAAAGTATATCTCATCTCTATTTTGTCATTAATTGTTAACAAACGTAACTTTCAATTTTTTTATATATATTTACTTTTCCCCCAACAGTTCAATAAAATATAAATTGTATATAAATTAAAAAATTATTATATAAAATAAAATTTTATATTAAATAATATAGGAAACCATGTACTTATATAAAATAAAATTTATTATATAAAATAAAAAGTTATGAAACCATGTACTTTTCATCATCTTATATATTTCAACCTCAAAGTGGGGTTTCTCTTCCAATATGGTGGATTGAGATCATGTCCATCTTCGATTATTATCTTATATTTCAAAACATATATACAAATGTTGTAAAATCATCAAGATTCAAGACCGTTTCAAATTCTTAATGATCCCTTTTCTATGTTTTTTTTTTAATTCTACCCCCATAATTACTTTTCTGGTTTGCTATCATTGGTTAAAACTCAAAAGCATATAAACGAAATGTCTGTCCTCTCCAAGCTTGGGATTATTTATCCAGATTAGCTCTATACATGCATGTAGTCACAATGCCAATTCAAGCTATCTTATGGATATAACAAAAAAAACAAAAAAAGTATGTGCAAGTTTATTAGATTAAAGTTGGCAGGTAAGGGCATGTAGTAAAGCCAAGCGCATATTCAGGCTATTGGTATTCAAACTATTCAAACTATTATCTCCAGATACAACATGTTAGAGCTCATCATGCATCTTTTCTTCTTTTAGGCAAACCAGTACAGTAGGCTAGCTAATTGTTATAGCAAGCATGGGCTACCAAATTATGAGTAAGAATGATTAAACGGCTTCATTTGTTTATCCTATAATAGAAGTTCGAATATGACATGTCAATACTACGTACATTTAAAAATCAGTACTATTGAACTTACAAAATGACATTATTTGCCAGTGAAACCAAAAGTAAAAATTTTGAAACAGAAGCCGTACTTTAAGTAATCATTAACATTATACTTAAATTAATTTCATATTGAGTCATTGCATAGACAAAAATTCCATAACTAAATTTTCATCTAACTAATGTTAATTACATATATGATCAAACAAAAAATTATGAAAAGATTGTTTTCTTTTTGTCAAAAATATGTAAGATACAAATTTAATTCGGATGGTGACATGATGGCCACTAGCTCAAACATAGAACAAATAATATAATTAAAAGTTTTATTATATATATATATATTAAATGTTATAGATTGTGTATACTCAATTAACGATTATTCCATACTTAAGAAATATGGGGATCCATACTCTTCGGTTATTAGAGAAAATTCTATTCACTTCTGTCGTTTTATGAAAATGATATTTTATACTATATGTGACAAATCCAGAATACGTAAAACATTTGAACAGGATAAATTGGTACGCTTTCCCACCAAAAAACCTCAGCTTCAGCCAATTGAGCTGTTGGATATGATTGAGTTATTAATATACTCAACCAATTTTCTTTCCACAAGTTTCTTTATAAATACTATATATTTATCACATGCACATATGTACACCAGCTTCACCTTGGACCATTCATCTTTCAAGAAAATCGACGATTCAAAACCAAAATGAAAACCTTATCTCAAATCCAAATCTTTTTTCTCACCTTAGCTATTCTTTTCTTCATCACATCATCATCTTCAACTTCACCAACATATTCGAATCAAACCAACTTAGATTACATCAAAACATCATGCAACCTCACACTATACAAAGAACTTTGCTACATCTCTATATCTCCTTACGCCTCAACAATCGATTCCAATCCTCGGAAACTCGCCGTCACCGCCCTCAATATCACCCTCTACGCAGCCAAATCGACAGCCAAATTCGTCAAAAACGTTTCTCATGGAGACGGTCTAACAAGTTTAGAAGCGGCTGCGGTTGCTGATTGTGTGGAGGAGATTGGAGACTCGGTGAATGAACTTCAAGATTCGATAAGAGAGTTGGATTCAGTTAGCTATAAGGATAGTGCAAAATTTGAGATGGTTTTGTCGGATGTTGAAACATGGGTTAGTGCTGCTCTCACGGATGATGATACGTGTATGGATGGTTTCGGTCAAGTCAAAGCGGTCGTGAAAGATTTGGTTCGGCGAAATGTTGTTAAGGTTGCTCGGATGACTAGCAACGCCCTTGCTCTCATTAATTTGTTCGCATCCACGCAAGAAAAATTACCATAATTCTTATTAGAAAAAGAGATAATTTTTTTAAAAGCATATATATTTTGGTTAAATAATTTTTTAATAGACAAAGACATCATAGTTATGTTTATATAGAAAATTTGTTTAATACTTTTGTTATATCTTTTTTTCTCACTTTATTATATAAAAACGTGCTTATGATTGTATGTATTTTCGTATGCACTTATTAGTAGCCTTGTACTTATTATTGACTATGCTCACTTATTATAGCCTTGTATGTAGGTATTATAGATTTTTCTGTGTATAGTATTTGAAGACTTCGTATAATTGTATGTTTATCTAGTTTACGGATGTCATAGGTTCATTGGGACATAAAGGTAGTGGAAAGGTTCAAGAACTAGCTTGTTGGGCTCTTTCAGGCTTACTTAATGGGCTAGGAGTGATCCATAATCATCCACTTTGCTCAGGTCTTGAAAAATTCCACTTCGCCTTAATTAGAAACGGGAAAAATGTCAAAAAAAACATAAACTTTCAAAAATTGAATGTTTTAATCATGAATTTTCAAAATATCATTTAAATCTCAAAATTTTTATTGACTTTCAAATTAAATACGAAATTTTGTTGATTTGGCCATTACAAGCATGTCGTTAAGTTTCCGTTAATAGACTCAATATGTTTCATTTAAAAAAAAAAACTGGTCCAACTAAGAATCGAACTAATGACCTAACAAATTCATATCTAACCCTCATCCACTGAACCATAATAACAATTTGGTATTATACCAATACAAATCGTATATATATCATGGCTCAGTGGATGAGGGTTAGATATGAATTTGTTAGGTCACTAGTTCAATTCTTAGTTGGACTAGTTTTTTTTTTATAAATGAAACAACGTCGTTTTGAGTTTTAACGGAGACTACTAAATACGATTTGTATTGGTATAATATCAAATTGTTATCATGACTCAGTGGATGAGGGTTAGATATGAATTTGTTAGGTCACTAGTTCGATTCTTAGTTAGACTAGTTTTTTATTTATAAATGAAACGACGTCGTTTTGAGTTTTAACGGAGACTACTAGCGGAATATTGAATTCATTGACGGAAACTTAACGGCATGCTTGAAATGGCCAAGTCAACAAAAATTTCATATTTAATTTAAAAATCAACACAAAGTTTAAAATTTAAATGATATTTTGAAAGTTCATAACTAAAACGTTTTTTTTTTAAAATTCATACTTTTTTTATATATTTTTCCCAATTAGAAACAGTCTTAATCTTATCTTTGTTCTAAGCAAAACCTACCCATACGTATACCTTTGTTCAATCAATAAATATTCATAATATTTTGTTCTACTCGTTTTTCCTCTGTTTCTTCCGTCTATTTTGCACTAAGTATGGGTACTGTAACTAATTATGGGTGTAGAGGATTAAAATTAGGTGGAACATTTAAATAATCAATCTCCTTCTAACCAAAACTTAGTTATAATTGTATTTTACACGTTATCACCAATATTTAAAACAATTAAGTTTCAGACCTTAGATTCATAATCTCTATCGACTAGACACTAACCTTTGATAATATCATGCATTTCAAATGGCACACGTCTAAACCAAAAAGAACAACAAAATCGTCCCATTTTTGTGATCCACAATATATAAACTATGGTCATTGCACAAACTAGTTTAAATGGTAACGTGTCTCCTTATCCATTTGGACCAATAAAAACCTTCAGAAATTTTATAGACCATATAAATTTTTTTAAAAAGCAATGAGAAAATAAAAAATATAATTATTTTATCTAACGGTTCTAAAGCAAACCACGCAAAGCCCAAAGGCTTCACCTTTACATTATCCCCAAGCTATACCGAAATTAGTGATACGTTAGCCAAAGAGTGACCAACTCTTACATTCGCCAAGAGGAAGAAGAAGAAGAAGCGATTTTGATAAAAATGGCGGCGGATGCTCTGAGGATTTCGAGTTCTAGTTCTGGTTCATTGGTTTGTAATCTAAACGGTTCACAAAAACGACCTGTTCTTCTTCCTCTATCACATCGTGCTACATTTCTGGGTCTTCCTCCTCGATCTTCATCTTCTTCAATTTCCTCTTCAATTCCTCTGTTTTTGGGTACTTCTCGAATTGGGCTTGGTTCTTCCAAGTTTTCACACAAGAAGAAACAATTCTCAGTCTTCGCTGTAGCTGAAGGTCTCTCATTTCTTCATCTTTCTCACAAAGCTTTCATCTTTATCTTAATTAAATAATGCATTCTAAGTGTTCGACGAATTGCCTCTGAGAAGATATTGCTAAATTTTTTGAACTTTATGCTGAATTGCTTCATTCTGTATGTGTTTTCTTAGGAGATGGCAAGCGCACAGTACCGCTTAAAGATTACCGAAACATCGGTATTATGGCTCACATAGACGCGGGAAAAACCACAACAACTGAGAGGATTCTTTACTACACAGGAAGAAACTACAAAATCGGTGAAGTGCACGAAGGAACAGCTACAATGGATTGGATGGAACAAGAGCAAGAAAGAGGAATCACTATTACTTCAGCTGCAACGACAACATTTTGGGATAAGCACAGAATCAACATCATTGATACACCTGGTCATGTCGATTTCACTCTTGAAGTTGAACGTGCTCTTAGAGTTCTTGATGGAGCTATATGTTTGTTTGATAGTGTTGCTGGTGTTGAGCCTCAGTCTGAGACTGTGTGGAGACAAGCTGATAAATACGGTGTGCCTCGGATTTGCTTTGTTAACAAAATGGATCGTCTTGGAGCTAACTTTTTCAGGACTAGAGACATGATTGTGACGAACTTGGGTGCTAAGCCATTGGTGCTTCAGTTACCAATTGGTGCTGAAGATGTCTTTAAAGGTGTTATTGATCTTGTGAGGATGAAAGCTATAGTTTGGTCAGGAGAAGAGCTTGGTGCAAAGTTTAGTTATGAAGATATTCCAGAGGATCTTGAAGAATTGGCTCAAGATTATCGAGCGCAGATGATGGAATTGATTGTTGATTTGGATGATGAGGTGATGGAGAATTATTTAGAAGGAGTTGAGCCTGACGAAGCCACGGTGAAGAGATTGATCAGAACTGGAACCATCACAGGGAAGTTTGTGCCTATTCTTTGTGGTTCAGCCTTTAAGAATAAAGGAGTGCAGCCATTGCTTGATGCTGTGGTTGATTATCTTCCTTCGCCTGTTGAAGTTCCACCGATGAATGGAACAGATCCCGAGAACCCCGAAGTTAACATTATACGGAAACCGGATGATGACGAGCCATTCGCTGGGTTAGCATTCAAGATCATGAGTGATCCTTTTGTTGGTTCTCTTACATTCGTGAGAGTTTACTCAGGGAAACTCACGGCTGGTTCTTACGTGCTGAATGCTAACAAAGGAAAGAAGGAGAGAATCGGAAGACTCTTGGAGATGCACGCAAACAGCAGAGAAGATGTTAAAGTGGCTTTGACGGGTGACATTATCGCTCTTGCGGGTCTCAAAGATACAATCACTGGTGAAACCTTGAGTGATCCAGAAAACCCTGTGGTTCTTGAACGTATGGACTTCCCTGATCCCGTCATCAAGGTAGCGATTGAGCCGAAAACAAAAGCAGATATCGATAAAATGGCGACAGGTTTGATCAAGCTAGCTCAAGAAGACCCCTCTTTCCATTTTTCACGTGATGAAGAGATGAACCAAACAGTCATTGAAGGAATGGGAGAACTTCATCTTGAGATCATCGTTGACAGACTTAAAAGAGAGTTCAAGGTAAAAATCATAAACCTTTAAAATCTAATTCTCTTCTTCAAGTTCTAATTCCTTTTTCATCTTTTAGGTTGAGGCTAACGTTGGTGCGCCGCAAGTGAACTACCGTGAGAGTATCTCCAAAATATCTGAAGTGAAATACACACACAAGAAGCAATCAGGTGGACAAGGTCAGTTTGCTGATATTACGGTTCGGTTTGAGCCATTGGAAGCAGGATCAGGATACGAGTTCAAGAGTGAGATCAAAGGAGGAGCAGTGCCAAGAGAGTATATTCCTGGTGTCATGAAAGGACTTGAGGAGTGTATGAGCTCCGGTGTGCTTGCTGGTTTCCCTGTTGTTGATGTCCGTGCTTGTTTAGTCGACGGATCTTACCACGATGTGGACTCAAGCGTGTTAGCTTTCCAGCTTGCTGCAAGAGGAGCTTTCCGCGAAGGGATGAGAAAAGCTGGTCCGAGAATGCTTGAACCTATCATGAGAGTTGAAGTTGTTACACCAGAAGAACATCTTGGTGATGTCATTGGTGATCTTAACTCTAGAAGAGGACAGATTAATAGCTTTGGAGACAAACCTGGTGGTCTCAAGGTATGAGGCAAAACGCTGTTTTAAAGATTGAAAAACTTGAAATTGTTTGTTTGTTTGATGATGAATCTGATTTTAAGCAATTGTTATTGTTTGTTGTAGGTGGTGGATTCGTTGGTTCCATTAGCAGAGATGTTCCAGTATGTTAGTACATTGAGAGGTATGACTAAAGGTCGAGCTTCTTACACAATGCAATTGGCTAAGTTCGATGTTGTTCCTCAGCATATTCAGAACCAGCTTTCATCCAAGGATCAAGAAGTTGCTGCTTAGACAGATTTTGTTTTTTCATACACTGAATTGTGGTTTTGTTTGGTTTATAACAGATATGTAAGTGAATCAAATTTGTTAAGACAAAGTTGTTCTTGTCTTAAAAAAACACATGGTTATGACTCATATGGGAAGAGAAAAATGATATAATCAGAAGTATCTGAAAAATGGGAAGGATTCAATCTTTAATGTTTGGAGTTATTAATAGAAACTAATTTGACCCAAAAAAAAACAAAAAGAGAATAAATCTGAGGAAACGAAATCAATGTCTTCTCTTATTTCATCTGAACGATTCCTGAGCTGATAAGCTTTTGGATCTTGTTCATGATCATTGGGTTCTGCATGTGTTTTTGTGCTGCTGCTGGATTCTCCTGGAGATCAGACAGTACCTATTCAAAGAAAACAGTGTTGGATTTGTTAAGATATATCAAGATAGAGATAAGTCGATAACTCAAGATCGGTTTACTACATTACTCCAAGAAGTCTGATCGAAACAACACAGATTTTTCTAGTTGATTCTAATTTTGCCAAAATCTATAAAAGTTTGAAGTTCGTTTTTTACCTGTCTCATTACAGGATCGGTAAGAATGTTCTGGATTTCTGGGTCTTGCATTCCCTTAGCCTGTAAAGAAAGAAAGCAAAATCCCATAAACTATACCGTAACATCAATGGATTATCTCATAACCGAACTTTCATAACAGTAATAATCTAACCTGTCTTTCTTTCAACTCCTCAGGAGTAAGGTCTCCACGATTTGCCTTGTTGATCTGTTGTACACATCTGCAATATAGAGTTTACAAAACGTTGCATAAGCATATTGACATCACTAGATAGCATAACGAATTATATCTCACAGTAGCTTCATACCTTCTAACACCATCGATAAGTTCCTGATTGTTAGGATCATGTTTGAGACCCTCTTGGTATGCTTCCATTGCATTTTCATACTCCTTCATGAAGAATTTGACTGCACCTTTTCTGCTGTATCCCTTTGAGAATGTCGGATCGAGCTCGATACATTTCTCAGCATCCTTTAATCCTTCGGGCATTGCCCCCAGTTTAGTGTAACATGCAGCTCGGTTGCTATAAGCCTATGTGAAGTACACAGAATAAGTTTTCAAATAGTCAAAGAACTATTGAAGCACATATGATTGACGAATTGGACTTACCCTTGGATCGTTTGGATTCCTTTTGATTGCTTCAGTGTAGTGTCTCACAGCATCAGGATACTTCTGTTCCTTGAAAAACTCATTACCTGAATTACAAACATGTTAGTTAAACCTCCCTTACAGAGTTTTAAGAGATTCTTTCCTCACATAAACAAGAACTGTACGAAAGCAAATACCTTTCTCACGCTCCTCATCACCGATACTAGGATCAAAATACTCTTGCTGCTCCAACTCTTTCTTTGCTCTCTCTGCCTCATTAAGTCTCTTCAACGTCTCTGGGTTACGATGCTCAGTAAGAGCTTTCTGGTAAGTCTCAATCACAGGTTCATAATCTTTTGAGGATTTAGCCATCTTCCCCAAAGCATTCCCTTTCCTAGTCAAAGCTTTAGCTACCATCTTGTAATCTGACCTAAGCTCTCTACCCCTTTCAACTGCCTTATCACAATCCTTGATGCACTCATCAAACTATACACAAACACAATCAAATTTAAGACTAATCACCACACAGCTCATGAAGATAAAAGAGAACATTATATATATATATATATATATATATATATATATATATGAAAATCATACCTTTCCCATCTCAAGATGAACAGCAGCACGATTAGTGAGATAAGAGATATCTTCATCATCAATCTCCATAGCTGTAGAGTAATGCTGAATTGCAGTATCAAAATCCTTCTTCTTGTAAGCAGCATTCCCCAAATCTTTCTCCTTTTGAGCTTTAAGCTTCTTCTCCTTCTTCTCCTTCTCTTCTCCAAACTCCGGCTCAGGCTCATGCACAGGCTCAGGTTTTCGTTTCTTCTCCACCTCAGGCTCCTTCCTCGAAGGCACAGCCATCTCCTCATCACCAACCTCAACTTCATCTCCCGCCTGCTGCGTCCTGAATTGAACATTCAACAAAACTCCAAGAGCTTGCATCACTCTCTGATCTTTCAAATAAAAATTGAGATTGCTAGGGTTTTTCTGAATCTCCTGCATCATGTTAACAAAATCAGGCTGTTTCAACAACCCTCTAGTCGAAGGATCCGCCGTCAATTTCGCCCACATCTCCGGTCCCTGAAAAGCATCACCAAACGGATTCGGCGCAGAGGCGCGTGACCTAGAAGCAGAAGATTTCGCATCGGCTAAACCTGATTTCAAACCTTCGTTACTTGGATCGATCTCAAGTCCCTTTGAATACGCCTCCACGGCTTCTTCGAACTGATTTAGCCCTAAGTAAGCAGCACCGAGACGACTGTAACCTTTTCCCCAATCTGGTTTAATTTCAACAGTCTTCTTCGCGTCTGTGAGAGCTTCGTCGTAGTGGTTAAGCGACGCGTGAGCAGCGGAACGGTTTGAGAAGAGGACGTGATTGGTTGGTGATAGATTGATTGCGTCGGTGAAGTGATTAACGGCGGAATTGAAGTCACCGGAGGAGAAAGCTGCGTTTCCTTTAGCTTTTGCTTCGTCGGCCATGGTTGAATCTGAGATTAAGCTTTTTTGGTTTGTTTCTTCTGGAAGATTCTTTTAGGCTTGAAGGCTAAAAGGGGTTTTGGTTTATGACTTATGTCTGGATTATTAGTATTTATATTGTAGTCCGATAATAAAGTGTTTGGTTAAGGTTAATATTATCCTCACCACGTTTAACTATAAACACTTACTTTATTTATCAAACGCCATCGTTTTACTTTATATTGACCCACCGCTTCTTCTCCGGCACGATTGGTCAAGAGTTCGATTCCCATTTTTTTTTTTTTTTTGATAAAAGTTCGATTTCCATTTTCGGGTTGAAAGATCAATAATTTGGAAATTGGGTGTTAGATTCACTTTTTTGATTTGGAAACACAATTCTCAGAGTTTCTCAAGTGTCGGTAAGTTTTTTCCTCATTTTTTGTTTACAGCGATTTCACATGATCTGCTACATTAGTACATTGTTTCTGTAAATTTTTGTGATTTCATTTTGCCATTCATTTTTCGTTCTTGGTATTCTGATTTTGTATTTATGCAATTTCGTTGTTGGAAAGTTTCGATCTTCTATGTTAAATACCAATGCCAGTGTTTTGCCCACCAGGTGTTTGTGTTAATTCGTGAATGAGTTTATTAGTACACAAAATTTATGGAATTAGTGAGACTTCTTGTTTTTTTTTTTTTTAATTTGAAGTCTCGATTGTTGTAGGATTAGCTGTAGTGTTCTTAAATGGATTCTGGGTTACTGTTTACAACAATGAGATAGTAAAAGCAAACTTTTTAATATGTATACAAATTTTGGTTACAGTCAAAGTAGCATTGTTAGATTCCTGCGAACTGATCTTGTTGGTTTATTTGGTTGTAGAAGAAGAGAAAGAATCATACTTGGAGCTAATCTGATGAATGGAGGAGGTTCGAATACTTTGCGTTCAGCATTATCCTATTGTGTACAACAAGTACGAAACTATGACTATCATCACTACCTCTGTCTCCTTGAACTCCCACCTGAGATGCGTAAAGCTGCATTTGCTCTCCGAGCTTTCAATGTAGAAACCGCAAGAGCCATGGATGTTGCATCTGATCCCAAAATCGGCTTGATGCGGTTACTTTGGTGGCAAGAAGCAATCGACAAACTCTACACCAAAAAACCTATTAACCATCCAGCTGCACAAGCTCTGTCTTGGGCTATATCAGAGCATAACATCAGCAAACCGTGGCTAAAACGTTCGGTTGATGCTAGAATCCGAGATGCTCAGAGGGAAGTGGAGGATATGCCAGAGAGTATTGAAGAGCTAGAGAAATACGCAGAAGATACTGTTTCAACGCTTCTCTACAATACACTCCAAGCAGGCGGAGTTAGTTCAACAGCAGCGGATCATGCAGCTTCACACATTGGTAAAGCCAGTGGTCTTGTCTTGCTACTAAAATCATTACCTTACCACTGTTCTAGAAACCGTCACCAGAGTTACATCCCTGCGAAACTCGCTGAGAAGCACAGTTTGCTCGTGAAACAAGGCGGACGATCAGAGATCCTTCTGGATAACGATTCAAGAGAAGGACTAAGCAACGTCGTGTTTGAGATTGCATCAGTCGCCAATGCTCATCTAGTGAAAGCTCGTGAACTTACGGGAAAGGTTCCTGCAGAAGCTAAACCAGTCCTGCTTCATTCTGTGCCAGTACAAGTTCTTCTGGACTCGTTAGCCAAAGTACAATTCGATGTGTTTGATCCGAGGATTCAAAGAGGAGTTCTTGGTGTTCCTCCACTCTTGTTTCAGTTTAAACTCAAATGGTATTCATGGAGATCTATGTTCTAAAGACTCATCTTTCTGAGTTTTCATAGACATTACATTAAAATTCCAGTTTGTTTGTATTTTTTACAAATTGTGATGGATACAAAAATAAAAGAATTTGTTTCCTTTTCTTATAATGGAAGAAGTCCATCTTCTTGCATTTTTCTATACAACATATCTGCTTTATCCCATTGACGTGACCTACGAAACCCTTTGATCATTGTAGTGTACGATACAACATCAGGTTCAAGTCCTTTAAAAGCAAGGGTACTAAACAAGTCCCAAGCATCATCCACATGACCAGCCTTACACAACCCATGAATGACGATATTATATACAGTAACATCAAGATCCATTTCACTCTCTAGCATATCCTCGAACACCACCAATGCTTTCTCGATCTTCCCGTTAACACAAAGCCCGTACAACAAAATGCTAAAGGTTCTAATATTGGGACGAGGCTCCATTCGAATGAAAATATCATGAGCGATGTCCGTCTTCCCCGCTTGAAAATAGCCTTGGATGATAGTGTTGTAAGTAACAATGTCGCAAACTAATCCTTTTGACTTCATCTCCTTGTAGAGTTTCTTCACTTCATCAACCCTATTAGACTTGCAAAACCCGTTAATGAGAGTATTATAAGTCACTAAATCCGGGAAACAACGTTTTCTCACCATCAAATCAAGAATCTGTTTGGTCTCATCTACACGACCATGCATACAAAGACCATTAATCATCGAATTGTAAGTGGAAACATCAGGATCTATAGACCTTAGAATCATCTCCTTATACAACTTCTCCGCCTCCGAAAAGTTCCATTCTTTCACAAACGCATCGATCAATGCAGTGAAAGTAATCACATTAGGAACTATATCACTCATTATCATATCTTCCAAAAGCCAAGCTGCATCATTCAATCTACCAAAACCACAAAGACCAGTGATGAGACAGTTATAAGTAACAACATCAACTCTTTCCATTCGCTTGAAAAGCTCCACCGCATCATTCACCAATCCGATTTTACAGTAGCTATCGATGATCGTATTGTAGATAACAACATCTGGTTTACATCCAATTTCTTCCATTTTAGTAACTAAAGAGATAGCATGAAAAACTCTATTCCCTTGACAAAACCCATTGATGAGTGAACTAACAGTAACAACATCAGGCTTGTAACCAAACCTCATCATCTTCCCAATCACAGATAAAGCAAGAGAGCATTGAGAGCATCGACATAAACAGTTGATCACAATGTTGTATATATAAAGATCATGATTGATTCCAAGCTTTTCCATATGGCGAAACAGCAAGATCACAAGATCGTAATACTTCATCTTTGATAAGGAAGTTAACAGTTTGGTGAATTCGATGATTGAAGGAAGAGGACGAGATTGAATCATTTTATCGCATAAATTAATTGCGTCTTTTAAATTATTCATACGCGATCTCTTTCTGTGAGCACTTCTAGTAGATAAAGTTCGTTCCCAGTAACGGCTGAAGAAAGGAGTAATTACAGGATTACCTTTCTGGAGAAGACGAAGATTGAGAAATTTCTTTGATTTTGATGCAATTGAGATCAAAATCGATCTCTGCATTTGATTTGATTGAGCTCGTTTGGTTGTGTAATCTATTTGTCTGGCTAAAACCCTAGAATAAACCCCTCTTATCTCCCTCCATGGGAGAGTGACGACGACGATGAGGACCGGTTGGATTCCAGTTTAATAATTTCTAACCAAACCGAGTTAATGAGTTTCAAAATCAAATTTGAATTTCTCTGGTTTAATAATAAGTGACGTTTGTAATTTGTAACGGTGTGAGAATAGCATCGTATGGTGGGTCCCACTATAGTATACGTGTCTGGACCGTGTTTTGCATGTTCTCTTCTGTGTCGCAAGCAGACCAGTGAGTCTTTGTCTTTGCCGTTGGTTTTGTGAGATCAGATATAATATTCCAAAATATTTAATCGTCCACATCATAAACATTTTTTTCCAAACAATCATAAATCATTTTAATTCGTATTTTGATGTTTATGAAATCTCAATTAGTTTTAGAAAAAAAATTAAATTAACGAATTATACATTTGGTTAAGTACTTTTGGCTTTAGTTTTCTTTACAAAATACAGTATATGAGCTTATAAATGTTTGTAGTATATACTAGATATTTATATTTATCACGCATAAGCTTTGTCCCACCTAAAAAGTAAAAAGCTTGTACCAGTTAAAAAAATAAAGCTTATCCAACCTTAATTAAGTGCTATATTTTGAAAATTAGTTGGCCTCTAATGAGACTAGTAAGTGTAATTAGATATCAAAACTTTCTTAACAAAACTATACTGTATCAAATTTTCTTACTTTTTAGCTTTTTTTTTTTTTTTGTCAAAACACTTTTTAATTATCATTTATTATTACATTAATACCATTAGCTTAGCTCTATAACTATCATTTGCTTTTATAGCTCTCTTTATCACTCTGTCTCTCTCTTTTCTCTCTCGATCTCTCTACCTACCATGGCTAAGTCTTGTTATTTCAGACCAGCTCTTCTTCTTTTATTACTTCTCTTGGTTCGTGCCGAGTCACGCGGTCGGTTCGAGCCAAAGATTCTTATGCCAACTGAGAAAGCTAAACCGGTTGACCAAGACGAAGACAGTACCGGTACGAGATGGGCGGTTCTTGTCGCTGGTTCTTCTGGATATGGAAACTACAGACACCAGGTATACATATATCTATAGTCTACATCTTCTCAGATATTTTTAGTCCCTACGAATTTTCTGTTTATTCGTTATTTAAATTAAAAATAATTCGTTAATGTAATTATTTTGCCTTGAGATTATTTCTTGGCTGGTAAGAATATTTATGTGACATACCGACATGCAAAGATTTCTTTAATTATTTAATTTTATTCAAAAATAATGCTTCAAATACCCAGTATATGGTATTTTTTCCGTTTCTCAATTTAGTAGGCATTGAAGAAAAATAAATTCGCAAAGTGCTTTTTAATTTTTGTTAATTAGAAAGTGTTTTATTGCTTTTGTGTTAAAGGCTGACGTGTGTCACGCATATCAAATACTAAGAAAAGGAGGGATAAAAGAAGAGAACATAGTAGTTTTCATGTATGATGATATCGCAAACCACCCACTCAATCCTCGTCAAGGTATTCTCATCAATCATCCCGACGGCGAAGATGTTTATAGTGGAGTCCCTAAGGTATTTTATTTATTTATGTGGTTTTCCTCTTAATTATGTATTTGATTATTCTACCCTTTGATGACCTAATTAGTGGTCTCTGTTGTGGTCCAATTAGCGTCTAACCAGGTTTTAGAGCTTTGAGTTTATTAGTTTGTATAACGAGAATACATAATTTTTTGTTTAAGAATATATATAGAAACTTATTTGAAATTTTATGTCTTCTTTGTCTATAGTGCTTAGATTGTTAAATATTTTGTTTAATAGATCATAGTGTAACTGTAAGAGATGGTGACTTAGGCAGTACCCAACAGTTGTAGTGATAGCGACTGTAGTGGTGACCATTTGGTGTGGTAAACCAAACTTTATGTGTGGACCGTTGATTAGTATCGGTCCTAGATTAATTACAACCACTAATTGTTTTCCTTTTTTTTTCTTGTAGATATTCAGTTAATGACTTTTGAATTATCTTTTTTCAGGACTATACCGGTAAGGACGTTACGGCTGCGAACTTCTACGCGGTGCTTTTAGGCGACCAGAACGCTGTTAAAGGTGGAAGCGGTAAGGTCATTGATAGCAAGCCCAATGATCACATTTTCGTATTTTACTCGGATCATGGTGGTCCCGGAGTTCTTGGTAATTTTATCAACCCTTTTTTTGTTTCCTAGAAGATATTTTCCTAGTGGTAATGCTTGAGTATGTTTATTATATTCGTTGATCTTTTTGTTGGTCAGGAATGCCAAACACGCCTCATGTGTATGCGGCTGATTTTATTGAAACACTTAAGAAGAAACATGCTGCTGGAACATACAAAGAAATGGTAAATTTTTAGAATAAAAATTTAATTTTGTTGAGTATTTTATTTGTTTTATCTAAAGTGAAGGTAATATTAGTATATTTTTATAGTTATGATAATGTAACATGCAAGGTTATATACGTGGAAGCGTGTGAAAGCGGGAGTATGTTCGAGGGGATAATGCCAAAGGACTTGAACATTTACGTGACGACAGCTTCAAATGCGCAAGAGAGTAGTTACGGAACATATTGTCCCGGCATGAATCCGGCTCCCCCATCTGACTATATCACTTGCTTAGGAGATTTATATAGTGTCGCCTGGATGGAAGACAGGTACATATTTATATTTATTTATCTTATAGTTATAACTAACTTCTTTCATGTGTATATATGTTGTGATCCATTTGTAGTGAGACTCACAATTTAAAGAAAGAGACCATAAAACAACAAATCCAAACGGTATTGGAATATTTTTTTTTTAACTGATTACTTGATGATTGGTTTGAGAATGTGAAATAACATATCAGCTTGTTTTTATTTTGGTGTGTAGGTGAAGATGCGGACGTCAAACTACAATACTTATTCCGGTGGCTCTCATGTTATGGAATATGGTAACAATAGTATTCAGGCGGAGAAGCTCTACCTATACCAAGGATTCGACCCGGCCACTGTTAGTCTCCCTCCGAACGAATTACCGGTAAGACCACAAGTGGGAGTGGTTAACCAACGCGACGCAGACCTTCTATTCCTTTGGCACATGGTATTGTACTATTCTGTTTAGTTATGATTTTTGGTTATCTAAACCAATTGGCCTACTTGAACCATATTGGCTGGCTTTGGTTTTATAGTATCGAAAATCGGAAGATGGATCAAGAAAGAAGGATGATATATTGAAGGAATTAACTGATACAACGAGGCATAGGAAGCATTTAGATGCAAGTGTCGAATTGATAGGAACGGTTCTGTTTGGTCCGACAACAAATGTTCTTAACTCGGTTAGAGAACCCGGTTTGCCATTGGTCGACGATTGGGAATGTCTTAAATCAATGGTAAAAGTTTCACGCCTTTTTCAAATTTACTTACACATTAATGTTAGAGGGTTGGATATATAAATGTAATTGAAATTCCTTAGGTACGTGTCTTTGAAACGCATTGTGGATCGCTAACACAATATGGGATGAAACATATGCGGGCGTTTGCAAACGTTTGTAACAATGGTGTCTCAAAAGAGCTGATGGAGGAAGCTTCCGCTGCTGCGTGTGGTAGTTATAGTGAGGCTCGCTACAGTTTGTATCCATCGATTGTAGGCTATAGCGCCTGAGATGTTTTGAGGGTCGTCTAATTTTCAAATGTTTCGAGGTGTATTGTTAAAATGGTATCAAAATAAAAGAAATGTTTTGTTGTTGATAGGTTTATATCTGTATGTTTGGTATGTAAATACGTACGTTGCAATAACTAATGAGGCCGTCCAAGTTTATTAAATACTTTTATTACCAATTTACCTCTAAAATCTACATCATATTCAATATTTGTAGTTGCAACTTATAATCTCGCTTTTAATTTAAGAAATGACGTATTAAAATGTATTCATATCAAACATTTATTACCTTTTTAACGACACCAACGTCGTCGGATAATAAATATCTAAAAAGGGGATTGCATTCATACATAGTAGTGAAGTACACAGAATCAAATAAGTTTTCAAATAGTCAAAGAACTATTGAAGCAGATATGTTTTACGAATTGGACTTACCCTTGGATCGTTTGGATTCCTTTTGATTGCTTCAGTGAAGTGTCTCACAGCATCAGGATACTTCTGTTCCTTGAAAAACTCATTACCTGAATTACAAACATGTTAGTTAAACCTCCCTTACAGAGTTTTAAGAGATTCTTTCCTCACATAAACAAGAACTGTACGAAAGCAAATACCTTTCTCACGCTCCTCATCACCGATACTAGGATCAAAATACTCTTGCTGCTCCAACTCTTTCTTTGCCCTCTCTGCCTCATTAAGTCTCTTCAACGTCTCTGGGTTACGATGCTCAGTAAGAGCTTTCTGGTAAGTCTCAATCACAGGCTCATAATCTTTTGAGGATTTAGCCATCTTCCCCAAAGCATTCCCTTTCCTAGTCAAAGCTTTAGCTACCATCTTGTAATCTGACCTAAGCTCTCTACCCCTTTCAACTGCCTTATCACAATCCTTGATGCACTCATCAAACTATACACAAACGCAATCAATTTTAAGACTAATCACCACCCAGCTCATGAAGATAAAAGAGAACATTATATATATATATATATATATATATATATATATATATATATATGAAAATCATACCTTTCCCATCTCAAGATGAACAGCAGCACGATTAGTGAGATAAGAGATATCTTCATCATCAATCTCCATAGCTGTAGAGTAATGCTGAATTGCAGTATCAAAATCCTTCTTCTTGTAAGCAGCATTCCCCAAATCTTTCTCCTTTTGAGCTTTAAGCTTCTTCTCCTTCTTCTCCTTCTCTTCTCCAAACTCCGGCTCAGGCTCATGCACAGGCTCAGGTTTTCGTTTCTTCTCCACCTCAGGCTCCTTCCTCGAAGGCACAGCCATCTCCTCATCACCAACCTCAACTTCATCTCCCGCCTGCTGCGTCCTGAATTGAACATTCAACAAAACTCCAAGAGCTTGCATCACTCTCTGATCTTTCAAATAAAAATTGAGATTGCTAGGGTTTTTCTGAATCTCCTGCATCATGTTAACAAAATCAGGCTGTTTCAACAACCCTCTAGTCGAAGGATCCGCCGTCAATTTCGCCCACATCTCCGGTCCCTGAAAAGCATCACCAAACGGATTCGGCGCAGAGGCGCGTGACCTAGAAGCAGAAGATTTCGCATCGGCTAAACCTGATTTCAAACCTTCGTTACTTGGATCGATCTCAAGTCCCTTTGAATACGCCTCCACGGCTTCTTCGAACTGATTTAGCCCTAAGTAAGCAGCACCGAGACGACTGTAACCTTTTCCCCAATCTGGTTTAATTTCAACAGTCTTCTTCGCGTCTGTGAGAGCTTCGTCGTAGTGGTTAAGCGACGCGTGAGCAGCGGAACGGTTTGAGAAGAGGACGTGATTGGTTGGTGATAGATTGATTGCGTCGGTGAAGTGATTAACGGCGGAATTGAAGTCACCGGAGGAGAAAGCTGCGTTTCCTTTAGCTTTTGCTTCGTCGGCCATGGTTGAATCTGAGATTAAGCTTTTTTGGTTTGTTTCTTCTGGAAGATTCTTTTAGGCTTGAAGGCTAAAAGGGGTTTTGGTTTATGACTTATGTCTGGATTATTAGTATTTATATTGTAGTCCGATAATAAAGTGTTTGGTTAAGGTTAATATTATCCTCACCACGTTTAACTATAAACACTTACTTTATTTATCAAACGCCATCGTTTTACTTTATATTGACCCACCGCTTCTTCTCCGGCACGATTGGTCAAGAGTTCGATTCCCATTTTTTTTTTTTTTTTGATAAAAGTTCGATTTCCATTTTCGGGTTGAAAGATCAATAATTTGGAAATTGGGTGTTAGATTCACTTTTTTGATTTGGAAACACAATTCTCAGAGTTTCTCAAGTGTCGGTAAGTTTTTTCCTCATTTTTTGTTTACAGCGATTTCACATGATCTGCTACATTAGTACATTGTTTCTGTAAATTTTTGTGATTTCATTTTGCCATTCATTTTTCGTTCTTGGTATTCTGATTTTGTATTTATGCAATTTCGTTGTTGGAAAGTTTCGATCTTCTATGTTAAATACCAATGCCAGTGTTTTGCCCACCAGGTGTTTGTGTTAATTCGTGAATGAGTTTATTAGTACACAAAATTTATGGAATTAGTGAGACTTCTTGTTTTTTTTTTTTTTAATTTGAAGTCTCGATTGTTGTAGGATTAGCTGTAGTGTTCTTAAATGGATTCTGGGTTACTGTTTACAACAATGAGATAGTAAAAGCAAACTTTTTAATATGTATACAAATTTTGGTTACAGTCAAAGTAGCATTGTTAGATTCCTGCGAACTGATCTTGTTGGTTTATTTGGTTGTAGAAGAAGAGAAAGAATCATACTTGGAGCTAATCTGATGAATGGAGGAGGTTCGAATACTTTGCGTTCAGCATTATCCTATTGTGTACAACAAGTACGAAACTATGACTATCATCACTACCTCTGTCTCCTTGAACTCCCACCTGAGATGCGTAAAGCTGCATTTGCTCTCCGAGCTTTCAATGTAGAAACCGCAAGAGCCATGGATGTTGCATCTGATCCCAAAATCGGCTTGATGCGGTTACTTTGGTGGCAAGAAGCAATCGACAAACTCTACACCAAAAAACCTATTAACCATCCAGCTGCACAAGCTCTGTCTTGGGCTATATCAGAGCATAACATCAGCAAACCGTGGCTAAAACGTTCGGTTGATGCTAGAATCCGAGATGCTCAGAGGGAAGTGGAGGATATGCCAGAGAGTATTGAAGAGCTAGAGAAATACGCAGAAGATACTGTTTCAACGCTTCTCTACAATACACTCCAAGCAGGCGGAGTTAGTTCAACAGCAGCGGATCATGCAGCTTCACACATTGGTAAAGCCAGTGGTCTTGTCTTGCTACTAAAATCATTACCTTACCACTGTTCTAGAAACCGTCACCAGAGTTACATCCCTGCGAAACTCGCTGAGAAGCACAGTTTGCTCGTGAAACAAGGCGGACGATCAGAGATCCTTCTGGATAACGATTCAAGAGAAGGACTAAGCAACGTCGTGTTTGAGATTGCATCAGTCGCCAATGCTCATCTAGTGAAAGCTCGTGAACTTACGGGAAAGGTTCCTGCAGAAGCTAAACCAGTCCTGCTTCATTCTGTGCCAGTACAAGTTCTTCTGGACTCGTTAGCCAAAGTACAATTCGATGTGTTTGATCCGAGGATTCAAAGAGGAGTTCTTGGTGTTCCTCCACTCTTGTTTCAGTTTAAACTCAAATGGTATTCATGGAGATCTATGTTCTAAAGACTCATCTTTCTGAGTTTTCATAGACATTACATTAAAATTCCAGTTTGTTTGTATTTTTTACAAATTGTGATGGATACAAAAATAAAAGAATTTGTTTCCTTTTCTTATAATGGAAGAAGTCCATCTTCTTGCATTTTTCTATACAACATATCTGCTTTATCCCATTGACGTGACCTACGAAACCCTTTGATCATTGTAGTGTACGATACAACATCAGGTTCAAGTCCTTTAAAAGCAAGGGTACTAAACAAGTCCCAAGCATCATCCACATGACCAGCCTTACACAACCCATGAATGACGATATTATATACAGTAACATCAAGATCCATTTCACTCTCTAGCATATCCTCGAACACCACCAATGCTTTCTCGATCTTCCCGTTAACACAAAGCCCGTACAACAAAATGCTAAAGGTTCTAATATTGGGACGAGGCTCCATTCGAATGAAAATATCATGAGCGATGTCCGTCTTCCCCGCTTGAAAATAGCCTTGGATGATAGTGTTGTAAGTAACAATGTCGCAAACTAATCCTTTTGACTTCATCTCCTTGTAGAGTTTCTTCACTTCATCAACCCTATTAGACTTGCAAAACCCGTTAATGAGAGTATTATAAGTCACTAAATCCGGGAAACAACGTTTTCTCACCATCAAATCAAGAATCTGTTTGGTCTCATCTACACGACCATGCATACAAAGACCATTAATCATCGAATTGTAAGTGGAAACATCAGGATTATAAGTCACCAGAGTTACATCCCTGCGAAACTCGCTGAGAAGCACGGTTTGCTCGTGAAACAAGGCGGATTCAATATTTGTAGTTGCAACTTATAATCTCGCTTTTAATTTAAGAAATGACGTATTAAAATGTATTCATATCAAACATTTATTACCTTTTTAACGACACCAACGTCGTCGGATAATAAATATCTAAAAAGGGGATTGCATTCATACATATAAGGGAATTGATTAACTGTAGAAAATTATTATGATTTTAGTAAGATTTGGAAAATTTAAAACTTTTAGTATTTTTAACTAACACAACATAAGCCATATACAATAATAATAAATAAAATCTCTAGCAATTTTAGCGAATTAACACAACACAAAATCATCTATAATTATTTGAGCAATGTTAAATACAAAATAATTTTACTTTTTACGTGGGATATTACAACAAATGTCATTGAAAAATATTTTTAATTTTTTCAAATCTTACTAATAATCATAATAATTTTCTATTTAGTTAATCAATTCCCTAATAAATATCACAAAATAAGTATAGAGATATTTCAAATTTTAATTATTGATATTTTAAAATCTTTTAATTTGTATTTAATATCTTTGGAATAAATATGAAATTATTTAATTAGAGTATTTAAGCTTTTAAAACAAAATCATTAAGGATACAATAATAACCAAAAAATTTATATAAATAAAAAATGTAAATAATATTTAAACAATTACTTTCTATAAAAAAATTAAACTCAATTTCTTTTTCTTACTAATTATAGACAAAAATTAAAATATTTTTTACCATCTAACTTTAAATAATCCAGATATTCAAATATTTTAGTTTTTACAATAGATCAGGATGGATCAATTGAAGTAATTTTAATTGATTGGTATAGATCCATCCTGATCTATTGTAAAAATTAGAATATATGAAGATCTGGATTATTTAAAATTGGATGGTAAAATATAATTTTAATTTTCGTCTATAATTAATAAGAGAAAAAAATTAAGTTTAATTACTTTTTGTTGAAAGTAAAAATTGTTTAAATACTATTTACAATTTTTTTTGGGCCGTTGGGGTGTAGTTACATAAAAACTGTCAATTCTGTTGGTGGTTAAGGCAAATTGTTTAACTTTTCGTCAAAATTAACAAAAATGTGGATACAGTTCAAAAAAAACTTTGGATGTGACTAGACATTGTTTTTTAAAACTCGTGTGGATACAGACTTAGTTGAAAGTTTCAATGTGGCTAGACCGCGACGGCCCAAGTTTCCATCTCTATAGTTATTAAATAAAAAAAATGGTTACGTAAATTAAAAGTTAGTTAAATAAAATCATAGTTTATCAAGAAAAAGAATTTATCAAAGGAATGCAATTATAAATAAAAATTTTTTTCCATCTCTGTAATTACTAAGAAAAAATATGTTTGATTAAATTAAAAGTTAATAAATCACTCACAAGAAACCAATACATATCAAAATTATATTTTGCGAGATCATGACACATATCGTTTAATCCACGAAATTTTGACACGTATACAAAAAAGTTTACCATGTCGATGGTGAGCTTATTTTTGTACCATCAATCTTTCATAAATCGTATTATATTTTATTTTATGATCCAGTGAGAAAAAGTTTCAGAAGATATTCGCTTCAAGGAATTATGGACGACGAATCTAGGCCAGGTAATTAGGGAGTTGAAGACGGGCGTATGTTTGCCTTGCATACTTTCCTAAATTACATTTGAGTGTCTCATTCCTCTGTAGTTCACTTAGAATGACACTGATTTATGCAATCTTTTAAGTTCTCATTTAATTATCAATTCTTTGTAAATTTTAAGACACTTGAAATTGTCTTTCTTTTCTCTACTAATATCAATTAGTATGTCCAATTGTTTTCCTTATTGCCTTCTAGACTAATTTCTGTTTTGGGTACCTTAGCTATTGATCGTTTTAAAACTACTGCTGTAATACTCTGAACTAATATCTGTATGTTGTTGAACTCTTATGTGCACTCGTTATCTCTATACATATATGCTTGAAGTAACATCATGTGACAAAAAGGGGGAGATTGTAAGTATGAAGAACTACATGCTACATTCCAAAACAGATTTGGTGGAAGTACAAACAAGTTGAATTTGTTTGTTTGCAACGTAAGTAAAAATAAACATGCCCATCCGAGAATGATAATATTAGCTTGAAATTAATGGAGATAAAAAAAAGTAATGGCAACATTCAAGTTTGTAAGCGCATGATGCTTTCACATGTATCCATCAAAGTGAAATAAAGATAAGGGTAACAAATATGGTGATCTGATAATCCTCTCAGTTCAACCTTCCTCAGATCATTCTTATGCAGATCATAATTGAGAATGTAGTCAGGGTACTCCATATTTCTAGGTACAAATATAATCTCGCCGTTTTGAGTTGAACATTCCGCCCACAAACCAATGTCGTTATCGACTAAATGCTTTTGACAAGGCTACAAACCAGATATTTCCTCAACCAACTTGTAGCATCTTCTAAGACCCATAAGTCCACCAAACCCGTGTTTCGAAGATGGGTATAATCAACAAGAGTTAGCTACCGTATTCTATAAACCCCACAGACTCACCAAGTTCAGGTGCATTGATCATATTGAATTCTTCAGACCTAACGTCAAAACTGATAAGGGTGTCGCGAGACATAGCACTGATAGCCAAATAATATATAACTCCGTTGATGCATAGTCCTAGTCTTGTAGGAAGAAGAGGTTGATCATACTAAATTCTTTTCCAGGAACTTCCAGCTTCCATTACGAATACCCAATACTGAGCGTCAGTCTCTAAATCTACTGAGTGTATGACATCATTCCACAATACTTTGTACTGATAAAGAACATGATCGTATCCGAGATAGTAGTAGGTAGACCTCTTAACACCTTCTTGAGGAAAGAAGTTGGATTCGACAGCGGGTAAGGTTACACTTTGTCCGGTGGTGGGATTATAGATACATGCTTGTCTGCAAACAGTGTATAAAATCAAGCCACGAAGAACAACCATCTTGTGTCCTCCAATCCCTTGCATGGTCGTCAAATCATCAAGGTCGAAAGCATCCTCACTAGAGGATAATGATAATGATAACAGTAGAGACTTTCCTTGGTTCTGGCATGATGATGACACCATTAAACCACAATCGAGGTGCTCCACTGAACTAATGTATAGACGAGGTGTGGATACGGCTCTAAGATAGCCATTGTTAAAACATCGGGAATGGATAAAAGAAGACCAGAGATTTGAGACGCACTTGAACCTCACCAGCGATTTAATAGGCAATCTAGTTATAATCTCCATCTGCAGATCCAAAGGAATCTCTGGTGCGACCAAATTGTCACCTATTTGTCTTCTTCTTTTTCTTCTTCTTCTTCCTCTTCTCATTGCCTTTGAAGAAGACCTCTTCTTCATAGAGAAAATAAGCTTGACACTACAATACCAGTTAATTAAGCCATCCGGCCTTCCTTAATATAGCTGGTTTCCCACCATACTCTATAAAGCCCGCATACTCCAAGTTCAGACACGACATGAGGTACTTGGTTCATATTGAACTTTTCAGACCTAATGTCCAAACTGACAACGATTTCGCGTGACAAACCAGAGTAAGCCAAATAATATAAAACTCCATTGATGCAGAATATTCCTGGTCCTCTAGGCAAATGAGGTTGATGAAACTGAATTCTTTTCCAGGAACCTCCAAAACTTCTTGTACGATTTACGAAGACCCAATGTTCGAGGTTATCCGCTTCAAATATTTTGAGGATGTCACTTTGTATTGGTCAAGAAACAGGATCTAGTTTTATCCTTGAACTATTTTTAAAAGCTTAGCTTTGACGATATTATGAGCTCTCATATCTGTTCGAATGTACTCTTTGGGAAAGAGTGTCTTGATGTCTTATGTTGTATTCCCAAGCTAATAATATTAATTTAAGTCTGTATGTACTGAAATAAAATGTTATAAAACAAATAGATCTTAGTTAGACTTATTTAAACTTTGCTATTTAGTTAAATTAATATTAAACTATCATTTATTTGATACTCCAGATTTTTCATTTTTTTAAAAGTCATATCATATGTCATTAAAAATTAAGTTTCATCTCCATCGTTAGGAACTGAGACGTAGATTTTATGTTTGACAATATGTTGGAGTATATAAGAGATTTTCTCAATTAACAAATAGTT
This sequence comes from Cardamine flexuosa, assembly GCA_963555745.1. Taxonomy (NCBI): domain Eukaryota; kingdom Viridiplantae; phylum Streptophyta; class Magnoliopsida; order Brassicales; family Brassicaceae; genus Cardamine; species Cardamine flexuosa. The sequence goes on along the minus strand of OY743220.1, from coordinate 21,674,190 downwards.
CTAAAAATAACTTCTGGTTCATTTATTTTTGTGAAGGAACATCATTATTTTGGCGTGCTCTTTGGGGATTAACACCCGACACGGTCCCGGTCCAAGCGAAAGCATCGGATAACATCGATTTTTAGTGCATAAAACAATTAAAACATTTGACCAACAAAAACAAAACAATAAAATAAATTTTGACCCGTTCTAAGACATTTAGCTAAATAACATTACTCATACAATATCTTGAAACTCAATCGTTACTCTAATCACTTCATCTCTACATAAGGTGAAATAACTAATAGAAAATAATCTACATCTTCTACATAACTTTTAAGTCTTCACTATTATACACACCTAATTGTCCTTTTATGTTAGGTTAATTTAAGTTAAGAATTACAATATTTCAAAACTGCCAACTCGGTCCTGGTTCTAAATTTTTGTTTTGTTTTCTTTATAAATCTATAAAAACTAAATGGAAGATACTAATACATATCTATAATTGAAACGATATAAGGAATTATCTCTAAAGAATATTCTTTGATGGGCCTAATTTTTGTTAAAATGGGCTTAGAAACCATATAAAGTTTAACTTTGACTTTTTGCATATGAATATCATATCAGTTTCACTTGTTTGCTCCCTTCCATAGAAAGAAGAAGATACCCTTCAAATTTAAGGTTGATTTTCCTCTTTTCTCTCCACGATTTTCTCCATTGATAAATAATTTGTTTGAGTTCTTCAAATTAAATTTTTGGGTGTAGAAGTTTAACAATTTTCCGTGTTCCTGAAGTAATTTTTGTTTGATTGTTTAGGATTCGTAAGATTTTGTTAAACATCTGATTCGAGATTCTTAGTAACGTTTCTGTGTATCAATTATCGCTTAGCATCTGTTAGTGATTTTAATGAAACATTTTATGCAATTTTCTAGAAATTGTTTCTGGGTTTCTTTTCTTTTTTTCCATTTTAATTCAGATTAACGACAAAACATGAAAAGTCGCTTCCTTTTTTTTTTTTTTTTCTCAATTTACAATCAATAAATTGTTAAGTGATTGACATCATTTCAAGAAACCTGAATTTTGTTATGTTGCTTTGTGATTCATATTAACTTTGTGAAATTTGATGGTGTTTTAAGGTCTTGCTTTGGAAAAAATGTACAAGAGAAGATATTTTCCGGTTCACAGAGATTTTCCAAAGGGTTGTGGTGTGTTTTCAGGACATAACAAGTCCAATGCTGATGAATCTAAGTTTAAGGTAAGAAAAAAAGTTCATATTCTATTTTCATACTGATCTTCATTGTTGTGTGAATACTAAGAGATTTAAATTGGTTTGAAAATGTTGAAGGAGGGATTTGTACTGGTTCAAAGTAATGTCACAGACTTAAAGGAATTGTCAGATCATTCTGAGACAGAGAGTTTGGTTCAAAGTGATGTTACGATTCTTGAATTTTGTGGAAGTGTGGAAGGTCATAAAGAGAAGGAAGTTAAACAAAACGAGACGAGCCATGTAAAGAAGAGAAGATTGAGTTTACATAACTCAACTGTGGATGTTGTGAATACCTCAAAGAGGATTATTGTTTCAGGACTCGCATCTCAATCTTTTTTAAGGCAACTGAAGAAGCGACGTTCAAGATAGGTGTGGATGATTTGAGCCTAAGTCTTGAGTTTTTTTCTGAAGTTATATCTTTGGTTCTTGTTTATGTGACGAAACCATTTTAATTTGCAGTAACTCTGAAATCAATACTCTAAAAATAGGTTTATAAGTAAAAAGTAAATATTATATTTCAATGGTCATATATAAATTATAAAAATAGAATCCTGATACTTCAAAAGAAGACAGGCAAAACAAAATGAAAGAGTAGAAAAAGATAAAATGCGACGAGTCCAATAGATTTATGTCTTGTAGTAGAAAGAAGTGTCATTGTTTTGTTTCTTTTGATTAGAGTTAATCTGAGTATAAGATCTCATGATTTAGCAAAAATGATTCTCTAAAGGTCAGAACTTTTATACTTTGCCATCTTGCTTTTTTTGTTAACAAAAGGGTGTTTAATACAGATAACCGAAACAAACCAAAATTTCAGCTTTTATACGGATATAACCGAATTCATAACCGAACAATAAAAGAAACTGACCAAAATTGTACCATCAATATCAGAAAATTCAAATAACCAAACGGAACACCGTTACACTACTGAACCAAATCTTGAACCAAACCGAAAGTAAAACATTAACCAAATTGAGTCGACAACAAATTTAAAATTATTATACTTGATGTTAATCACTCGAATTGAATGGCGTTTGGAATATAAAACCGGAACCAACAAATATTAAACCGAAACTAAACCGGTTTTTGTATGTACCATTTCCATCAGTTTAGGATTACATCAATCAAACAAGAATCAAAATCGGAAAACGATGCAGAGATCGATTGCGATGACGGCGAGGAGTCTATTTCTTCATCGGAATCTTCTCGAGAAAGCTAAACCTAGAAATGCTTCTTCTCCTCCTTCGTTTATCCATTGCAGTTTCTGTTGTTGCTGTGTACGAGCTTTCTCCAGCGTCAGTGATAATCTGCGAGAGAGATTGAGCAAAACTCGCCTTCGTGAGATTAAGCTAAATGATGCGATTGATCTGTTCAGTGACATGGTCAAATCTCATCCCTTACCTTCCATTATCGATTTCAATAGATTATTGAGTGCCATTGTAAAGATGAAGAAGTACGATGTTGTGATCTCTCTGGGGAAGAAGATGGAAATTTTGGGAATTCGAAATGATATTTACACATTCAATATTGTGATTAATTGTTTCTGTTGCTGTTTTCAAGTCTCTTTTGCTTTATCTGTTCTTGGAAAGATGTTGAAGCTTGGTTTTGAGCCTGATAGAGTCACGCTTGGATCTCTCGTTTATGGATTCTGCCGTAGGAATAGAGTTTCTGATGCTTTATCTTTGGTTGATAAAATGGTGAAGTTAGGATATAAACCAGACATTGTTGCTTACAATTCGATCATAGATAGTCTTTGCAAAACGAGACTTGTGGATGAGGCTCTCAATCTTTTCAGTGAAATTGAAAGCAAAGGGATTAGACCTAACGTTGTTACTTACACGTCGCTTGTGAAGGGACTTTGTAATTCGGGTAGATGGAGCGATGCTGCTCGACTGTTGAGTGATATGATCAAGAGGAAAATCACACCTAATGTGATTACTTACAGTGCATTGCTCGATGCGTTTGTGAAAAACGGAAAGGTTTTGGAGGCTAAAGAGCTTTTCGAGGAGATGATACGAATGTCTATTGATCCTGATATTGTTACTTACAGTTCATTTATCAATGGGCTTTGTATCCACAATCGCATAGATGAGGCCAAGGAAATGTTTGACTTGATGGTAAGCAAAGGTTGTTTCCCAGATGTTGTGTGTTACAATACGCTTATTAATGGTTTTTGTAAGTCGAATGGAGTAGAGGATGGGATGAAACTGTTCCAAGAGATGTCTCAAAGAGGATTAGTTAGCAATACAGTCACTTACAACACTCTTATCCAAGGGTTTTTCCAAGCAGGCGATGTTGATGTAGCTCAAGAGTTTTTTAGTCAGATGGATTCTTTTGGTGTCTCTCCGGATATTTGGACATATAACATTTTGTTAGGTGGTCTTTGCGACAACGGGGAGCTAGAGAAAGCAATGGTGATATTTGAAGATTTGCAGAAGAGGGAAATGAATATTGATATTGTCACGTATACTACTATTATCCGTGGAATGTGCAAGACTGGTAACGTTGAAGATGCTTGGGGTTTATTTTGTAGCCTCGGCAACAAAGGATTGAAGCCTGATGTTGTAACATACACTACAATGATGTCAGGGTTGTGTACGAAAGGCCTACTACGTGAAATTGATGCTCTGTATACAAAAATGAAACAAGAGGGGCTTATGAGAAATGACTGCACGCTATGCCTTAGAGATGGCGAGATGGCTGTATCAGCTGAACTTATCAAAGAAATGTTGAGCTGTGGAGACAGAAAGTCGGTTGTGTCTTCCTTGTAATTGTTACGTTCGGAATTGTTTTCTTGCGAATTGAATCACTGGTGGCATCCTCAATTGCTGCATCCAAGCATTGAGTAATGGTGGTCAGTTCAAGTGTCATCAAATGGTGAATGCATCTGGGTTCTTCACGCATCCCTCACTCCCAATTTGAGATTCTGGGAACGGGTTTGCATTTCAAAGGGATTCTCTGGAAGGTTTTGAAGTTTAAACCTTCTGTTGCAATCAGATTCTGTTCCGTCGTCATCATCAGAAGCAGCTCAATGGATGGTCCTAATAAGCATTGCTTCATCATCTTCTTTGATCTCGACGCTTGAGGTGACATTTCTCTCTTCGTTAATCAAATTCGCATTTTGTGGTCTGCTCCTGCTGGATTAATTGTTCATGGTTTTATTTGTCTTTTAAAATTCTTGGATTTGAGATTGAAGTTTCTCTGCCTGTTCTGTTAAGTCTGAAATTGGTATGCAAAGCTAGAAGATTCTAAGTCTTGTTTGGCCTTCTTTTATTATTAGGCTTTCTTCAATGCAACTCATCTCTGATTCACACTTTCTTTTGACTGATATCTGATGGTATTACTTGTCTTTTCTCAGAATCAATGAAAGTTTTCCAGTAGATGAACAATCATTGTTGTTTCTTGCGCTTTTTTGGGTATTTGCTTTTCAGAAAATGAATACTAAATCATGTTTTGGCTATGCAATTGCAATGCAGGTGCTTTAAACAAAATGCTCTGCCAGAAGATTATAGGAAAGAGATGTATTTGGCAACCATATGAAATATAGGTAAACAAAATGCTCTGCCAGAGATTAGAAAAAGCCATGATGTTGTAATAAAGGCAAAGCTTCTTACTTGTAAGAGAAATCTATTTCCTTTCTCCACCTTATTTTTTGTTCTGTCATAATTATTGACAATCACTTGTAACCAATGAAGTTGTAAAAAATTTTGGTCATCTAATTCAATTCTTGTTGTAAAATGTAAGTTTTAATTGAACAATATTATAATTGTGGGGACGAAGCAATCATCGAGAAGGGTAAAGGTATCATCTCTATTATTTGGATGGACCCATCCATAAAGCAAATTTGTATCTTTCTTTACTCTCTTTTTTGGAGACATCGTGTAAGGGAAATCTTTTCTCTTATCTCCTAACAATTATCACTCATTTGTTAACAGCTTCACATTTTTTTCCATAGTAAATCTCTTTCTTTGTGTGTGTGCATTGATGGGTGGGTGTTTCTCTGTCTCCTTGTCGTGTGATCAAGTTGTGAATCAAGTTTCTCAATGGTTATGTGTCAGAGAGTTATATTCAAAACCTTGAGGAGAATCTCGCAGCTTTGGAGAAAACCATGGATGACCTGAAAGCAAAGCGAGATGATCTGTCAAGAAGGGTGGAGAGAGAAGAGGATAGAGATCTACGAAGGCTTGCCCAAATCCAGGTATGGCTTACTAGAGTTGAGACCATGGATAGCCAAGTCAATGAATTGCTTAGCGTTAGAAATACTGAGATCCAAAGATTTGTCTTTGTGGGTTTTGCTCCAAGAGTTTTAAAAAGACTTATCGTTATGGTAAACTGGTTTTCATGATGTTGAAAGAAGTTTAGAATCACATATCTAATGGGGGTTTTGAAGTGGTTGCTGAGCAAGCTCAAGCGTCTGAGGTGGTAGTAAGGCCTGTTCAACCGAAAATTGTCGGTAGAGAAAAGATGCTTGAAACAGCATGGAACCGTCTCATTGGAGAGGGAGTGGGTATTTTAGGTCTATACGGTATGGGGGGAGTGGGAAAAACTACACTTCTCACACAGATCAATAATAAATTTAAAAAAGATGATGCTTTTGATGTTGTGATTTGGGTTGTGGTCTCTAAGGATTTACAAATCCAGAAGATTCAAGAAGATATTGCAAAGAAACTAGGCATTGCTGGAGGTGGTTGGAACCAAAAAGATGAAGACCAAAAGGCATGTGACATAAACAATGTCTTGAGAAGAAAGAAGTTTGTGTTATTGTTAGAGGACATATGGGAAAAAGTTAATCTAATGAAGATCGGAGTCCCCTTCCCAAGTAGAGAAAATGGAAGTAAAGTAGTTTTCACCACTCGTTCTCAAGAAGTGTGTGGGCGCATGGGAGCTAATGTTGAGATGGAAGTCCAATGTTTGGCAACTAATGATGCATTGGATTTGTTCCAAAAGAAAGTTGGAGAGATCACGTTAAGAAGTCATCCAAGCATACTAGAGCTTGCAAAAATAGTGGCTACAAAGTGTCATGGTCTGCCACTAGCACTCAACGTCATTGGCGAAGCCATGTCATACAAACGGACGACTCAAGAATGGCAACATGCAATTGATGTTTTGACATCAAATGCTGCTGAGTTTCCTGAGGTGGAGGATGAAATTCTTCCGATTTTGAAGTTTAGTTACGATAATCTAAAGGGCGAGCATGTCAAGTCATGTTTACTATATTGCGGTCTATTTCCAGAAGATTATAAAATTTCTAAATCTGATTTGATAGAGTATTGTATATGTGAGGGGATTATAGATGGAGGTAGAGGTATGGAAAGGGCTGAGCACAAGGGTTATGAGATCATTGGTAGTCTTGTTTGCGCATCATTGTTGATGGAGGAGGTTGATAAGAATGGAAAAGTTTTTGTGTATATGCATGATGTTGTTCGTGAAATGGCCTTGTGGATCGCATCTAATCAGTTTATTGTCTTTGCTGGTGTTGGGTTATATGGAATACCAAAATTTATGAATTGGAATGCTGCAAGGAGAATGTCATTGATGGATAATAAGATTGATTGTATATCTGGCAGCCTGGAATGTCTTGAACTCACCACTTTGCTTTTGCAGAGAAACTAGACATTGGTAAATATTTCCGGCGAATTCTTCCGGTCCTTGCCCAAGCTAGTTGTTTTGGATCTTTCAGAGAATAGACATCGATGTCTATTTGAACTGCCAGAGGAAATATCGGAGTTAGTTTCGTTGAAATATCTTCACACCGGAGATATAGGTTACATTGATGATGATGGAGATATCTTCATAGTTGATCAAAGAACTTATCAAATACAAAGGTTTTCAGATAACTTGGTTTTTGCTTCAAAATTTTGCAGAAATATTATCTGAAAATTTAATATTTCTCCAACCATAAAAAAAGAAATTAAAAAAAAACTTCTGCCAAAAATTATACATTCAATATTTTGGTTTAATATTTTTGCAGAATTATTAATATATTTTTATTTTTTATTTTCCGGCAGGTTGCTCCGGCGGAGCTTGAAGCTATTTTACTAACTCATCCATCCGTTGAAGACGTTGCAGTTGTGCCGTGAGTATATAATATATGTTGCCTTCTGAATTCTTGAAATACTAAATATTTTTAAAATATTCAAAACATGAAATTTTTTGAAATGAAAAAGGTTACCGGACGAGGAAGCCGAGGAGATTCCGGCGGCTTGTGTTGTGATAACTCCGAAAGCTAAAGAGAATGAAGAAGACATTCTTAACTTTGTTGCAGCAAACGTAGCTCATTACAAGAAAGTCCGAGTCGTTCATTTTGTGGATTCAATTCCCAAATCACTCTCTGGTAAAATCATGAGGAGGCTTCTTAGAGACAAGATCCTCAGCATCAACAAGTAGAAGCCAAAAAAAAAAAAAGGACTTATTATATAATCTCACAATTATCAGCTTAATTAATCATCTCCTTTGGTTTAAGAATGTTTTTATCAATTTATCAATAAAAACTCTGTGATTAAGAAAATCCACTGAACGCTAGCTTATTCACTAAAAAGATTAAACCATTTCCTTGAAGTTGAAAATAAAAAAAACACTGAAACAGACTCAGAGACCATTCTTGTAGTTTCAATCGGCAAAAACATCACTTTCTCAAAATATTACAAAAGATTAATTTTCAGTCTCATAACTTCCGTAAATTTTGATTTATTACCAAATTTCCAGTTGGTAATAAAACTTCCGTAAATTAAAGGAAACAGTTTGCTGTTATGTAGAGAATATGGATGGTGATAACTTCATTTCAGATAAATTTTTAACAAACCTATATATTATCTTTTAAATCATTTTATCCCGGGCCATCTATTTCATAGGTATTTTACTAGTACGCGTACATTGACATCTTTGGATGGACCCATCCATAAAGCAAGACTTTTCATACTTTGATCTCTCTGTTTTGAGGAACTCATTCATCTTCTCATATATCTTATCTTCTCTTCTCTCCTAACATTTATCACTCATTCCCTAAAACCTTCACATTTTTTTGTCCGTTGTGGAGATTCTTTCTCTTTCTTTGTGTGTGTGCATTGATGGGTGGGTGTTGCTCTGTCTCGTTTCCGTGTGATCAAGTTGTGACTCAAGTCTCTCAATGGTTATGTGTCAGAGAGAGTTATATTCAAAACCTTGAGGAGAATCTTGCAGCTTTGGAGAAAACCATGGATGACCTGAAAGCAAAGCGAGATGATCTGTCAAGAAAGGTGGAGAGAGAAGAGAATAGAGGTCTACGAAGGCTTGCCCAAATCCAGGTATGGCTTACTAGAGTTGAGACCATCGATTGCCAAGTCAATGAATTGCTTAGCGTTAGAAATACTGAGATCCAAAGGTTATGTCTTTGTGGGTTTTGCTCCAAGAGTTTTAAAAAGACTTATCGTTATGGGAAACTGGTTTTCATGATGTTGAAAGATGTTGAGAATCTTAGATCTGATGGGGTTTTTCAAGTGGTTGATGAGCAATCTCAAGCGTCAGAGGTGGTAAAAAGGCCTGTTCAACCGACAATTGTTGGTCGGGAAACAATAATTGAAACGGCATGGAACCATCTCATGGAAGACGGAGTGGGTATTCTGGGAATGTATGGCATGGGGGGAGTTGGTAAAACTACACTTCTGAATGAGATCAATAATAAATGTGATACTTTTGATATCGTGATTTGGGTGGTGGTATCTAGTAATTTACAAATCCAAAAGATTCAAGAAGATATTGCAAAGAAACTAGGCATGGCTGGAGATGGTTGGAACCGCAAAGATGAAGACCAAAAGGCATGTGATTTACACAATGTCCTAAGGAGAAAGAAGTTTGTGTTGTTGTTAGATGACATATGGGCGAAAGCTGATCTAACGAAGATTGGAGTCCCCTTCCCAAGTAGAGAAAATGGAAGTAAAGTAGCTTTCACCACTCGTTCTCAAGAAGTGTGTAGGCGCATGCGAGCTAATGTTGAGATGGAAATCCAATGTTTGCCAACTGATGATGCATTGGATTTGTTCCGACAGAAAGTTGGAGAGATCACGTTAGGAAGTCATCCAAGCATACCAGAGCTTGCAAAGGACGTTGCTAAAAAGTGTCATGGTTTACCACTCGCACTCAACGTCATTGGCGAAGCCATGTCATACAAACAGACAATTCAAGAATGGCATCATGCAGTTGATGTTTTGACATCAAATGCTGCTGAGTTTCCTGAGGTGGAGGATGAAATTCTTCCGATTTTGAAGTTTAGTTACGATAATCTAAAGGGTGAGCATGTCAAGTCATGTTTACTATATTGTGCTCTATTTCCAGAAGATTATAAAATTTCTAAACGTCATTTGATTGAGTACTGGATATGTGAGGGGATTATAGATGGAAGTAGAGGTATGGAAAGAGCTGAGAATAAGGGTTATGAGATCATTGGTAGCCTTGTTCGTTCTTCTTTGTTGATGGAGGAAGATACAGATAAAGTGTATATGCATGATGTTGTTCGTGAAATGGCTTTGTGGATAGCATCTGATCAGTTTATTGTCTTTGCTGGTGTTGGGTTATATGGAATACCAAAATTTATGAATTGGAACGCTGCAAGGAGAATGTCGTTGATGGAAAATAAGATTGATCATATCTCTGGGAGTCCGGAATGTCTTGAACTCACCACTTTGCTTTTGCAGAGAAACGAGATGACACTGGTAAATATTTCTGGCGAATTCTTCCGGTCCATGCTGAAGCTAGTTGTTTTGGATCTGTCGTCTAATGAAATTCTCTCAGAATTGCCAGATGGAATATCAGAGATGGTTTCGTTGAAATATCTCAACTTATCGTATACAGGTATACAATGTCTTCCTGTTGGTTTACAAGAGTTGAAAAACCTAATTCACTTGAATTTGGAGTGGACGAGGAGGCTTTCGAGTATTGTTGGGGTTTCTGCACTACTGAATTTGAAAGTACTGAAATTACTACATACAGGAGTTGGCAGAAATCTCAACACAGTGGAGGAGTTGCTAGGCTTGGAACATTTAGAAATTCTAACCATAGAAATCAGTTATGATTCAGGTTTGGATCAATTTTTAAGCTCTCAAAAGCTGATGTGCTGTACACAAGCTCTGGAGATCGATGGTTTGCAATTAGAATCATCAGACATATGGCGTTTAGCTACTATGGAGAAAGTACGTGACCTCACTCTCAGTAATTGTAGTTTTGCTGAGACAAAGATGGATATTACAAGCATTAGAAGCGAGATGCTTTCTCCTCTGCAGAATCCGACAAATGCATGCTTCTTAAGCCTCTCGAAGATTTCTCTATGGGAAATCAAATGCTGTAAAGAATTGACGTGGCTGATGTTCGCTCCAAATCTTACAGTGCTTTCTATTGTCAGAGCAGAAGAAGTAGAAGAAATAATAAACAAAGAGAAAGCTTTAGTTGGTGAAGAATCTGGGATTCTTCCTTTCCAAAAACTACAACGTCTAGATTTGCGTTTTCTTCCAGAGCTGAAGAACATTTATTGGAGACCACTGCCATTTCCATGTCTTAGGAAAATCTATGTAGACAACTGCAGATATCTGAGAAAGCTTCCACTCAATTCGAAAAGCGGCTCAAGTGCACTCATCATAGAGTCATACAACGATTGGATATATGACGTTGAATGGGAGGACGAAGCTACCAAAGCACGTTTCTTAGCTTCTGCCATTAAGGTCTAAAATTTCTCCCTGTCTACTTATGATGTCTTTTATGGAGTGCTTCCAAATTCATGAATTTTCATTTCTCTTTTTCTTTGAATGTTCTGTTTCAACAGTATTGATTCTTCTGGGACTCAGAGCAATGGCAGCCGCATTTGCAGTTCCCATCCAGTCAGGTCTAATGTTATTCTCCATTTTCGTGAGTGTTCTTCTCTCTCTCTTCTCTCTCTCTGTATTTTTCTTCTCTTTCTGTATTTCAACAGAGTTGATTCTTGTCGGATACAGAGCAGCCGGGTTTGCACTTCCCATTGTTGTTTGTTGAGGTCTAAATTGTTGTTTTCAATGCCTATTTTGTAGTTTCCATTGTTGTTAAACATTCTTCTTTTTAAACAGATTTTAAAACAGATTTATGTGTTTAAAGTTCATAGGATTGTCTTCTATATATATATATATATATATATAGCTACAAGTAATCTCAAAGAAGCTGATAAGAATGGTGAAATGTCGATATTGTTAAGTAGTTTTCACCACTCATTCTATAGAAGTGTGTGGTTAATGTTCACAGGATTTGTGTATATAGCTACAGAGTAATCTCATTGACCTAGAAAAACAAAAACAAAAAGCAGATGAGAATGGTGAAATGAGAACTTTATAAAATGAGAACATACGTTACAATATCTCTGTCTTAACTTTCTTATGTTTCAAAATCTACAAATCTGTACTCAACAAAGGAAGAAAATCAACAATCAATAGAAAAAAGTGTTACACACCTGAAGAGAGTACTACAAGACATTGAGCTCAGAGAGAGTCAAGACGAAACTTGTGGGTTTAGATGCATTTCACATTAACCATATTCAAGTGATCATTGAAAAGCGGTTGAGAGTAGAAACAAATTCAATCTGGCAGCTTTTTGGTAACAAAAACAAAGAATCATTTGTTAGATCATTACATGGTTCTTTTAACTGAATGCAAGAAAACTTACCTAGCAGGAGTACGACGTTTCTCCTTTGGACGCAAATCTCCTCCTGCATATCTCTCTCTTTATTTTTATGATTTGTGTGTTTAAAGTTTTTAGGATTCTCTTCTATAAAGGTACAAGTAATCTCAGGTGTAATGCTGCTGAAAGAAAATGAGAACTCATACGTTACGATCAACATGAATCTTGCCACATTTTCTTAGTAGATTTGAGTACTTCCTCTAGCTAAAATCGGTACACACATTTCTGATTTCTGATTTCTGATATAACCAAGTTTTGTAAACATTACAAAACAAGAATCCAAACCATCCGAAAAGCGCAATAACAGAGCACAAAACCGATCTAAAACATTTCCTTAAGAGTAATTAAACCATCATAACCATATTAACAACACAAAAGATCTTAAAAGCAAAACTTACATTCTCTCCACTTTTTCAGCCTTCACAACCTCATTAGCTTTAGCAATTGCATCTCTTCCTTCTCCTTTGAAATGGAATTCGCATTCGTGGTTCTCCGGATATCTATGCACTCCACAAAATACACTCCCACATTTGCACTTAAACCCCATCAATCCCACTTTCTTGTTACACCTCAAACACCTTGTACTCGCCGTTGTTTCGCCTCCATCACTGATTCTGCTGCTCGATGATGATGATGACGTAACTGCTTTAACTGATGCTACTTGCTCTTCCGTAATTCTGAGAGTTTGATAGCATTTGGAACAGAGGTTCATGGTAGCAGCTGTTCCAAAATAGCCGCAGCCATTGACGCATAGCTTTGGTTCAGAGGAAGAGAAGCTTGTGCTGTCGTTTTGCTCAGAATCCTTTTTTTTTTTTAATTCCTCTGCAAAAACAGAGACAAAAAGGGTATAATTGAATTGAAGAACAGATTATAAAACTACAGACTTTGAATTAGGGTTTAGTACATGATCTAGAATATATAGAATATTCTTTAGTATGTTTGTTAATAATTACAATGTTTTGTACTTATGTAAACTAGGTTAATTAGGTTATCATTCTCTTCTCTAAATAAACATATGTAACTATTATGAGAGTAATATACAATTCTTCCCATCTCTTTCTCTCATCAATCTTACAAAATAAGGCTGATTTCGAAAGAATTAAATCGAAATGTTGAAAATATTTGTAAGGGTAACAGTTGAAAACAAATCGGAAGAGACCTTTCTTGAGCCGGTGGAGAAAAATATTCTGATATTCTTCTGGTTCTGGTCTCCGGTGAATTCAGAAGTGTTATCTCGAAGTTTCTAGACACTGATCATTTCCGACAAGCGTTCGTGCTTTTGATCGGCGACCACCGAAACGGAAACTCTTTTGTTTTTTTTTTTGCGAGACACAGAGAAAGATGAACCAAACAGAGCATTTAATTAGTTATTCGAACCGGAATTTCGTGGCATAATTTTGGTTTTAGTTGAGAACCGGGTTCGGTTGTGGGGACTGCCAGCTAAGCGGAAGAATTTTTATTTTTTTTTGGTTTTTCTTACATTAATGTCGACTTATATGACAAAAACATAATAAATAGGAGTACTTCATTTTTTTTTTGTCAACAGTTAATAAATAGTTCAATTTTGAGTAAACATCAATTTGTGTAGTTGAAATTGCTTATAGTATCGTCTCCAATTTTCTCAATTCCTTCAACTTAATTTCTTTCAATATTTTATCAAAACAACAAAAAATATTTCAATAGGATCTAAACCTTGGAAAAAGTAGGGAACGTTCTTTTTTTCAATAGGATCATAGAGTCTGAATAGGATCTAAACCTTTGAAAAAAAAATATCTAAAGCTTGTTATATTATTAATCATATACAAAAGAATTGAATAATGGGCATTGGTCTAGTAACCTAGTAGTCATTTTATGTCGAGAATAGGAAGAATCTATGAATCTTAAGAACAGAAGTCAGCCTTTGATTTTTCGAAATATACAAAAAAGAAAGTGCCGTACTAAATCAACGGTCATATTATAAATTCCATACAAATAAAAAGACAACAGTCGGTCAGAAATTTATCTCTCTCTTTTTTCCAATAATATTTTATCATTTATTATTATTGCTGTATATATATAACAGAATTATCACATACTCTTTCCTTTCTTTAATAATGAATGTTTTGAAACAAATTGTTTTAAAAATATATGTTTTATCTTTATGATTTACAGTGCATTAATGTATGATATCTCTGTATTTACATAAAAATCCAACAGGATTATAGATAATAGTCCGTATTGGACCAAAAGATTAAGAATTCCGACAAAAAACATAATTGGAAACTGAATTTTCCTTTTGTTCTTAACAAGAAATTGAAGCTCTTAACAAGAGTCTTACTTATAAGAAATGTCACTATTAACATAACTACGCATCGGAAAGAGTAAAATATATACTACCAACTAAATCAATATTTAACTGTTTTACAAGTTTAATTATGGTTGCTGCTTTGAGGTCTTGGATCAGTTCATATGGAATCTTTAGTAACTCGTATTTCGTTTTGGGGCGCACCTTTATTGCAATATACAAGTCATTTACTGCAGTATACAGATCTTTATTTGAAGTAGTTAGGTTTTTGTTTCTTTTGTTGTTGCAGCAGAAGTGTTCCAAGTCTGATACTTCATTCTCTTCCTTCAATCGGATTTTGTTGGACTGTCTTTGTCTGGATTCCTTTTTTTTGGAGTTTGCTACTCTGTCAGGTTTCTTACTTATTTTAAATAGCTTTGTCGCAGGGAGCTTTAGTTTGAACACTACATTTACTACGGTATTTGTATTTAACAAAGACTTAGCAAAATGGTGTTTTATTGCCTCAGTTTTTGTGGCTGTTTATGTGATTGTTAAGTGTACACTTGTTGTTATTTCAATCTCGGGACGTAGATCACTGAATGTGCTCTCTATTTTTTATGGCTTTGTTTTATCCTTCAACACTACCGGTAACGTATCTATTTTGGAGTAGTCAAATAATTACCTTGTCTATGGTTAATTAGCAAAAAAAACAAAACTTAAACAGAGTTTTTTATATAGTAAATTTTATCGGGCATGTACAGTTTGCATAGCATATTGTTAACAAAAAAGTAAAATATGAAAATATATTATTAATTTATACAGTATTTCTTAGTGTTTTTTTGTTTTGTTTTAATAAACTCTACACTTTAGATCAATCAAAATAGTTCACTAAGTTTGTAGAATCACAAACATGATCATATTTACAGAAAATCCTCAGCATTTTTTTATCAGAAAATCCTCACTGATAAAAAAATAAAATCATTGCATTTAATTTCTAAACTCAAAATAATATTATAGGCAGAGAGAATAAATGCTTGGTGGTAATACAGACAAACAGATAGCCTCCTCCTCACTCCCACTCATAAATAGATATACACACACACATAATTACATATTATATGTTCTTACATATAATATAAGCTTGCACGTGGTTCTTGTTCACATGGTGGAAGCCACAGATGTATATATAGATTCATAGAGAGAAATAGAACCAAAAAAAAAATTTTTTTTTTACAGAAGAGAGTATTAAATTGTTAGGAAGTCATCCAAGCATACCAGAGCTTGCAGTGGTAGTTGCTAAAAAGTGTCATGGTCTACCACTCGCACTCAACGTCATTGGGGAAGCCATGTCATACAAACGAACGACTCAAGAATGGCAGAATGCAATTGATGTTTTGACTTTAAATGCTGCTAAATTTTCTGAGATGAAGGGGGAAATTCTTCCTATTTTGAAGTTTAGTTACGATGATATAAAGGATGAGCATGTCAAGTCATGTTTACTATATTGCGCTCTATTTCCTGAAGATGAGAAAATTTCTAAACGTGGGTTGATAGAGTACTGGCTGTATGAAGAAGGTATTATAGATGGAAGTGGAGGTATGGAAAGGGCTGAAAACCAGGGTTACGAGATCATCGGAAGTCTTGTTCGTTCTTCTTTGTTGGTGGAGGAAGATACAGATAAAGTGTATATGCATGATGTTGTTTGTGAAATGGCCTTGTGGATCGCATCTGATCAGTTTATTGTCTTTGCTGGTGTTGGGTTATATGGAATACCAAATTTTATGAATTGGAACGCTGCAAGGAGAATGTCGTTGATGTCTAATAAGATTGATCTTATCTCTGGCAGTCCGGAATGTCTTGAACTCACCACTTTGCTTTTGCAGAGAAACAAGTGGACATTGGTAAATATTTCAGGCGAATTCTTCCGGTCTATGCCGAAGCTAGTTGTTTTGGATTTATCACATAGTGAACATCTCTATGAATTGCCAGATGGAATATCACAGTTGGTTTCGTTGAAATATCTCAACCTAGCGGGGACCCATATAAAATTTCTTCCTGTTGGTTTAGGAGAGTTGAAAAACCTAATTCACTTGAATTTGGAGTGGACGTATATGCTTTCGAGCATTGGTGGGATATCTGCACTACTGAGTTTGAAAGTATTGACATTAAAAGGTTCAGAAGTTAGCCACAACCCCAGCACAGTGGAGGAGTTGGTAGTCTTGGAGCCTTTAGAAATTCTAACCATAGAAATCAATTTTGATTCAGGTTTGGATCAATTTTTAAGCTCTCACAAGCTGATGCGCTGTACACAAGTTCTGCACATCAGGGGTTTGCAATTAGAATCATCAGACATATGGCGTTTAGCTAGTATGGAGAAAGTACGTAACCTCACTCTCACAAGATGTACTATTTCTGAGACAAAGATGGACATTACAAGAATTAGAAGAGAGACGGTTTCTCCTCTTCAAAATCCCACAAATGCATTCTTCTTACAGTGCTTTCAAATGCGGGACAGAGTTGACGTGGCTGATGTTCGCTCCAAATCTTACAGTGCTTTCTATTTTCAAAGCAGAAGAAGTAGAAGAAATAATAAACAAAGAGAAAGCTTTAGTTGGTGAAGAATCTGGGATTCTTCCTTTCCAAAAACTACAACTTCTTCATTTGGTTCATCTTCCAGAGATGAAGAACATTTATTGGAGACCACTGCCATTTCCCTGTCTTACCAGTATCAAAGTAATCAACTGTCAAAAGCTGAGAAAGCTTCCACTCAATTCGAAAAGTGGTGAAAAGAGACTTTCCATAACTTACGATGATATAGGCTGGTTCGAAGGTGTTGAATGGGAGGACGAAGCTACCAAAGACCGTTTCTTACCTTCAGCCATTCAGGTCTAAAATGTCTCCCTGTCTACTTATATATATTTTTTTTTTAATGTGAGTTTTTTTAGGGTTGTAGAAATTCATGACTTTTAATTTCTAACTCTCTCCCTCTCTTTTTTCTTTGCATGTTGTGTTTCCATAGCATTCATTCTTCGGGGTCTAATAGAAATGGCAGCAGCCTTTGCAGTTCTAAGTGTTTCGTACATCCCATCCAGTGAGTTATAAAATTTCTTCTCCAATTTCGTGAGTGTTCTTCTCTCTCTTTCTCTCTGTATCTTTTTCTTTGAATGATGTATTTCAACAGAGTTTATTCTTGTTGGAGATCGGAGCAGCCGGAATTTCAACTATGTTGAGGTCTAAATTGTTTGCTAATGGTGAAATGTCGATATTGTTAACATCACAACTATGAATATGATTTGTGTAATGCTGCTGAAAAAAACATGAGAACTAATACATTACAATATTTCCGTCTAAACCTTTCAATGTCTAGAAATCTACCAATCTGTCAAAAAAAAAATTCAAATATATGCATTCTATTGAATCTCTTACGTCATATATTCAATTGAATTCCAAAACTGAAGCAATGATCAATGAATGAACCCGAGAGAAAATTACGTCATAACCTTTTTTTTTTAAAAGAGAAAATATTTCCATTTTCTTTCTCTTCACTCACATGATGAATCAATCACAAGGTCAAATCAGAACCTTTATATAACAACAATAAGAAGACTAAAAAAATATAAAAAGAAAGGGGAAAACCCCCCTTATTATTTTGTAAATAATCAGGTGCGGGAAGGAACACCAAGATCGTCGGCAGAATAAGGGTGAATAAAAGCACTGTTCATCTGCCAGACCTTAAACGACGCCGTAACGGTCGAATTAATTGCATTGTTGAACAAGAAGAGCTTTGTAGCTCCGTAGATGGCTTTTGTCGGATATACTCTTGAGGTAATACATGTTCTTCCACCTTGTCCGAATCCTTCTACTATTGAATGATCCACCTAAATAAATTGAAATTGATAACGACACAATTCAATTTATTTCTTGATTTTTCTAATGAAATTATTGGTAAGTTTTTTTTTTTTAAGGTTATGTGATATATTACCAAGATTCTCATTGTCAATTTCTCCCCTTCTAGGACCGGTACGAAGCTTCCATAGACCGGTTTCACCACATCATTTGCCATGGTGGACCTATCAAAAGAGATTTTGATTAATCAAACATAAATCAATATTTTCTCGTATAAACAACCTATTATCCGAATATACATTTGCTATATAAAATATATAGCGACTATATAAAGTAAAAAAATACATTTAACAGAAGTTAGTACCTACGTAGATAATTTATACTGTATAATTTAAAGAATCTATTATATATGGTTAAGATGCAATTTATGGATTTATTACCTTAAGGTGTCAGTGCAGAAGAAAGTCTTGAGTTTTGAATCTTTTCCCTTAGTCACATAAAAGTAAACCGGAGTTTGCTCTGACAAGCTTTGGTCAGCGAGAACCGAGAATCCGAAAGGCCCTAAAGCACCACGCACGGTGGAGCCTCCACTGGTTTCACAGCTGAATTCCTCATCAGCCTCCACCGAGTCGTCTCCAAGAATTATCTCGAGATCTTCCTTCTTGATCTCAAACTCAGCCTCTATATCTAGCTGAGCCGCGGAACCCACATCAACCGGAACCATAGTTCCTGGTCCAACCTTCATGTCGAACTTCTTGCTGCTCAGTCTCAGTGATTTAATTTCCTCTACTGGCCATTGAACTAAATTCTTCCCTGTCTTTGTGTCCAATACAACAGTTCTTGGGATGCCCTGATCATGGTTAAAGCAAATTTAAAACCTAACTTGATTCACAAGTAACTTACACATTAAAATCCTAATTTTCATAACACGTTAGGTCAAGAAGCCAAACCTGAACAGAAGACCAACCTTTCTGTACATCAGCAGCTTCACTGTCAGATTCACCGATCCAACCCCATAAGATTCTACGTCCCTTATTTTGATCATAAAACGTCTTTGAAGCATAATATTTTCCGTAATCATATCTCAAACCGGTACTGATTCCAACATCAATGGTGGGATTATCCGGGACCCATGTACCGTTTGAATCGTAGTACGTCCCAATTGCATAATGGTCAATTCTAGTATCGTCCATGCTAGCCTTCACAACATGTTTCACATTTGGTCCGTTGACTGAAGTATCAAGCCCGTTGACTTCAGTTTTGGACACCGGGTAAAAGTCAATGCACTCCCACATTCCGGTGTTAGGGACTTGGTGCAACAAGGTATCGAGTTTCTCGTAAGTTTTGAAATCTGTAGTGTCGTACACTAGAGATATTCCGGTTCTATTGATTTTGGAACCAATGGTGATCCGCCATTTTCCGGCCGATGTCTTCCACGCTGTCGTGGGGTCACGGAAGTCCTTTGCGCCGATACCTGGAGGCGGTACAAGAACCGGATTGCCGGAGAACTTGGTCCATTTCAACAAAAGTGGATCGGTAGGGTCCTCAGGGTAGGCAAGGTTTTGAACCTAATTATAAGAATCATAATTATATCATTGATTGATACAACCACATTTAGTTCGAAAATATTCTAATAAACAATCCCAAATGTACTAATAGTTTCACCAATTGTATGATGTTCTTTTAGTGCTAAACTTGTTATAGAATTATTTACTTTTGTAAATCCATCATAGTTCAAATATCAAATCTAGAATCAAAGATCTAGTTACCAAAAAATTAGATGGATTCGAAATATCAATACCTGCACGAATTTGTCGGTGGAACCGGTGTAGAGCATGACAATGGAACCATCATCTAGAAAAGTGGCTGACCCAGTCCAGACTCCGTTAGCATCGTACCATTGGTCAGGAACCATGGCAAATGGGAGGTAAAGCCAGTGGATAAGGTCCTTTGACACGGCGTGACCCCAAACAATATCACCCCATAGAGCTCCATTTGGGTTGTATTGATAGAAGAAATGGTACCATCCCTTATAAAACAATGGACCTGTACACATGTTGAACATTTCATATTTTCCTTTGTTGGTGTTAAACTAAAAGTCGTGTAAAATACTGAAATTTTAGGATTTATAAGCATTAGTAATTTGGATGCCCTAAAATTTACTCAAGTTATATATCGCAAAATCTATTCACCCGCCAGTTTTTTTTTGTTCTGAAATGGTGAAATATTGTTTTAACAGCTTACGTTAAACTTCAGTAAGCTGTTAATGCTATATATTTTTTACTTGTGAGGAAGAGAAAAAAAAACGATTTGAATCAGATCACAAAATAGTCTGTCACACACAATAATGGACAAGCAATGATTTGTACAATTTGCACATGACTCACGTGATGTATACAAAACAGGCAAAAACAAAGTAAACTAAGTGGCTTTGATGACTTTCTGTTCAGATTTTGTCTGTGTACTTTATAAAATTAAACTTTTTAGGTGTAAATTAATAAAATAAATAAATAAATAATTGTGTTAGTTGTGGTCCCCAAACGACGTGCCATGTTGTCATATTATTATATATCCCACCAATAATAAATTCGGTTTATCTAACAATTGTGAAGCCAATGATGTCTTACCTATTTTATTCTATATAAAATAAAACAAGGTCAAAGGCGAAACAAAAACTTTTATAAGCACAAAAAATAGAGGATAGAAGACTTCAGTGTAGGATCTAGAGCTTACCATTAGGATCTGCAGACGGAGAAGCCAAAATTTTGCCATTTACAGACGCCACATGAATAGATAAACATGAATAAGTTAAATAAAAATGAAGATAAAGAATCTTGTATATAATAAAACATTTTTTGATGAAACAGTAAAATTAAGTATATCATTTGTGTAATTACTTAAATATGGTTCCCTTAGTCATGGTCTATAGAAAAAAAGAAAAAATTTAACATTCTTTTATGTTGTTAGGAAGAAAAAGATAAGACACTTTTTAGCCATATTCAGTAAAATAGTCTTTTTTATTTAATCTTTGTTCATACCGTTCATCCAATTTTTCTCAGGCTGGAAATGAAACGCCGTGCGTTGCCATGACAACATACTATTGTTCCACGGGAACGCTTCCGTTGTCCGATCACCGGAAAATCTCCACAACCTTTCTTCGTTGCTTTTCTCTGAGACGCCGGCCAAACGAGGACGTGACTCCGTCGTTGTTTTATCAGCGCCATTTTGTGTGGTGGATCCGTCATGTTTGACGATGAGAACGACGTACAAAGCGATCAAGAGCAAACCGGAATAAATGGCGATATGGACTTTGATGGGTCGTCTCCGGCGGGTCTCTGGGATCGGGTCGGATCTTGACTCGGAAAGTGGATCTTGTCGGGACGTGACAGGCAAAAGAGCTTCGGTGCTCGCCATTTCTTGTTTGTTTTGCTTTATTTAGATTTGGTGATAGAAATATATAGCAAATGGCAAGTCCAATATTTTTATATAGGAAAATCAATATATAGAAATTATAAAATATTATATAAGAATTAGAGAAAGATCTAGATTGGGTTGGCAAATTTGAGCTGTGACTTTTTGTATTTATTAACCAGTAAGGTTCACGTTTACAGACTACAAGTCATCAATATATTTTATATAATAATTATTATTTACTAACTACAATGGATTTTGTGTCAATAGATTATGCCTATTTGTAGTAGTCACTGCTATGTGTCCTTGTTGCATTCATTAGCATATATGTGGATTTCCATAGAACAATACTTTTACGTTTTTCCCCTACTATTAGATCTGCAAAAATCTTGTCTTTGATCTTTTTATTTTATTTTTCCTAACCAGAAATTATAGTGTTTTAACATTCAACACATAATATATATATATATATATATATATTTAAAATTCATATATTATACACTTTATAATGTTCCAAAAAATAAATCAAGCCATTTCCTATTAATTAAGATGTTGTTTTAATAAAGATTAAATTAATTATAATCATATCCAGGATTAAGATATAAACATTAAAAGAGCTTATATTATTATAAAAATTTCACTTCACCATTTTTATTTTTTACGAAAGAGATTGTTTAGATACTTTTTACACATATTTAAGAATATACTATCATGTTTAATGTTATATCTGTACTAAAAACTCTAAACAATTTTTTTTTTGAGAACACTACAGTAGAATCTGTATAAATTAATACTTGATAAATTAATAGTCTCTCTAAATTAATAAATTATCGTGGTTCCGAGTTAGGACAGTGTAACATTTGACACATTTCGATAAGATAATAAAATAATAATTTTTTTGAAATCTCTATGTATATATATGGTTTCATTAGTAACATAAATTAATAATCATATAAATTTATTATATATATATATATATATGATATTTTGATGAAATATAATTCTAGTGTTGTTTATTTATTCATAAATTTATAATTTAATGGAGTTTATCTCTATTTTTAAATATAAATCCATATATTATATACTTTATAATGTTCTAGAAAATATATCAAGCCATTTCCTATTAATTAAGATGTTGTTTTAATAATGATTAAATTAATTATAATCATATCCAGGATTAAGATATAAAAATAAAAAAGCTTATATTATTATTAAAAAAAATCACTTCACCATTTTTATTGTTTACGAAAGATTAGATACTTTTTACACATATTTAAGAATATACTATCATGTTTAATGTTATATTTGTACTAAAAAACATTATTTTTTTGAGAAACACTATATGTTACCTAATAAGTTTTTGAAAATTACCTCAAAGTTTGTTATAATATAAAACTAATTATGAAATATTTTTTTAAGGAACAGATATTAGCTCTGAGAAATCCGGTAAATGGTTTACGTAGTGGTTTACGAATCATATACATGCAGGAAATTTTTAAACAACAATATAATATGATTGGTTTAATTTAACGCTAACTAATGAATTAGACGGATAAAATGGTTAGGGCTCGGTGCAACTGTTACATTGGTTAGGGTTTAAAATAATTTGTCAAATAGCATTGTTGAACTTTTGCGCATGCCATGCCCTAAGAAGACACGTTGCACGCTTGCATCTCCAATTTATAGGCTCGGTAAAGTTTAAATGATAGTTTCAATTTGACTAATTTGCCATGTTTCTCTTTTCTTTCTTTGTTAAAGGTCTTTTCTTTCAAGTTTTCTTCTCATATAGAATAGTTGCATTAAATCATTTATTTTAAGTTAGATAGTATCAGGAACATGTTCGCAGCAAGATCTCAGATCTATAAATATATTCAAACACGGCTTACAGTTAGTAAATTATTAATTTATAAAAACGTTAATTTTTAACAATTCATTTTTTGTTCATGGATTCTATAATTGAGATGGTTGATCATCAATTAAAAAACTTACAGAAGACTAATCAATTGATCACATCTTAACGTTTTTTTGTCAATATTAATCACTTCCGGTAATTAGTGCTTATATTGGATCAAACATATAGTTGTGAATTATTGACATAATAGATCTTACAAACCAAGTACGTCTAATGACATTAATAATGTATAACAAAAATCTTATATTCTTATTGTATTTTGAATTCTGGAAACTCGATTTTCAGAAAATATAAACTGCTTAGATTCAACTAAATACGTGTTACCCAATTGAAGTAAGGTTTAGAAAAAAGAAAAATAGCATTTCTGACTTTCAAAGTGATAAATGATACACTTTAAACTTTGCTAGTATTCTACTTATATTTTAAATTTACAAACTAACTTTACTAATATTTTAAACCTCTAGACTAGTTTTCGAGATTTTGCAGCAGCAAAACGAGACGGAAACGGTAATCTATCTGAATCTCTCTACGTTCTTTCTATTCCACTCCAATTATTTTTCTAGTTTTACCAATTTCTTCTTTTATTTTTTTTTCTTTTCTGCTATAACAATTTTTTATTTTAAATTTCTTTCTCCTCGAATTTTACTTTTTAGAACTTATTTCCACTCTTCGTCTCTTATTCTCTCACTATTTTCAACCAAAACCGATGATGCAAATAAATGTAAATGTATGTATAAGGCACGTCTTAGAAAAGCCAACTCAACTATAATTTTATTGTTTCCAACCAAAACGGGTTTATAGAGATATAAATAGAAAATACTTCTGTGTTTGACCTGCAGGCTACATGATTTTTATAAAATATCTTATCCCGATCGTGTCACATACCTGTATCCAACAATGGTGAAGATAAATGAAATTCAATTATGGCAAACATGGATTACGATCTTTTTTTATATATAATAACTTGATTTAGCTGGCGAAATAATAATAAAGATTCACCACGTGCAAGATCTTCGATCTTCATTTTGATTGAGCAACCAAAAGGTTAAATAAACTATTTTTTCGTATTTGGAATGTTATATGGCAATGAATATTGCGAGAACAGTGACATAAGACTATACATGGATCTGAGTCAGACGGGCACGTTTATATTCATCCTTTCTTGTCTTCAATATATCTGTCATTTGGTTTACACTTTCCACCGAAGAACATTGTTTTATATATTCTTAAGATTTTAATTAAAAACTACTGAAAATAATATAGCTGCAGAATTTTTCTGGAAACTGAGAGCTTCTAAAAGAAAAAAAAACTCATATCTAGGTATAATTTTTCTTGATTTATGGAAGCCAGTCAAATTCACCAAACAATTTCTAGATTGATAGAATTAAAAACGTTAAGAAAAGAAAAAAAAAACGTTTACACTCTATAAAAAGGCTTTTGATATTGCAACAAAATTGTAGGTTCAACAAATGATACAATTTTGTGGAATAAGATTTATACATTTCTTAACATGTATTTTGCGGAAACTTACACAATCCTTCACGTTTACACTCTAGAAAAGGGTTTTGATATTGCAACAAAATTGCAGGTTCATCAAATGATACAGTTTTGTGGAATAAGATTTATACATTATTTTTTTGGCCTAGTCCAGAGTCCAGACTCTCTTTGCAAGATTGTGTACGTTTGTACGAACCTGACACGTTTGATGGACCCGGGCCAAACATAGATTATAGATCACTCGGTTTATTAATGATTAGTCCACATTATTCGGTCCATCTGGAGTAGGGTGACTTAGATGGATCTATTATAGATAGACTGTATAAATACCTTGTTGATTAGATTTTATGGGGGGATTCATTTTCACACTAAAGTAGCTAGAGCAGAGCTATATTCCTTTTGTCTCCTATTTTTTTATTCCACTTAAATAGCAATAAATCACCCGGATTGAGATCGAAATCCGTTCTCTCAAATCTGTTCTCATTAAATATTTGTGTTGCATCCACATACAACAACGTTGATCTCGTAACGAGTTTTATGTATTCTTGATTTTAAAATCTCGTAAATTTTGTTGGTTGCACCCAAAAAAATAATTAACCTCAATAGTTTGTTATTGTAGATTTAACGCAATAAAAATTATGAGAAAAATTAATCTTAATAATTGGTTATTGTAGATTTCAAATTTCAGAGACTCACCACCTTTTAGAAAAATTCTTAAACCATCTCCAACCAATTACTCTATTTTTTGTTCTAAAATAGAGTAACTCTATTTTGGAGGTGAGATTTTCTCCATCCGATTACTCTATTTGTTACTCCAAAATATATTATTTTAAATATATTATTTTTATTCAATTATTAGTTTTTATTATAATCTCATAGTTTTAAATTTAAAAATTCTACCAATTTATATAAAATTAAAAAATAAATAACAAATTACAATACTATTTAAATTTAAAATTTATTATAAAATATTGCCAATTCTTTTTTTTAATAGAGCTAAGAAACTATTTTTGTATGTTATTGAGTTAAAATTAGTTTTTTAAATTTTATTTAAATACAAAATATAAAAAGATTAAATTTAAGAGATTGATTTGTAAATAAAAAAGTTTACCTCTAAAATGGTGGAAAAAATGGAGATCTCCAAATATAGAGGAAAATATGGAGATCTTTATTTTGGAGGTAGAAATGGAGGTGGGTTGGTGATAATTTTTCTCCAAAATAAAGTTTAAAGGTAAAAATAGAGGTGGATTAGAAATGTCTTTATAATTAAATATTAATATTTATTTATTTATTATTTATTTTATATTTAAGAGATTATGGCCCAATGTGGATTCTTTGAAGGGTTTCTTCCTGGATAAATCTTTCAGACATTCTTTCACTTTATTCTATTATTTTTCATTTGTTTATTAAGTAGAGACATATGATGGCTTAAGACCATCTCCAACCGATTACTTTATTTTTTGTTTTTAAATGGAGTAACTCCATTTTGGAGGTGGGATTTTCTCCATCCGATTACTCTATTTGTTACTCCAAAATATAATATTTTTAAGTATATTATTTTTCTATTCAATTATTAGTTTTCATTATAACTTCATAGTTTTAAATTTACAAATTTTACCAATTTATTTAAAATTAAACAATAAATAACAAATTACAATACTATTTAAATTTTAAATTTATTATAAAATATTGCTAATTCTTTTTTTAAAAGAGCTAAAAACCGTTTTTGTATGTTATTGGGTTAAAATTAGTTTTTAAAATTTTATTTAAGTATAACATATAAAAAGATTTAATTTAAGGGATTGATTTGTAAATAAAAAAGTTCACCTCCAAAATGGAGGAATAAAATGGAGATCTCCAAATATAGAAGAAAATATGAAGATCTCCATTTTGAAGGTGGAAATGAAGATGGGTTGGAGATGATTTTTCTCCAAAATAACATTTAAAGACAAAAATGAAGGTGGGTTGGAGATGTCCTAAAACTTTTTCTAATTATGACATTAAATAGTAACCGTGGAATTGTGGAAAAATTGAAAAATCTTGAGGAATTAAAAAGTTGATACTAGTTGCATTTTTTAAAATTCTACAAAAAAGCAGATGAACGTAAGGTTTGATTAAAAATAATAACTCACATCATTTTGAATAATTTAATTTACCCAAACATTAATATGCAGAATTGATGGAATTAGCATATTTGAGGAAGTTCAACACATAAAAATATAATAATAATGAATTAAATTGAAAATTGAATTAAGTTTACAATTTTGTTTTATTGGAAAAATTACCAATCCAAACCAAACTAAAATTTAGGCATGGACATGTAGGGATCCATTTGGATTTTAGATAGTTTAATATTAGGGGTAAAAATTATTTTTGCAAATATATAATTAAAATAATAAGGTAATTAAATATAATTGGTTAAATAAAAACTTCATGATAAGTTTACATACATGAAATATATATGTGTGTATATATAAGTTTATATACATGAAATAGATTGCATTGCATGTTATTTATTCAACGATTTATGTATAAAAAATGAGAGAAAAATATATTATTAAAAAATTATATTAGTTGCGTAATCTATGAAACTGATGGTAATAGAGAATATAAGTGATTCATCAAATCGAACCAAACTGAATGTAAAACAGTATAAAAATTTATATATCAAATTATAAATTTCCATATCTAAACCGAACTGGAGCAAACCAAACTAAACTAAACCAAAATAATTAAGCGAGTTTGACAAAAAAATTATATATTAACTTAAACATATAGAAAATTATATTTCAGTATACAAAAAAATTATTATAATAATAACAAATATTTTTCAACATACATAAAATATTATAAGAATTATATAATTTTAGTTCATTACTTTTTGCAGTTATTTATTCCAATTTGGTTCACTACCCTCATTTTCAAGTCGGTTCTGGTTTTATTTATCTGTTTAGAGTATTTTACTAAAATCTACTAAAATTCATCAAATCAAAATGAAACCAAATATAAACATAATCTAAATGGTATAAATTTTGCTATACCAATATATATAAATAATTATATATATATTTTTATCAATATCTACTTTTTGTATGTTCATATTATTTTAATTATATATGTTATTCAGTTGGACATAAATTTATTTATTTCATTAGCTAATCATTTATTATATTGTGCTATATTTAGCGAGATTACATTGTTATCATTTGAGTTTTAGTTATTTGCTAGATTTTGCAAAAAAAATCATAAATAAATTCGATCAGATTTCACATTCAGCCAAATTTAACCGTTAACATTTAGACCTTATATGTAAAATTAATTTTTACATTTTTAAACCATACAAAAAATAAAAAAATATTATTTCTAGTTGTGGACTGGGTTTTGCATACCATTCTGAACTCAAGTCTTTTGCTATTATTTAAAATTCATCAGATCAACGATTGAAATACATTATCATCCAAGGAACATAACAACGGAAAAATACTATTATTACACACTAGAATTTCAAATCACAACCTTGGAATTTCTCTTGGACGATCATGTCTATCTTGTTCTCCATTTCAGGAGTAAGATAATTCTTCCAATCACCAACTTCTCCTTTACGAAAATAATCCTTGTGTTCCACGTTATTCACTTTTTCAGTTTTGTTAACTTCCAAACTCTTTAGATTGCTCAAAGAGCAAAGGTTCAAAATCTCCTCCACCAAGCCACTCTCTTCTTCTTCTTTAGTAAAAGGACAATTCAAGAAGTCCGCAAGTCTCTTGATCTGATCATGAGGCTCCGCTTTCATCTCCTCATACCTCATGAAAAGAACATGTTTGGGGTCTTCCAAGCTTCCTCTCCAATAACTCAAGACATGATCCCAAAAAGATCCATAATAGATAGCTCCTCCACAGAACGATTTGTAAATTGACTCAAGAATGCTTCTCTTTAGTTCTATTTTCTCAATAGCACACACGAAAAACCACCACGAGATCAACGTGTCCTTCATGTTCCTACAAATGTACACAACCTTGCAAGGAGAGTTCTTGAGTGTTTCTTGCATAGTGTGAAGTGGCATGTGAGTCGAGAACAGCCTCGGAGATGATGAGAACTTGGTCATGTCTGGACTTGAGCTTTCGATATACATATCGATCTCCAAGAACGGTACAATACTATGAGGATTATCAGATAGTAGAGGATGATGATCATCAGAAGAACGGTTCTTTGATCTCTCGAGGAGAGCTACTGTGAGAGCCTTGAGCCAAGTAGTGCCTGATTTGGGGAAAGAAGCGAGGATTATATCGGTTTCTTGAGGTTAAAAACCTCTCTGGATATTAAGAACGCCTTGGAGAGTGTTGTGGTAATACCAACATCCTTGATACTTACAAAGCTTCTTCCCTTGGCCATCTGCGTCTGAAGGAAGTGAAGAGATCAAACTTTTGGTTTCTTCGCTTATCTTGTCACCTTTTACATTCGAAGGAAGCTCCTTCAGATCCATTTTTTTTTTCTGGTTCTTGTTACCAAAAGATATGCTTAAGCTTTAAACGGAAATATTATAGATATACTATAAGCGAGAAGCCAAGAAAATATTTGTTGCTATTTAAATAGCTGACATGAAAACTTCTTTAAATATGTATGGGTTAGTTTAGGTGCACTGATTCGTTTTAAGTGCATTTCCAGCTAATAAGATCCTGATTTCCCACGTGAGACACGATTTTTGTATAATGTTTGACTTTGAAATCTCAATAATTTGTTACTATTATAGGTGGAATGTTGCAATAAATGATGGTATATTCAACAATTCAGCTAAAACATTCAATGCATAAACCAATTCTAAATCCTAAATATTAAATTCTAAATCCTAAGAGCATTTTCATCGGTTACTTCTTATTTAAAATGTTTTTAAAATTAAAAAAACAATAAAATAAATAGTGACCAATAAAAAAATAACAACTGTCTTTAGGATGTCTTGACAAGTGTGTTAAGTATCGTTAGAAAGACACTCATTTCTTAAATGTGTCCAATGTTCTTTATTTTTATTATACTTTTTAAGTAAAGACACCCTTATATCTATACGATGGAAATAGTTTAAGATAGTGCCTAATTAAGTCTAACAGATAGTGTTAAGATCATTAAGGTATTTTGGTTAAAATAAGTGGTAGTTGTGAAAAGTGGTATCTAAATAGTAGCATTTCTAGCATTTCTCAAAAGTTTATGATGGATTTTTGGTTAAATTCTACAAAATTTAACAATTCTTTTAACACAAACTAATTTTTCATATGTTTTATTTTATTTGTAGTTTTAAAATTTTCACAGTTTTTAAGAAAATAGTTAGTTTTTCTGTTTTATCTTTAGTTAATATTTATTTGGTTTTATTTCATTGATCAAGACATTAAAATATTATGAACAAAATTAGAAATTTTAGCAAATATCTCCATTAAAAATACAAAACAAAATTCATTTTGTAACCCAAAACTCCTAAAACTACAAATAAAATGGAAAAGAGAAAGTATGTAAATATGCTTGTTTTCGGTAAAGTATCAGATAATAGCGGATATCTGAATCATATAAAGATATTTAAGATATCAAAAATTACATCCGAAATACGTATTTAAAAATGGTTCAGATAATATAAGACTTATAAGTAATATGTAAATGTAAATAATTCGGATATATAATAATAAAATCACTATTTGTATTAAGGGAGCGCAATTAATATTGGACTGAATATGTAAAGATATGATGTGAGAGTTCATCTTTGGCCTTTAATCTTCTCTGTCCGCGGAGGAGTTGAACCTGGGGCATAAGGAAATCAACTCATTATAATACCACTAAGTCATGATCTCTTTTATGTGATATTTTAAATTTAGTAACATATGATTTATCATTTTAACTCAATAAGCTCAATACATCCCGTCAAAAAATAAAACCATGTGCATCCTAACAAAAGTTTAAATCAGTTTATCTACTTGAGTCGGTTAAGCCAGACTTGGTCCGGACTGAACATCCTTTGTTTTTTCACAAACAAACAAAGGTTTTCAAAAGCAGAAAATAAAAATAAAAATTTAAAAAGATGGAGAATGTCATCTTTAACATTACAAACGAGAAATGATGAAAAATGCTCTCTTTTTTTTTTTCTTTTTAATTATTAGCATTCGAAAATAACTAACAAGTTAACAAATAACAACAATGAAACCTTAAACAAAAAAAAAAGTGAAAAAAAAAAAAAACCGAATTCAGACAAAATGCGCTTTACCTCTAGTTAACCGGAGTAAACCAAACCGGTTCAACAGATTTCCAGTCCTCGGGGGAAGAAATAAAACTTTTGACTCTGAAGTAAATAAACTTACACACGTCGGACTAAGCCATTCATCTCCACCGGATAATTGCTGATCCCCACGTTAAACCGGCTCCAAAACCAGAAGTAGCAATGGTATGTCCCGGTTTAACTTTTCCACTTCTAACAGCTTCATCAAGAGCCAGAGGAATCGAAGCAGCACTCGTGTTACCATAATTAGCCAAATTCGATATCACTCGCTCTGGTGGAAAATGCAGTCTTGTAGCCACTGAGTCTATTATTCTCTGATTCGCCTGCAAAATAACCATTTCAAAGACTCACCATTTTAACCACTTTTCCAGTTCCCAAAGCTCGAAACTTTCGCCATTTAAAGCTCTAAACTTTTCGCTACTTAAGCTCAAATTCATATTTACCTGATGGAGGAGAAGCCAGTCGATAGCAGAAGCAGGAAGACCAGCTTTTTGTAAAGCAGATTCAATAGATTGAGGAACACATTTGACAGCAAAGCGAAAGACTTCTTTACCATTCATCTGAATACAAGAATACGAAGATTGTTTTGGTGGAAAATCTCCCAAAGCCGAGCCATTGGAGCTCACTGCACCATTGGTTTGGGATTCTTTAACAGAAGCATTTAAATGTCTACGACCGTCCCCATCGCTGTGCACATCAAAACTGAACAAACCATCATCTTCAATGTCACAAGCCTGCACGAAATGTTAATCCTTTAGTTTAAAGAACAAAGATTGATTTTTGAGACTTAAGGTTTGATTTGCAATAGTACCTGAACAACCACAGCACCAGCGGCATCGCCGAAGAGAATGCAAGTTCCTCTATCAGTCCAATCAACAAACCGAGATAAAGAATCAGCTCCAATCACTAAAACATTCTTAAAACCGCCACCTAGAAAAAAAGAAAGTTACAAGATTTATATACTTATCTTACTTATTACTTCATAAATTTTGCATTTTATTTGACTTTTTTTTACCTCTTATATGACAAGCAGCTGAGACTAAACCCAAAACAAATCCACTACAAGCAGCTGTGATATCATAAGCCAATGGATTCTTTGTGCAACCAAGTGCCTTTTGAATCTGCCATAAATAGAGAATACGTAAACTTTACACCATCTAAGGGAAATCTAGGTTTAAAGAGTTAATAAATACCTGTGGAGCAGCACCAAATAGATCATCAGGAGTTGAAGTACACATCAATACTAAGTCAATATCTTCAGGAACAACTTCAGCCATTTCAAGTGCTTTTGTTGCTGCTTCTACTGCTAAGCCAACCAAGCTATCTTTGCCTTTTCAAATGTAGTTTTTAACAAATTAATCTCTCTACATCATCACTAAATGATACTCTTTTAACTTTACCATAGAATGTTATGTATATATGTTTACCTGAGACAACTCTACGGTTGCGAATACCCGTACGAGTAGCTATCCATTCATCATTAGTATCAACTATTTTTGCAAGATCATCATTAGAAATCAGAAGACTTGGAACTGCTGAACCACATCCAATCAATTTGCATCCACTTGGCACTAGCCTTTTAAGTAAACACAGAACCAAATGAATCATGAATCAGAGATGCATTCTTCAAAAGAAAAAATTGTAATAAACTTGGCTTCAAACCATCTTAAAAGCTAAGCTAATACTTAAACAAAAATTATGAATCAGAGACTACTTTAAATGCATTCTTCAACAGAAAAAATTGTAATAAACTTGGCTTCAATATTATCTTAAAGCTAAGCTAATATACTTAACAATAATTATGAATCAGAGACTATTTTAAATGCATTCTTCAACAGCAAAAATTACAACAAACTTCGCTTCAATATCATCTTCAAGCTAAGCTAACACTTAACAATAATTTATGAATCAGAGACTATTTTAAATACATTCTTCAACAGCAAAAATTGTAATAAACTTGGCTTCAATATCATCTTAAAGCTAAACTAATACTCCTTGACAATAACTATGAATCAGAGACTATTTTGAATGCATTCAACAAAAGCAATTAAAGATCTTTCCAGAGCTAAAGCTAAGAACTTAACAACAATCAATCTTTCCAATCTCACAAGTTTTATCCTAATAGCAAAGAACCAAATAAATCATGAATCAGAGATGCATTCTTCAAAAGCAAAAATTGTAATAAACTTGGCTTCAATATCATCTAAAAGCTAAGCTAATATACTTTACAATTACTGTAAATAAGAAACTATTTTAAATGCATTCAACAAAAGCAATTAAAGATCTTTCCAGAGCTAAAAGCTAAGAACTTAACAATAACCAATCTTTCTAATCTCAGAAGTTGAATCCTAATAACAAAGAACGATCTCAAATTCAATTGAGATTATTAAAGATGACATTTTATTGCACCTGGGTCGTCGATATTCAGAAGGAGAAGACGAAGCATGTTTATCAACGCCATCGACGGAGCTAACGCTAGAACACAAAACCCTTTTAGAGAACCGATTCGAAACGCAAAACCCAGATCCAGAAACTCTAATCGGAACATGGATTCTGCTTCGTAGTGTTGGAATTGAAGGATGAGTGAAGAACCCAGATGCATTCGCCATTTTTTTATAACAGAGGAATCGAAGAAAGTGAAAAAGGAACGATTTTTCGGAAACAGCGGAATCTGAATGATCTCTTCTTAGCTCGAATTTAGAGTAATGGTAAGTGGCAGAGAAGAGATTGCATCACCAATTGGGATACAAAAATTCGAAAGTTTGGAAATTTATGGTGTGTTTTGTGTGTGTGGAGTGTCTAAAAATCAAATCTTCGGAAGTACCGAAGCTAAAAGAGGAGACAGGAAGGGTGAATGTGACAGCTCAGTTTGAGGAGATTCCAATGTCACTCTATCATTTGTTTCTCTCATTAGTATTAAAATATTATATACTACACAAAATTAATATCTAAATTAGTGAAAACAATAAATATTAATAATATCTAATTCATGAGGTTTTTGGAAACATCAAATTTATATCTATGAAGTTTTTGTTCTTTTCAGTGATAATGAAAGTAAGTTAATTAAATTCAGTTTAAGCAACGTAATGAAATGTTATAAAATAATGTAGTTAACAAATAAATAAAAAACTATTGGATTATATTAGGTAGGGTGTGTAATTTTTTGCAGAGAAAGGTTTATAAATCTAAGTTTTAGAATCCGATTCCTTTGAATTTACTTTACTTTTTTTTTGTTTTGATTAGAATATTGAATTTTTAGGTGGATGGCTCATAGATTTTGTGTCGATAGTCCTCTAAGGAACCGTCATCAAGATAAATGTGTATGATAATTAGGCAAATTAGTACTGGTATTTGATAAGAAAACTTTATCACAAATTTATTTTTTAAAATAGTTTAAATGAGAAGCCTTGTTTTAAATGGGAGTAATATTCTCACTATAATGTCATTTTCAAAATATATTGTTTTCTAAAATTTCATGGGTTGTGATTCAAATTTTTTTACATGGGGTCACATAAAAAATGGGACAGCGAAAGAGGTGGTTGAGTACCGGTCATATATTAGTAAGGGTTTGGTGAACAACTCGGAGAAGAGAAAGAGATTAAACCAAATCCACTTTCAAAATTATAATTGAAGTGATCAAATTCAACGGAATAAGACATGGCCCAAAAAAAAGAAAGGGCAAACGTGAAACAAGCTGCAAATGTTGTTATATGTAGTTGTGATTGTGGACCCGTCTTCTTAATAAACAGAAGCTTCATAGTTTGGTGGATGAGACAGACAGGTATAAAGCTCTTAAGATTAGATTTGGTAATAAACGTTTATGGATAGAGATAAGACCATGAGATCATGGCTAGAAATAGAGTAGCCACAAACCACATTCGAAGACACAAATCTGTCTTTATTGACAAATGCATGCAATTGCATATATACAATGCAAACCTTGAAATTTCATTGTATTCAATCCGACTATAATTAAACCAAGAAAAGAAAGAAAAATGCATAATCAAAATGAAAAACACTTCATATATAACGTGAAATATTTTAGAGCATTTGATAATTGATAAACAAAACCTTTACATGTACATGAGGGTTTTGGTAGCTTCGCAGAACGAAGGATATGGAATTCACGGAAAGCGACAGAGTCTTCAATATGTATATCGATAGTCCTGGAGATCAAAAATAAACACAGAAAAATGAGACAGGAAGCATTAAAGATGGAAGCAATAAGAATCCTTGAATATAAATATATATAAGAAATGTAGACCTCATAGCAAAATGGTAAGATGCGGATTTTTGTAGCTTCGTCCTCCCATTCCACACCTTTAATCCAATCTCTTGGGTCGTATTCTATGAAGAATCCATTACCAGAAGAACCGGGTTTCCGTAGGTTGCCACTTTTGGAATCAAGTGGAAGCTTTTTCAGATTTGGACAATCCCTTATAGTGATACTATTTAGACATGGAAAGGGTAGAGGACTCCAATAGATATTCTTCAGCTTATATAGACCCTTTAGATAAAGATCAGTTAGCTTCTGAAAAGGAAGAATTATCTCTGGATTTTCAACTTCACAAGCTTTCTCTTTGTTTATTATATCTTTTAGGTCCTTTACCCCGGAAACATGAAGAGCTGTAAGATTTGGAGCGAACATCAGAAACGTCAATTCCCTCAGGCCTTCACAATCATGTATATGCACTTGGACGAGGCTCAAGAAGCTGCATATCCTTTCCATCTTTATCTCAGATATCCTGCAGTATTGTTGAATGCTGAATTCACGAAGCTTGTCCATAGTTTCTGGAAGTGATATTCCAGAGGATTCCAGATTCCTGATCTCTAGAGATTGTGTACAAATCATCAACCTCTGAGACCTCAAATATTGCTCTTTAGCTGGACTCTGAGAATTGATTGTTATCGTTATAATTTCTAATTGTTCCAAGGCTTCCAACTCCACCAATGTGTCGACATCCCAACTAAAACGAGAATCATATAGTTTCAAAACTTTCAAATTATGCAGACTTGATATCCCAGCAATACTCTTCAGCTTTCTTGTTACCTCCAAATTCAAGTGTATTAGTTTCTTCAACTCTTGTATACCCTTAGACAACTCTAGTGTACCAGTATGTGACAAGTTGAGATATTTCAGGGAAACTAGATTTGATATTTCTTCCGGCAATTCGGAGAGATTTCTATTGAACGATAGATCCAAAGCAGCTAGCTTTGGCATGGACTTGAAGAATTCACTCAAGATATTTGACAAATTTGCTCTTTGTAGGAGCAAAGTTGTGAGTTCAAGACATTTATGACTGCCATAGAGATGGTGAATCTTATTATTCATCAGTGACATCCTTCTCACAACCTTCCAATTCTCGACGTTTGGCGTTGCATGTAAACCAACATCTGCTCGCACAA
This sequence comes from Cardamine flexuosa, assembly GCA_963555745.1. NCBI lineage: Eukaryota > Viridiplantae > Streptophyta > Magnoliopsida > Brassicales > Brassicaceae > Cardamine > Cardamine flexuosa. The sequence goes on along the minus strand of OY743220.1, from coordinate 21,637,691 downwards.
TGAAAGCCTCTTTTTGTCTTCCCAAATCAGATGCGATCCATAAGGCCATTTCACGAACAACATCATGCATACGCACATAACCTTTTCCATCATGATCAAAATCCCTCATCAACAATGATGCACAAACAAGACTACCAATGATATCATAACCATTTTTCTCAGCCATTTCGATACCTTCACTTCCATCTATAATTCCTTCGCATATCCAGTACTCTATCAAACCTTCTTTGGGAATTTTAGCTTCTTCTGGAAATAAAGCACAATATAGCAAACACGATTTGATCTCCTCTCCCTTAAGACTATCGTAACTATATTTCAAAAGCGGAAGAATCTTATCCTCCATGTCAGAAAACTCTGCGGCATATAGACTCAAATCACGTATTGCATGCCGCCATTCTTGTATTGTCTTCTTGCATGACATGGTTTTGCTTATTACATTGATTGCCAATGGTAGGCCACAACATTTTTTAGCAACTATTCTTGCAAGGTAGGGGATCCCGAGATCACTTCCTAGTGTTGTTTCTCCAACCTTCTTTTGGAATAAATCAAATGCTTCATTTTCCGCCATACATTGGACTTTCATTGGGTCTTCAACCCCCATGCAAGAACACACATACTGAGAGCGAGTCGTAAATGCCACTTTACATCCTTTTTGTGTTCTTGGATCCGGAACTCCGATCTCAGCTAAATCCACCTTCTCCCATATGTCATCTAAAAATAATATGAATCTCTTTTTACTTAAGAAATTGAATATATGAAGGCCCTTTTCGCTTTTATCTTTTTTGTTCCACTCTTTTCCAGCAGGGCCATAGTCATGCTGATCAAGATAAGCTTTATGAGCGATTTCATCTTGAATCTTCTCTAGCTGTAAATCTTTAGACACCAGAACCCAAATCACGAAATCAAATCCATAGTTATAACTCAACTTATTTTTCATCTGTGTAAGAAGAGTTGTCTTTCCTACACCACCCTCACCATACATACCCATAATACCAACTCCATCTTCTATGAGATGTTTCCATGCCTTCTCGAACATTTTTTCTTGACCAACAATTATCTGTTGAAGAGGTCTTTCTTGCACTTCGGATGTTTGCGCTTGATCAGCAATCTCTTCAAAATCTTCACTTTTGAGTTCCTCAACCTCCTTCAAGGTCAAGACAACCTTTTCCCCATAACCATAGCAAAACCCACAAACATACAGCTTTTGAAGTTCAACATCTCTATCACTAAGAAGTGCGTTGACTTTTTGTTCGGTAGTCTCAACTCTATCAAGCCATACCTGGAATTCGGGGAGCCTTTGTAGACCTGTATCTTCCTCTCTTTTGAGCCTTCTTAATAAACTGTCTTGCTTAGCCATGAGATCTACCATTGAAACTTCCAGAGAGTCAAGATTCTTCTCGAGGTCATGGTTATAACCTCCTTTCTCTTCTATCCATTGAAAGACTCTATTTAAACGATGGTCACTTATTGTCGAGATGCAATTCCCCATTTTGTAGAAGAAAAAATTTCTGAAACTTGAAATTTACGGATTTGAGCAAAAATAGAGAACAACAGAATATAAACTTTTTTTTTGGTCAAGAAAAATAAGATGCTCTACTATTCTCATTCGACTGAGTCCAAGGACGTTACATAATTTACATAGTTTAAAACACAAATTTTCTCAGAAATTTTGATTGATTCTCCGGTTTGATATCCATAATTATAGTCAACCAGTATATAATTTCTTTATTAATCATCCACCGAATAATAATCAAATCTAACGACATTCCCATTGATGATAAGATATTGTTTAACGTTTTACTTTTCTTTGGCTACATCACTATTCATTTTTAATACAAACTAGCATTTTTGGATAAAATCGTCTCACATATTAACTAAATCTAGTTTAATCGAGATTGAAATGTAAATATTTTTATTCAAAAAAATTCCAACTTTCAAATATTATGGATGTCCACTAAATGTTTTGATTTTTTTAAGTTATACAACTAAACTACAAAAAATCTCTTAAAAATATAATAAAAACTTATTTATACGGACAATTGTCTAAAATAGATTTTCTCAAAAATTAATTTCCAAAGACGTATTTTATGAAAAAAATTTGAAACAGTAGCGATTTTATTTTCAAATAGATCTATTTTTTTTGTATTTAATCATATTTAAACACACATCCAAGTTACCCTTAAATATTTGGTGTTGTTCTTTAACAAATTTCCCCAAAAAAATAATAAATTTAAGCATTTAATTATCACTTGGGGGCATAATAAAATCTGTTGCTTATTAGCGAATAGCTACTGACCTCTTGAGAATTGAATATTTTATGAAATTTGAAACTTAAACACACAAAAGTTAGGTGTGCATTGTGATAAAAATGAAGTGCTCTTTCCCACGAGTGGTATTGGCAAAAAAAAACTTCAATAAATAGAGCAAAAATCGTGATAAATTTGGCTTAAAACTAAGCTAATACTTAACAATAAGCATCAATCAGAGACTATTCTAAATGATTCTACAAAAGCAAAATTTTTGTTTAGATGGACATTAATTTTGCATTAAGATCTTCACAAAACTAAGATAAGACTAAATGATAATACAGTACAGTTAAGATCAAACTGCAAAAAAATTCAATTAATTTGGAAGAAAACGAACACACAGTACAGTTAAGATCAAAGGATTGAAACAGAGTAGTCACAAACCAGAGTCTCAGATTTAAACACACAAATTTCTCAGAGCTTTGGATGCATTGTCCTCCCAATCAACTTCAAACTTAACCATTGTACAATATAAAAAAAGAACTCATAGAAAAGCAATAGAGAGAGAGTCATAGTGATTTCACAGAATGAAACAGCCAAAGAGAGATAAGAGAGAGAGAGAGAGGGTTGGGATAAAACCAAATGACATCATCGTAGTCTCCATTCATCTTCTTAATCATCAGAGTCATCATAGTCATAGTCATCATCGTCTGGAAATTCCTGGAGATGAAAATATAAACACAAACAAAAAGAGAAAGATGCATTAAAGATGGAAGCAGTTAGAATTCTTGAAAAAAATAAATAAGACAAGAGGAGAAATGTTTATACCGCATATTGGCACGAAGATAAGAATCTGGTTTTAGTAACTTCGTCCTCCCATTCCACACCTTGGAGCCATTCGTTCTCCTTGTATTTTATGATGAGTCCGTTTTCACAACTTTTGGAATCGAGTGGAAGCTTTTTCAGATTTGGACAATCCCATATACTGATTGTCTGTAGACATGGAAAGGGTAGAGGACTCCAGTATATATTCTTCAGCTTCGGTATCCAATGTAGAGGAAGCATAGTCAGCTTTGGAAAAGGAAGAATCCCTGAAGAATTTTCAACTTCATAAGCTTTTTCTTTGTTTATTATATCCTCTAGGTCGTATACACCATCAAGATCGAGATATCTAAGATTTGGAGCGAACATCAGAAACGTCACTTCCCTCAAGCCTCCACAACAGCCTATTCGCACTTCAGAGAGGCTGAAGAAGCTGCATTTCCTTGCCATCTTTATCTCAGATATATTGCACAGCGAAATACTGATTTTACGAAGCTTGTCCATAGTTGCTAGAAGTGATATTATAGATCATTCCAGGTCGATCTCTAGATTTTGTGTGCAACTCATCAATCTCTGAGATCTCAACATTTCTCCTTAACTGTGTCGAGAGGATAGATTATTGGGGTAGTTAAAACTTCTAAATGTTCCAAAGCTTCCAACTCCTCCACTGTGTTGAGATCCCATGTAAAATAAGAATCATATAATTTCAATACTTTCAAGTTGTGCAGACTTGATATCCCAGCAATACTCTCAAGCTTTGGTGTATCCTCCAAATTCAAGTGAATTAGTTTCTTCAACTCTTGTAGACCCTTAGGCAAATGACGTATACGAGTTGATGACAAGTTGAGATATTTTAAGGAAACTAGATTTGATATTTCTTCCGGCAATTCAGAAAGCCTTTTATTATCCGATAGATCCAACACAGCTAGCTTTGGCATGGACTTGAAGAATTCACTCGAGATATTTCTTAATCCCCCTCCTTGCAAGAGCAAATTTGTGAGTTCCATACATTCATGACTTCCAACAAGATGGTGAATCTTCAATGACATTCTTCTCACAACCTTCCAATTCTTCACATGTGGGACTTTAGATAACCCAACACCTACTCGCACTATGAAAGCCTCTTTTTGTTCTCCCAAATCAGATGCGATCCATAAGGCCATTTCACGAACAACATCATGCATATACACATAAGCTTTTCCATCCCATGTAACCACCTCCATCAACAATGACGCACGAACTAGACTACCAATGATATCATAGCCCATGTACTCAGCCTCTTCAATACCTTCACATCCATCTATAATTCCCTCGCCTATCCAGTACTCTATCAACTTTTCCTTGGGAATTTATCATCTTCTGGAAATAAAGCACAATACAACAAACACGATTTGACCTGGTCCCCCTTAAGACTGTCGTAGCTATACTTCAAAAGCGGAAGGATCTTATCCTCCATTCCAGAAAACTCTGCAGCGTATGAATTCAGAACATCTATGGCGTGATGCCATTCTTGTATCATCCTCTTGCATGACATGGTCTCGCCTATTACGTTGAGAGCCAATGGTAGGCCACAACATTTTTTAGCAATTTTTCTTGCAAGTTCAGGGATCCCCGGATTGCTTCCTAGTGTTATTTGTCCAACTTTCTTTTGGAACAAATCAAATGCATCATTTTCCGTCAAACACTGGACTTCCATTGGGTCATCAGCCCCCATGCTTGTGCATACATGTAAGGACCGAGAGGTGAATGCCAATTTACATCCTTGTTGTGTCGTTGGATCTGGAATTCCAATCTTATCTAACTCCACCGTCTCCCATATGTCATCTAAAAACAACATGAATCTCTTTTTCTTTAAAAAATCAAGCCTCTTTTGACTTTCATTTTTTTTGGTCCACTTTTCTCCACCAGGACCAACTTTCAGATCAAGACCAAATCTCTGAGCAATATCATCTTGAATCTTCTCCAGCTGGAACTCTTTAGCACCACCACCCAAAGACGTGACATAATTTACCTAGTTTTTAAATCACTAATTTTCTCGGAAATTTTGATTGTTTATCCGGTTTGACATCCATAATTGCAGTCAACGTGTATATAATTTATTAATCATCCACCGAATAATAATAATTGAATCTAATGACATCATTATTGATGATAAGATATTTGCTTAACGTTTTTTTATTTTTGTTACTAGCACTTTATCAATTTTAATACAAACTGTAGCATTTTTGGGGAAAAAACGACTCACATATTAACTAGATTAATTGGATTAAAGAAATGTTAGCTTTAGAAAATAGAATATATTATTGAGTTGGTTTTATTTGATACAGATCATAACCTAATATAGAGATCTAGTATTACCTAATATATTATTGAGTTGGTTTTATTTGATACAGATTATATATAGTGCTAACATTAACCTAATAATAATATCAAATAATGTAAAATCTTCCTAAACCTTATCTAACATATAAGGTAAATATTTATACAAAAAGTAATATAGAGATTTAGAAAATAATCTTTTTTGGGTTTCACGGGCTTCACTTCATAACAGATTCTACCAGTTCATATTACTTGATCCGTAAAATACACATCTTGCTCCTCTAATAAGAAATGTAAATATTTTAATTCAAAATCCAACTTTCAAAATATCATGGGTTTCCACTAAATGTTTTAAATTTGTTTTTAAGTTACAACTAAACTACAAATATCTGTAAAAAATAAGAATATAATCTTATTTAAATACACATCTCAGTTAGGCACTTACTCTCTATCAAGTAGCATAGAAACGGAAACGAGTACACGAAAACGAAACATATGGAAACGCGGAAACAATTTTTTCTAGAAAATGCGGAAACAATTTTTTCTAGAAAATTAGGAAACGGATATGTGTTGGAAACATAGATACATATATATATATATATATTATTTTCAAAATATAGTGAAATATAAACACATATTAAAAATATTTGAAACAATAAAAATCCAATAAATAAATATTAAATAGTTTAAGTAAAATAAAACATCATAACCATTAAAGTCAATATACTAATCAATTTTAGTGAAAGAATTTGCTTTGCTCTGATCTCTGATTTATCATGTTTGCACTAAGTTTTTTTTCAAGTTGTAGACTTCTAAGTTCTACTTCTTAATGTTTTATGTTATGATTAATTTTTGGAAAAAAAGAGATATTTTTATTTTATAAATAAGCTATGATTTTAAAGTAAAAAAATACATATATCATACATATCTTATGTTTTTAAATTATTTATTTAACAAATTTCCAAAAAAAAATAAAGTTTCCATCGCGTTTCTGAAACGTAAATAGATGTTTCTATCGCGTTTCTAAATGATGGTTTTTTGGAAACGTGTTTCCATCGCGTTTCCATTGAGTTTCCATGAGTTTCTATTTCTGAAACGTTTCAGAAATAGGAAACGGATCTCGAAAAGAGTTTCCATGCTTCCACATTTAAATTAAGTCATTAGGTCTCTTAGAAATCTCAATATGAGCAACTTCAGATGCCCTTAGACGGGTTTGCATACGCATTGGGGCAGTTCTTTAATTAAGGAGAAAATTTGCAAATGCCATATAAATATACTCCAAAGTTAACCATGTAGGATCAATGTTGACGTAAATTTAAGAAAAAAAAAAAAAAAACCCACAAAAAGCAACGTACATAGAGAGACTTTAACCCAAGAACACACTCACACACACACAACGACTTAAACACAAAAGCACACAGAGAGAACACAGATGTGAGAAGCCCATTGTACAAACACATGATGTGTTTGTTCATGAGGCAGATTGAGCATCCCGAGACGTGTAGAGACGAATGGGAAGATCATCATTTGGTTTCTCAAACTTTTTATGATTTCTCTTTGTATACAACATAATCATCAGAAGATGAGATTTTATAAAGTCAAATAAGATTTGATAAATGTCAGAGTTGAGCGTAACTGATGAATGTAAAACATATAGGTTTTACAAAAAAAAAAAAACAAAATAGAGATTTGTAGTTCTTGTAGATATGTAAGTTCTGTATCTTGAGAACACAAGAGAAAGAGAAATACAAATACAGAAACTTTAACTAGATATGCAAGATATTATATCTGAAGAAAACGAACCCATTGATAGTTTGATACCTAACTTACTGAAACAGAGTAGTCATCTGGGGAGAATCAAATATACAAAAAAAAAAAATCACACAATGCAACAAACAAGGAGAGATAACAGAGAGAAAGAGAGTTTCCCTTTGGAGTAAACCCAAATGACATCATCGTGCTCTCTATTCATCTTCTGATCATAGTCTCCATATGAACCTTCCTGAAGATCAAAATAAACAAACACAAAAGAGACAGTTAGAATTAAAGATGCAAGCAGTTAGAATAATTAAAAATCATATAAGAGAAGAGGAGAAATGTTAGACCTCCCATAGACATGCTGATAAGAAGCGGATCTTAGTAGCTTCGTCCTCCCATTCCACACTTTTAATCCATTGAGAAAGAAGCGGATTTTTATCCTTAAGATCTTTCACAGTTGAGAAAGCAGGTCAATCCACCGGTTTTAGACACCATTTTCACTAGTTCAGATGAGTCTCTCACAAATGCTACTTTTGTATTATTGGGATAAAAATTTTCTGTATATTTTATTTATAAACCCAACTTTAAAAATATGAGGAATGTCTATTAGATTTTATGTTCTTGTTATAACTAAATTAGAAAAAGCTCTAAATTTTTTAATTTATCGTAAAATAGTTAGTGTACGTTTTTTAAACAAAATTTTCCCCAAAAATGTTTCAATTTTTTTTTTGGGCATAACATCCAAAGACTTTCCCCCAATAACATCTGCAATCCTGGATCAATCTCTTTATTTGTTTGGTGACGGATCTGGGTCGCATAGGTTTGTAATAGTCTTAAGTGGCGGATTTGATGGTTCCTTGTCATCATTTCTTCCTTTTCTTTGTTTTGTTCAAGTGTCTGGTTGGTTTCTCCGTTCGGTTAGTTTCTCTCCTAGGCTTAGGTAGCCTTCTCCGGTAAACAGTGATTGGTTTTTAGTCTTTTTGTTCTGGGTTTAGGGTTTTGTTAGATCTGTTGTCTTAAACCTCTTATTAGACATGCAAGTTCCAAGTAGCTCGGTTAAAATTTTTGGTTCCATTCCGGTTACGTTCTGTTGCTGTTCATAGATTTTGATAAGTGATATCCAGTATGGTCCTATTTTGCTCCTTGTCTCTACATATCAACTTGTTCGTGTGCTGTTCCGTTCGATGGGTTTTGAGGCAGTTCTCTGGGTTGGATGCATATCCGCCTCTGCCGACTCTGGGAGTTCTTGGGATGAATATGCCTTCAGTTCTTCTACGGTTTTAAGAAACCAAGGAACATTTGTTTGGAGAGCTAGTTCTCATTCGCTATAGGAGGATTTCGTCGTATTGTGGCTAATCGGCCAGCAAAGGCATCGTCTCAAAAGGCCCGGGTTTTATTGGTTGGATGCATGTTTGGTTTAGCGGCTGGATTGCTTGTTTGGCTTTAGCCTTTGTTCTTAGTTTCAAATTGTGACTTTCAATCGCTTGTTCTTAGCTTTATTGTGTAGTTTCACTTTCTAATGCTTTGTCTCCAAGGAGTTCTTGTTCTCTTTTGGCTTAGTGTTTCACCCTGTAATCCGCCCGGTTTTTAATATCATTTAGATGACAAAAAAAAACATCCAAAGACTTTGTGGACATAAAATATCCATTGCTTTTCCATGATTTTTCCTTCTTTTTTTTTGTGTTAAAAACTTCTCCTTCTCCCTCTACTTACTTTTGAGAATATAATATATTATTAATTTAAAAATTACACAAAAAGATTTAAGCGTTACATTGTGGTAAGAATGAAGTCTTTATTCGTCTCTATACGCAGTGCCCGCTTAGAGGGGAAGGCAGGGTGGGCGCCCGCCCCAGGGCCCAATATCAGGTATTAATAGTTAAAGGATCTGATTTTTTTATAATTTTTTTTATATGTATATATATATATATATATATAAATTGAAATATTTTAGAAATTAGATTAGAAGAGCCTCCAAATTTTACTTATATGTATATATTTTTATTTTAACTATTAGATTTATAAAAGTATTACTCATTTAAAAATATTTAATGGTTCAAAAAAAATTACTTTACTAAAACTCTTTAAAAAAAAATTAAAGAGATTCAAATTTTTTTAATTCGCCCTAAGGGCCATGAAACTGTTAAGCCGGCCCTGTTTATACGTCTTTGGATGTGCTCTCTTTCTCACATCCGCAAGTTTTGATGATATTATAGTAGCGCTAAGCAAAACATCCACTGCTTTTTGCTTAGATTTGAATCCATTTTTATTTAATTTTAATTTGAGAAATTTTTCAAAATACCATACTTTCAATTTTTGTTGTCAAAAATACCAATATTAATTAAATGTTCTAAAAATACTACTAAAGTGTTTGTTTCCAAAAATACTACAAACACAAAAAAATGATTTTATAAAGTATATAAATAAAATTTTTGAGTTTGGGTTAACTATTATAGATATTAGGATAAGGACCTCCGCAATATCATGGAGGAAAAATTATATATAAGCTAAAATTCTTTGCAAATTCCCTAATTTTAAATTTGCGGGGAAATAATCTACATCAGCACCATGGAACATATATAAAGAATTGCACTATAAATTCTAATGTTTTTCCGGAATAAAAGATCAAACAATAATATTTTTAAGGACATTAGGTGATTTTTCAATCTTAGAAAATTGTACATGTCCTTGTTTACAATAAATAGTAAATAATGGTTTTTTTGTATTATAATACTTTTATGTGCTTTCAACAGACCACACTAAAACATTACAATCACCATATCTTATTAATTGTTTAAGCTGTACGCTGAACTTTTTTGAATGGTTTTTTTTGCATTCCTAACAAGAAACATAATACTTAGACAGTAGAAGATGAAGATATTAATATAATTTTGCAATAGTTAGGCTTAACAGTAGTTTACTGTTATTAGTTGTTTCTCTGTCATTTGGGTATATATTCAATTTTTTGAATCTCCTAAACATAAAACGTAATAATAATTCAAACTACTATATGATAAATAATAATTTAAATTAACTTGCACCATTTATTAAATTAAAAAAACATTTAAATGGTGGTATCTGAGTGGTTCTTTTGTTTTCTTCCGCTTTTTCAATATCCATCATCATTTGTAGGGATTCTAAACGGAAAAGTTGTTTAAACAATAAAATAAAATAATAATTACATTACAAAAAATTAGTGGTTAAAAAAAAGGTTTGTACAAAAATACAGATAACTAACCTGACTCATGTAATTGTAATGGTTTTTCTATAAAAAAAGGTTATTATTAAAAAATATATACCATGTTTGTTATAAAATTATGATAGTACACCATTATCACAACAATCCTTGTTATAGTTTATGATTGGTTTTTAGAAATTAATAAAATCTGCAACAGTCCTGTCAAAACAGTTAAAATTTGTTATTTTTAGCTTATGCATTTGACATAATAAATTAAGAACATGATCCTACAAAGATGGGTGAACATTATATAAATGTTTGAAAAGTATTTAGTATATAAATTTACGGACAAGTTCTATATAGCATTAACAAAAAAAAAGTTATGAGCAACAATAACATGTAAACTAAATTTTTGTGCAAATTCTATATAACATATTTAACTTAAGTGATATATGCTACGTTTGTATTTCAATATTGAATTCAAACGCAAACAATGGAGAAAAATGAACGTATACAGACGAGAATATTCTTTAAAAATTAAATTATTATAGTGCAAGAAATTGAACGGAAAATTATACGAACATGTTCTTCAAGACTTTTTTTTTTGGTCGGACATGTTCTTCAAGACTTAAACAACGGGAAAACAAATTAATGTGCTGCGCTCTTACTGACTTTAGCTAATCGTTTTTTGTTGTACAATTATGGTTTATTCTTTTTAATGATTATAAAAATAGGATGTAATTCACATTTCGTTTGATCACGTTAATCAAAACATGGCAAAAGGTTTACGTGAAACATAGTCATTTTGATTTAATTTACCGTCACAACAAATATAAAATAAAGAAACTAAGTAAATCCAAAACAATAAGTCATGGTCGACCGAAACCACTATATTCAAAACTGAGTCCAATAAAATTAAATAGTAAAAAAGTAACTGCAAACAAAAAATATTGAGAGAAAGATAGATAAACATACTTATAAAATAGAATTAAAATTATTTAATTGATGATAAAATTCTTTGGAGTGATAATGAACCATACACAAATAATGATATGAATATCAATTAGATATGAGTATAAACTCAGTTTAAAAGTTAGATCTATTACCAGAGAGATTTTGTTTTTTTACAGAAATAAAATCATTTGAAAGAAGTGTTAGTTTAAATAAAAATTAAAGGATACAAATAGGATAAAATAAAATAGTTGTATTTTTCGTAATAAATTTTGGCTTCGATGAACTTATAATAAATTTCCTGATTAAATGAATTTTCTACTTAGAGTAAATAATTAACAACCATAGGATTAAAAGAAAATAATTAAAATCCAAAAATATTAAGTCATCACCGGCCAAAACCACTATATTCATAATTGAGTCCAGTAAAATCAAACATTAAAACAGTGACTGCAAACAACATACATTGAGAGAAAGACATATAGACATACTTATAAAATAGAATAACAAATTGTTTAATTGATGATAAAATTCTTTGGGGCGATAACGAATCAGGCAAAAATAATGATATGAATATCAATTAGATAGGAGTATAAACTCAGTTAAAAAGTTAGATTTATTACCAGAGAGAAAAAAAAAAGAAAAAAAAATCTACAGAAATGAAATCATTTGGAAGAAGTGTTAGCTGAAATAAAAATTAAAGGATACAAATAGGACAAAATGAAACAGTTATATTTTTTCTAATAAATTTTTGGATTCAATGAATTTATAATTAATTTCCTGATTCGATAAATCTTTTACTTACAGTAATTAACCACCACAAGGTTAAAAAAAACAAATTTTAATCATTAGATTAAAAAAGATGATATCATGAAATTGTAAAAATAGGTTTGCTATAATATATAGATAGGGTATAGTTTTTAGGGGTAGAGGTTTAGGGTTTAAGATTTAGATTTTAAGATTTTAAACCCTAAATCTTAAATCGTAAACCCTAAAAATATGTAGTTAGGAGATTTATGATCATTTGTGGTATAAATAGATTTTTAAAAATTTAATGGTATTTATGGAAGAAAAATATAATATAGTGGTATTTTAAAGAATTGCCCTTAAAATTTAAGGATGATAGTCATTTTACAAAGTATAACAAATACTAAAACTCAATTTGTTAAAAACAAACAAATTTTTTTTTATAAACTATGAAGACAATAATAGACAAAGATAACTGTTGACAAAAAAAAATAGACAAAGATAACCTATATCTTTGTAGATTTTATAATTATACGATTTATGTATATAAACTTTCTGAATTTGAATTTTTTTCTTCTGAATTTTCTGAATTTGTATTTATCAACTTATTATAATCCCGTTTATAAAATTAAGAAAGAAAATAATATCGGTTTTAGTTTGAACCTACTTTTTACAAAAACAAAATGACTCAAAAAACCTAAACCACATGGAAGCAGAAGAAATAATAAAATTGTTTCCTTGTAATGCCTTTAGGCAGGTAAACATTGGAGATGTTCTTTAAGGGAAAATTGCAATCAAATTACAAACATTATCATATTGTAGAGATCAATGTCCACGCAAATTTAAAAAGGAACTCAAAGAAAGCAACACATACAGAGACGCATTAACAAAACAAAAAATAAAAAAACACAGAGAGAAAGATAGAGAGAATTCACACTCTATGCAGATATTCCTTCGAATTAAACTCATATGATATCCATCAATTTCGAAATTGTTTCGTGAGAAGACTGATAAGCACAAAAAAAGAGACAAGCCATTCAAGAACGAAGAAATTTACCCTGTTTGCATGAAGCTAAGAAGCGGGTTTTGGTGGCTTCGTCCTCCCATTTTACACATTGAATCCATTTCTCCTCTCTGTATCTTATAGTAAGTCCATTTTCACCATGCTTGCCACTTTCGGAATCGAGTGGAAGCTTTTTCAGATTTGTACATTCCTGCACTTCGATTTTCTGTAGACATGGAAAGGGTAGAGGACTCCAATAGATATTCTTCAGCTTTCGTAGATCAACTAAACGAAGATAACTCAGCTTTGGAAAAGGAAGAATCCCAGAATTTTCAACTTCACAAGCTTTCTTTTCGTTTATTATATCTTCTAGGTCGCTTACCCCGTAAACATCAAGACTTCTAAGATTTGGAGCGAACATGAGAAACGTCAATTCCCTCAGGCCTGTACAATGCCTTATACTCACTTCAGAGAGGCTCAAGAAGCTGCATATCATTCCCATCTTTATCTCAGATATACTGCAATAAAAAATGTCGAATTTACGAAGCTTGTCCATAGTTTCTGGAAGTGATATTCCAGATGTTTCCAGATTGCTGTGTTCGATCCTTAGAGATCGTGTAGGACTCATCAACCTCTGAGAGCTCAAAAATGGCTCTAAATTCGTCTTCTCAAAGAATGTTATGGTCAAAATTTCTAAATGTTCCAAGGCTTCCAACTCCTTCACTATGTCGAGATCCCATGTAAAACTAGAACCTTCTAATTTCAAAACTTTCAACTTCTGCAGATTTGTTATCCCAGCAATACTCTTCAACTCAAATGTATTCTCCAAATCCAAGTGAATTAATTTATTCAACTCTAGTAGATTCTTAGGCAAACCACGTATAGCAGTACGTGACAAGTTGAGATATTGCAAGGAAATTAGAATTGATATTTCATCGGGTAATTTTATGATATTTTTATTACCTGATAGATCCAAAACAACTAGCTTTGGCATGGACTTGAAGAATTCACCCCAGATATTTAACAAATTCGCTCTTTGCAGGAGCAAAGTTGTGAGTTCGAGACATTCAGGACTACCAGCGAGATGCACAATCTTATTATTCATCAATGACATCCTTCTCACAACATTCCAGTTCTTAACTTTTGGGATTTCGTATAACCCAACACCTGCACGCACTATGAAAGCCTCTTTTTGTTTTCCGAAATCAGATGCGATCCATAAAGCCATTTCACGAACAACATCATGCATACAGACAAAAGCTTCTCCATTGCAATTACTCGAATCCATCAACAATGATGCACGAACAAGACTACCAATGATATCATAACCCTTATTTTCAGCCTTTTCAATACCTTCACTGCCATCTATAATTCCCTCGCATGTCCAATACTCTATCATTTTTTCTTTGGGAATTTTATCATCTTCTGGAAATAAAACACAATATAGCAAACACGATTTGACCATGTCTCCCTTTAGACTATCATAGCTATACTTCAAAAGCGGAAGGATCTTATCCTCCATACCAGAAAACTCTGCAGCGTATGAATTCAGAACATCTATGGCGTGACGCCACTCTTGTATCGACCTTTTGGATGACATGGTCTCGCCTATGACGTTGAGTGCTAATGGTAGGCCACAACATTTTTTAGCAACTACTCTTGCAAGGGCGGGGATCCCTGGATCACTTTCTAAAGTTACTTGTCCAACCTTCTTTTGGAACAAATCAAATGCATCCTTTTCCGCCAGACATTGAACCTCCATTACTTTTTCCGCCCCCATGTGCGCACATACATCTTGAGAACGAGTGGTGAATACCACTTTGCATTTGTTTTGTCGTGTTGGAAATGGGACTCCAATCTCTGCTAAACCCACTTTTTCCCATATGTCATCTAAAAACAACATAAATCTCTTTTTCCTTAAAAAGTTGTATAAACAAACAACCTTTTGGCTTGCATCTTTTTGTCCACCAAGACCAACTTTCTGAGCAATTTCATCTAGAATCTTCTCCAGCTGTAACTCTTTAGACACCACAATCCAAATCACAAAATCAAATCCACACCTATCTTTACGAAACTTATTGTTGATCTGTGTGAGAAGAGTTGTCTTCCCTACACCTCCCATACCATACATACCCATAATACCAACTCCATCTTCCATGAGATGTTTCCATGCTTTCTCGACCATTGTTTCTTGACCAACAATTATCGGTTGAAGTTGTCTTTCATCTACGTCATGTGTTAGAGCTTGATCAGCAATGACATCAAAATCTTCACTTTTGAGTTTCTCAACCTTCCTCAACGTCAAGAACACACTTTTCCCATAACGATAGCTCGATAATAAACTCTTAGAGCAAAACCCACAAAGACACAGCTTTTGAAGTTCAACATCTCTAGCACTAAGAACATCATTGACTCTGTTTTCTATAGTCTCAACTCTATTAAGCCATACCTGGATTTTGGCAAGCCTTTGTAGACCTCTTTCCTCCTCTCTTTTGATCCTTCTTGATAAATCATCTCGCTTAGCCTTGAGATCTTCCATGGTTGTCTCCAAAGCCATGATATTCTTCTCGAGATTGTGAGTATAACCTCCTATCTTTTCTAGCCATTGAGATACATTATTCACTGGTTGATCCAAAGGTATTGAGAGAGAGACACAATTCCCCATTTACAAAAAAAATAGTTGAGATCTGAAATTTGAAATTTACTGATATGAGCAAACCAAAAAGAGGAGTAGAGGATGCAGAAAGATGACTTTCTTAGTCGTCCACAAGAAAAACAAGATATTTTGTCACGCTTAATAATTGAGTGGGTCCAAAGACTTGACAAATACACTTTGCATATATGGCTGTAGTTAAATCAGTAAGTTTCGGAGAAATCCATTGATTAATACAAACACTGGACTTCCACTGAAGAATCTAAAACTTTAATCTTTGAAAATGTTAAAAAGTAAGCTAACTAATGCAGCAAAACCTTCACATCAATTATGCATTTTGTGATCTTTCGACATAATTAGATCCCACCAAAGAATCTAACATAATGATATTTGAATGCGGTAATTATGGCTATTAAAGCTTAAAAAAATCACAATCACAGTTATTATTACAGATTCAGCATCACTATTGGTATGAAATTCTAATACCAAAATCAATATAGTTTTCTATATTAAACAATGATTTTAGGATTATAGAAACATGTAACACACGCCAACTATGAAAGATCAAGACATTGAAATCACTACTCAAGAAGAGAATCACAGTCAGTAATATGATATTACTAAAGCTTATGTCTCACTGTTTTTATGAAATTCTAATACAGAATTCTATCTAGTTTTTTAAGATTAAACACTTAACCACGCCAAACTATATAAGATCAAGAAACTGAAATCAAAAACCAAGAAGCTCAGAAGAGAATCACAATCACACTGAACGCTAAAGTTTATGTTTCAACGTTCATATAAAGATTAAAAAACTTCCCAGAGCTAAAGCTAAGACTTAATAATAATCAATCTTCCTGATCTCAGAATTTGTAGCCTTAATAGCAAAAAAGGATCTCAAAATCAGTGAATTAATAAAGAATCTAAGAATGTCTATCAACGCCATCGATGGAGCACAAAAACCATTTTAGAGAAACGATTTGAAACGCAAAACTCAGATCCAGAAACTCTAATCGGAACATTGATGTTGGAAATGAAGGATGAGTGAAGAATCCAATGTGTCTGTTAATCCAATGGAACAAAATTTTATTGCTAAAAAAAGCCAACATCAAAAGATGATGCAACTGTCGTGACATGTCACAGACCGTCATCTTAATAAGCATAAGCTTCATACTTTGATGGATGAGACAGAGACACATATAGGTTTTTGAGGTTAGATTTGGTACTAAACCTTTATGAATAGAAACAAGACCATGAAATCATGGATAGGAACAGAGTAGTCACAAAACACATTCCAAACACATATCTGTTTGAATTCAAAAATGCAAAAACATATATATAATGTATGAGGCAGAGACAGAGACGCGTATAAATGCTTTTTATTTTCTACTTAGAACAGAGTAGTCACAAACGAGATTCAGAGATTCGAAACAAAAACATGTCTGAAATGTTGAACATGGGAGCATATATATAAAAGGTACAACAACACAACTTCCACTGAACACATAAGAGATCCGAAATCCAGAGCTGTAATAATGAGGTAAGAAACGGGCTTTGGTTGCATTTTCCTCCCAATCAACTTCAAATCTAACCATTGTAGATAAGAGAAAGTGAATTCAGTGAAAAGCAATAGAGAGATCGAGAGTTTCCCTTTGGAACAAAACCCAAATGACTATAATCAAAAATAAACACACACAAAAAGAGAATGATGCAGTTCGAATTCTTGAAAATCAAATAAGAGAAGAGGAGAAATGTTAGACCTGTTTTAGTGATCATATTGGGGATCGGCTGTATCCTATAATCAAAATTAAGACACACAAAAAGAGACAAAAGGCATTAACAGATGGAAGCAGTTAGAATCAAATAAGAGAAGAGGAGAAATGTTAGACCACCTAGCAATTGGCATGAAGATAAGAAGCGGAACTTGGTAGCTTCGTCCTCCCATTCCACACCTTCAATCCATTCCTTCACAGTGTATGATAATATGATTCCATTACCACCACTTCTGGAATGGAGTGGAAGCTTTTTCAGATTTGGACATTGTCTTATATAGATTTTCTCTAGACACGGAAAAGGTAGAGGACTCCAATAGATATTCTTCAGCTTTGATAGATAAACTAAACGAAGACACTTCAGCTTTGGAAAAGGAAGAATCCCTGAAGAATGTTCAACCTGACAAGCTTTCTCTTTGTTTATTATATTTTCTACTTGATCTGAAAAACGAACATGAAGAAATTCTAAGATTTGGAGCGAACATCAGAAACATCAATTCCCTCCTGCCTTCACAACCATCTATACGCACTTCGACGAGGCTCGAGAAGCTGCATTTCCTTCCCATCTTTATCTCAGATATACTGCTGTCTCCAATTATGAATCTACGGACCTTGTCAGCCTACTCATCAACCTATGAGAGCTCACAAATTGCTTCTTAACTGGACTACCATAATCGAGTAGTGTGGTTAAAATTTCTAAATGTTCCAAGGCTTCCAATTCCTTCACTGTTTTGAGATCCCATATAAAACCAGAACCAAATAATTTCAATACTTTCAAATAATGCAGATTTGATATCCCAGCAATACTCTGGAGCTGCATTCTTTTTCCATATCCAAATGAATTAGTTTTTTCACGTTGTGTAAACTCTTAGGCAAACGAGGTATAGCAGTACGTGCCAAGTTGAGATATTGCAAGGAAATTAGATTTGATATTCTGTTGGGTAATTTAGAGAGAAATTTATTATCCGATAGATCCAAAACAGCTAGCTTTAGCACGTGAAACAATTGAAGATCACAAATCTAAGATGAAATGGAAGATGAGAATCATGAACCAAAAGAATCATGAATCAGAGATGCATTCAACAAAAGCTAAACATTTGTTTAGATGGAGACTAATGTTGCTTGAAGAGCTTCACAGCTAAGCTAAGACTTGACGATAATGAATCTTTCAAATCTCAGAACTTCAAGCCTTAATAGCAAAGAGGGATCTCAAATCAATGTATTATTAAAGGTAAGCCTTAATTACCTTATTCCCGAACCAACCATTCAAACATTCTTTTGGCAATCTTATGTGAAAATATTATGCTATGCATAATTGGGAACTCTGACTCTGGAAGTTTTGATGATATAATGGTCACAAACCAGATTCTGAAATTTGAAACACAAACATGTATAAATTGTTGAACATAGAAGAAGATATATAAAAGATATAACAACACAACTTCCACTGAACACATAAGAGATGAGAAATTCAGGACTTTGGATGCATTGTCATAGCTTCCAATCAACTTCAAACGTAACCATTGTATTATTATTACAGATAATATAGAAAAGAACTCACAGAAAGCAATACAGAGAGTGATAGTGATTCCACAGAATGCAACAAACAAGGAGAGATGAGAGAGAGATAAGAGAGAGAGAAAGAGTTTCCCTTTGGAATATACCCAAATGACATTATCGTAGTCTCCATGCATCTCCTGAATTTTCCCTGAGATCAAACTAAATACACACAAAAAGAGAGGATGCATTAAAGATGGAACCAGTTTGAATTCTTGAAAATAAAATAAGAGAAGAGGGGAAATGTTATACCTTTACCAATCGGCATGAAGATAAGAATCTGGTTTCCGTAGCTTCGTCCTCCCATTTCACACCTTCAATCCATTCCTTATCAAAGTATCTTATGATGATTCCATTACCACCATGCTTGCCACTTTTGGAATTGACTGGAAGCTTTTTCAGATTTGGACACAAATTAATAGTGATTGTCTGTAGACATGGAAAGGGTAGAGGACTCCAATAGATATTCTTCAGCTTTGATAGATAAACTAAACGAAGACAGTTCAGCTTTTGAAAAGGAAGAATCCCTGAAGAATTTTCAACCTGACGAGCTTTCTCTTTGTTTATTATATCTTCTAGTTCCTCTGCCCATTTAACCTCAAGAAATCTAAGATTTGGAGCAAACATCAGAAAAGTCAGTTCCCTCAGCGAGTTACATTCGACTATACTCACTTTGACGAGGCTCGAGAAGCTCAATTCACGAAGCTTGTCCATCTTTATCTCAGATATAATGCAAAAAGAAATGCTCAATTCACGAAGCTTGTCCATAGTTTCTGAAAATGATATTCCAGATGATTCCACATTGCCCTGACCCGTGATCCTTAGAAAACGTGTACAACTCATCAACTTATGAGAGCTCAAAATATGCTCCAACATCCTACCATGATCGAATTTTATGGTTAACATTTCTAAATGTTCCAATGCTTCCAACTCCGTCACTATGTCGAGATCCCATCGAATACCAGAATCAACTAATTTCAAAACTTTCAAGCTCTGCAGACTTGATATCCCAGCAATACTCATGAGCTTACTTGTTTTCTCCAAATCCAAGTGACTTAGTTTCTTCAACTCTTTTAGACCTTTAGACAACTCTTGTATTTTAGTACCTGACAAGTTGAGATATTGCAAGGAAACTAGATTTGATATTCCTTCGGGGAATTCCCAAAGTGAATGATTACCCGATAGATCCAAAACAGCTAGCTTTGGCATGGACTTGAAGAACTCACTCGAGATTTCTGACAAGCCACTTTCCAATTTTGTGCCTTGCAAGAGCAAAGTTGTGAGTTCCAGACATTCAGGACTGCCAACGAGACAGCCAATCCTGTTTTTCATCAATGACATTCTTCTCACAACCTTCCAATTCTTAACCTTTGGGATTTCATACAACCCAACACCTCCACGCACTATGAAAGCCTCAGATGCAATCCACAATGCCATTTCACGAACAACATCATGCATAGACACACAAGCTCTTCCAATCTGATCAACCTCCTCCATCAACAACGACTGACATGCAAGCCTACCAATAATGTCATAACCTTCTCTCTCAGCCTTTTCAATATCTTCCTTTCCATCTATAATCCCTTCGCACATCCAGTAGTCTATCAATGTTTCTTTATCAATTTTAGCATCTTCTGGAAATAAAGCGCAATATAGCAAACATAATTTAATATGCTCTCCCTTCAGATCATCATAGCTGTACTTCAAAAGTGGAAGTATTTTATCTTCCATGCCAGGATACTGTGCGGCGTATGAATTCAAAACATCTATTGCATGCTTCCATTCTTCTGTCGTCCGTTTGCATGACATGGTCTCGCCTATGACATTGAGCGCCAATGGTAGACCACAACATTTTTTAGCAACTATTCTTGCAAGGTCGGGGATTCCCAGATTGCTTCCTAGCGTTATTTGGCCGACCTTATTTTGGAATAAATCAAATGCCTCATTTTCCGCCAGACATTGAACTTCCATTGGGTCTTCAACCCCCATGTGCGCACATACTTTCCGAGAACGAGTCGTAAATGCCACTTTACATCCTTTTTGTCTTATTGGATTTGGAACCCCAATCTCAGCTAGATCCACCTTCTCCCATATGTCATCTAAAAACAACATAAATCTTTTTCTCTTTAAGAAATTGAATAATCGATCAACCCTTTGACTTTTATCTTTTTGTTTCCACTCCTCTCCACCAAGACCAATTTTCTGAGCTATATCATCTTGAATTTTCTCCAGCTGTAACTCTTTAGACACCACAACCCAAATCACGTAATCAAATCCACACATGTCGTTACTGAACTTATTGTTGATCTGTGAGAGAAGCGTTGTCTTCCCTACACCGCCCATACCGTACATACCCATAATACCAACTCCATCTTCCATGAGATGTTTCCATGCTTTATCGAGTATTGTTTCTTGACCAACAATTATTGGCTGAAGTTGTATTTCCACCACCTCAGGCGTTTGAGCTTGCTCAGCAATCACTGTGAAAACTTTATTGTAGAGTTCCTTGACATCGCTCAACGTCAAGAAAACACTTTTCCCATAACGGTAGCTCGATAGTATACTCTTAGAGCAAAACCCACAAAGACACAGCCTTTGAAGTTCAGAATTTTTAGCATCAAGAAGACCATTGACTCTGTTTTCAATAGTCTCAACTTTATCAAGCCATACCTGGAATTCAGCAAGCCTTTGTAGACCTCTATCCTCCTCTCTAGTGACCCTTCTTGATAAATCATCCCGCTTAGCCTTAAGCTCATCCATGGTTGTCTTCAAATCATCAAGATTCTTCTCGAGATTGTGAGTATAACCTACTTTCTCATCTAGCCATTGCGACGTTTTATTAACGCACGGATCACACGGTATCGAAAAAGGGTTGCCCATTTTACAGAAAGTGAGAGAGATCTGAAATTTGAAATTTTTCTAAACTGAGCAAAAACCAGAGAGGATGCAAAGAATAATTGAAGACAGACTTTGGTTTTAGTCCACTAGAAATACGATAGAATGAGTCCAAAGATATGTGGTCCTTTTGATTAATTTTGCTTGTTTAAATAGTTGCGGCTGTTGACATATGGTGGTCCATACTAATCACAAAGTTAACAGTTTGAGAATCCCGCAAAACCCAAATGACCCTACTGCCAATCATATCGCTAAGGAAAACTGGAAAAGTAAACAAATCTTTTAGCTTCAAATAGATGGAATACTATACTGTAAGTAGTAAAATCAAACTTTTAATTAATTTTTGTCATATTGGTTACACAATCAATAGTTTACAGACTGTGTTATGTGTTTCTTCTCCTCCAAGGAACACACACAAAGAAACAAATACTTTATGAGCAATCTCTCTGTGTCTGAGATCACCTTTTCTCTCATTTCCCTTTATACCCTTCAGTATCTGGATAAAATTACAGTGATTTTATAATTATCGTTTGTATTTTTACTGTCAGCTGATTATACATAGGCCATAGTGTTTCCGTCTTTGTAATACGAATGGGAAAAAATCTTTTAAACAACTAAATGGAAACTTGGTTGGTATGATATTTTACTTTTACGTCACTAGATAATGATCTTGACTTATCATAGGTGAATGAATTGAATGTTCATGCCCTCTCATAAATTATTTTGGCCCTAGACAAATTAAATTTTTCGCTCTTCTACAATTTTTTTTTTTTTAAATAGCATTTTTAACCTCTAAAGTAACACATGCTAGCACTTTAAACTTATAAAGTATTTCACTAGCTCTTTAAACCTCTAAATTATTTTTGCTAACATTTTAAACCGCCAAATTTGCTTCTGCACCGCAAAACTAATCTACATGTTTTCCATAGTTAACCTCGTCCAAAGAGAATGAGAAACAAAGAGGGAAAATGAGTTTTAAAAAGTGAAATTCGAAGATAATATGCAATAAAATTGAAATTTGTGTTTCATCAAAGATGAAATGAGCAAAATTCAAAAGACTTGGAGTGAATGAGAACGAACCCACAAGAGAGATTCAGATAGATTTGTCTGTTCCGTTTAATTTTGTTGTGGTGAAAATACGCAAAAACTAGTTTAAAATTTTTTATCTTTATCTTTTTGTCCATTTAAAGAAAACAATTATTTTAAAATTTAGCATAGACGCTAAGAAAATGAATATGTTGTCATGGATCATAGACGGCTTGGAAATGTTATATGTTATCTGACACAACTCGACCATTGCAAATCCCAATGGGAGTAGCGGTATGTTCATCATTAGTATCAACTATTTTGGCGAGATCATCATTAGAAATCAGAAGACTCATAACTGTTGATCCACATCTAATAAATTTGCAACTATCCTATTTTTTACTTCTTAGGCCCTGTGTAAGAGCTGGCACCTGTCTATATCTTATCTCCTTTTAGAATCAAGTGCCAATTTTGTCAACAAATGAAGAAGCTTAAATTAATTCTACAGCTAGCATACTAAAAACTTGATGGGTTCTGTGAGGAAAGAGCTACAAATTGGCTTATGATTCGTACAATCCAATGAACTCTATAAGTGTAACAGAGCAGAACAATAAGACCAACAACAAACACTCTTATTGGTTTTCGAAATTGCAAAAATCACAAATATAGCAGAAAGCATTTGCAAAAATCATTGAGTATTTAAATGCATTCTACAAAAGCAAAACATTTGTTTTGATTGAGATTAATGTTGCTTAAAGGTCTTCACAGACCTAAGCTAAGACTTGACGATAATGGAATCTTTCAAATCTGAGAACTTTAAGGCTTAATAGCAAAGAAGGATCTCAAATCAATGTATTATTATTGGTAAGCCTTAAATTACCATTGTACAAACACATCTTCCCTCCAATATTAGCATAATGGCTCTCCTTCATCGTGATACCATTGAAGCCTGAAGGTACACAGCTATAAGTCGCCCTAAAAATTTCAAGTTTGTAACTGTTGTTACTATCAAACCAGACTACTAGAGTCATCAAGTCTTTTTTAAAGCTGTTTTAAGAAAGGAACAAAACGACACAGCTGCAACTCCTCAACAAAACAAGACTGAACTGGAGTTAAGAGTTGTAATCATTTTCCCTTAAGCGAAAATGATGTAAGAAAAATCATATTCTTCATTTCCTTCCTCTGTTCTTATTATCTCTTCAGTTACCATCTCCGTTCCCTATGTATATTGAAAAAGACAAATACAGAAACTTAACTATGTGTGCAAACTATTATATTTTTAAGATTAACATATTCGTATCTCAACACTTTAACGACTTCAACTGCAAAAATTCAATAGACATTTTAGTATCTTAAGAAAACGAACACAGTGCCAGAAGAAGGATACAAACTAGATTTTGATTTTGGAAGAATGGAAGTAAAACGAACATAAGATCAAGTATTAGAACAAAGTAATCAAAAATCTAATTGTTGATATAAAACAACACAACTTCCATTGAACACAAAAGAAAGTCAGTGCTTTGGATGAATTGTCCTCCCAATCAACTTCAAACGTAACCATTGTATTATTATTACAGATAATATAAAAAAAAGAACTCACAGAAAGCAATTCAGTCATAGTGATTTCACAGAATTCAACAAACAAGGAGAGATAAGAGAGACAAAGAGATATAGAGAGAGATATAGATAGAGATATAGAGAGAGAGATTCCCTTTGGAATAAACCCAAATGACATCACCGTAGTCTCCATTTCATCTTCTTAATCTTAATCATCTCAGTTTGAATCATAGCTTTATGAAATTCGATGTTCCTGGAGATGAAAACAAACAGAAACAAAAAGAGAAAGATGCATTAAAGATGGAACCTGTTAGAACTCTTGGAATTTAAATAAGACAAGAGGAGAAATGTTTTACCCATCGACATGATGGTAAGAAGCGGCTTTCAGTAGCTTCGTCCTCCCATTCCAAACCTTCAATCCATTCCTTCTCCTTGTGTGTTATGGTGAGTCTATTCTCACCATGCTTGCCACTTTTGGAATTGAGTGGAAGCTTTTTCAGATTTGGACATTCCTTTACATAGATTGTCTGTAGACATGGAAAGGGTAAAGGACTCCAATATATATTCTTCAGCTTCTGTAGATCAGCTAAACGAAGATAATTCAGCTTTGGAAAAGGAAGAATCCCTGAATTTTCAACTTGACTAGCTTCCTTTTTGTTTATTATATCTTTTAGTTCGTTTACTCCGTCAAGATCAAGAACTGTAAGATTTGGAGCGAACATCAGAAACGTCAATTCCCTCAAGCATTTACAATCTCTTATACTCACTTCAGAGAGGCTCGAGAAGCTGCATTTGCTTTCCATCATTATCGCAGATATAGAGCAATGATCAATTTTGAATGTACGAAGCTTGTCCATAGTTTCTGGAAGTGATATTCCAAATGTTGTCAGATGGAATATCCCTAGAGATTGTGTACAACTCATCAATCTATGAGAGCACAAATATTGTTTTGCACCTGTACTACTATGATTGGCTTGCATGGTTAAAATTTCTAAATGTTCCAAGCCTTCCAACTCATCCACTGTGTCGCGACCCATCTAAAACAACAATTTTATAATTTCAAAACTTTCAAATTCTGCAGACTTGATATCCCAGTAATGCTCCCAAGCGCCTCTGTATTCTCCAAATCAAAGTTAATTAGTTTATTCAACTCTTGTAGACCCTTAGGCAGATGACGTATACCAGTACATGACAAGCTGAGATATTGCAAGGAAACTAGATTTGATATTTCTTCCGGCAATTCAAGTAGATCATAACTGTAGGATAGATCCAAAACAACTAGCTTTGGCATGGACTTGAAGAACTCACTCGAGATATTTGATAAATTCCTATTCTTTTGCAGGAGCAAAGTTGTGAGTTCCAGACATTCATGACTGCCAGCGAGATGGTGAATCTTGTTTTTCATCAATGACATTTTTCTCACAACCTTCCAATTCTTCACATGTGGGATTTTAGATAACCCAACACCTGCACGCACTATGAAAGCCTCTTTTTGTTTCCCAAATCAGATGTGATCCATAAGGCCATTTCACGAACAACATCATGCATACGCACACAACTTCCACGATAATCAACCTCCTCCATTAACAATGATGCACAAACAAGACTACCAATTATATCATAACCTTCATTCTCAGCATTTTCAATACATTCACTTCCATCTATAATTCCCTCGCATATCCAATACTCTATCAATGTTTCTTTGAAAATTTTATGATCTTCTGGATATAAAGCGCAATATAGCAAACATGATTTGACCTCCTTTCCCTTAAGATTATCATAGCTATACTTCAACAGTGGAAGGATCTTAACCTCCATGCCATAAAACTCTGCAGCGTCTGAATCTTCTCCAACTGTAACTCTTTAGACACCACAACCCAAATCACAAAGTCAAATCCACACTTATCCTTACTGAACTTATTGTTGAACTGTGAGAGAAGAGTTGTCTTCCCTACACCGCCCATGCCGTACATACCCAATGTACCAACTCCATCTTCTATGAGATGTTTCCACGCTTTGTCGAAATTTGTTTCTTGACCAAAAATTATCTATTGTAGTTGTATTTCCTCCACCTCAGATGTTAGAGCTTGCCCATCAATCACTTCGAAAACTTTACTTTTGAGTGTCTCAACCTCCCCCAAGGTCAATAAAACATTTTCCCCATAACCATAGCAAAATCCACAAACATACAGCTTTTGGATTTCAACATCTCTATCACTAAGAAGTGCGGTGACTCTTTTTTCGATAGTTTCAACTCTATCAAGCCATAGCTGGAAGTCGGGGGGAGCCTTTGTAGACCTGTATCCTCCTCTCTTTTGAGCCTTCTTAACAAAGTTTCTTGCTTAGCCATGAGATCTATCATGTTTTTCTCCAGAGAGTCAAGATTCTTCTCGAGGTCATGATTATAACCTCCTTTCTCTTCTAGCCATTGAAAGACTCTATTCAAAGAATGATTACTTATTGTCGTGATGCAATTTCCCATTTTGCATAAGGGGAATTTCTGAAACTTGAAATATACGGATTTGAGCAGAACAGGAAACAAGAGAATATAGACATTCTTTCAGGTCAAGAAGAAACAGGTGCTCTACTATTCTCGATTGAGTAAATTCCAAAGACGTGACATAATTTACATAGTTTTAAAATCACTAATTTTCTCGGAAATTTTGATTGTTTCTCCGGTTTGATATACATAATTACAGTAAACATGTATATAATTTTATTTATTAATCATAGTCGAATTTAGTGACATCATTACTGATAAAGTGATAATATAAGCTATTGCTTAACGTTTTATATTTTTGGCTACTAGCACTTTTTCATTTTTTTAATACGAACTGTAGCATTTTTGGATAAAAACGAGTAACATATTAGTGTAAGTTGATTAAAGAAATGTAAATATTTTTATTCAAAATATCATGGATGTCCACTAAATGTTTAAAATTTGTTTTTTAAGTTACAGCTAAACTACAAATATCTCTAAAACAAAATAATAGAATCTTATTTAAATACACATCTCAATTAGGCAGTTACCCCTATAGTTGGTGTTGTTCTTTTAAAAGTATCCCCAAAAACAATAATAAATTTAGTTTAAGTGTCAACTTTGTCAACAAAGAAGAAGCTTAGATTAATTCTACAGCTGGCATACTAAAAACTTGATGGGTTCTGTGAGGAAAAAGCTACAAATTGGCTTATGATTCGTACAATCCAATGAACTCTGTAAGTGTAACAGAGCAGAACAATAAGACCAACAACAAACACTCTTATTGGTTTTCGAAATTGCAAGACGAAATTGCCAAGCTATAGAAGATCAAGATGTTAAAATCACGAATTATGACGAATTGCAAGACGAGAATCACACTCACATTTATCACTAAAGCTTATGTTTCACTGTTCTTATGAACTTCTATTTATACATTCGATCTAAATTTTTGGATGAAACAGATATAAATTTAACACACGTTAAACAATTGAAGATCACAAATCTAAGATGAAATGGAAGATGAGAATCAATTTAAATAACCAAGAATTATTTCAGCAAGACGAGGTTCAAAAAAATGTTCACATCCAATCAATTTGCAGCCACTCGGCACTAGTCTTTAAGAATTAAACAGAACCAAAAGAATCATTAATCAGAGATGCATTCTACAAAAGCAAAACATTTGTTTAGATGGAGGCTAATGTTGCTTAAAGATCTTCACAGCTAAGCTAAGACTTGACGAAAATGTTGTTTAAAGAACTTCAAGCCTTAATAGCAAAGAAGGATCTCAAATCAATGTAGTATTAAAGGTAAGCTTTAATTACCGTATTACCGAACCAACCATTCAAATATTCTTTTGGCAATCTTATCTATGGATGCATTCAATGGTGGGTCACAAACCAGATTCTGAAATTTGAAACACAAACATGTATAAATTGTTGAACATAGAAGAAGATATATAAAAGATACAACTTCCACTTAACACATAAGAGATGAGAAATTCAGAACTTTGGATGCATTTGTCAAAGCTTCCAATCAACTTCAGACGTAACCATTGCAAGTCGAACGTTGTTCTCGGGGAGCTAGGCAGAAGGAAAAGAGGGCTCCTAGCTGAAGGTAGCTTGTCTCGCCCAGGAGTTGCGAAGAGTTGAGAACAAAGTGACGAACGGTTCTTCCTGGAGATGAAAATAAACACAAACAAAAAGAGAAAGATGCATTAAAGATGGAAGACGTTAGAATCCTTGAAAATCAAATAAAAGAAGAGGAGAAATGTTAGACCTCGACCAATTGGCATGAAGATAAGAATCTTGTTTTAGTAGCTTCATCCTCCCATTCCACACCTTCAATCCATTCTTTCTCTTCGTATTTTATGATGAGTCCGTTTTCACCATGTTTTCCGCTTTTGGAATCGAGTGGAAGGTTTTTCAGATTTGGACATTCTGATACATAAATTTTCTCTAGACATGGAAAGGATAGAGGACTCCAATAGATACTCTTCAGCTTCTGTAGATAACATAAACGAAGATCCCTCAGCTTTGGAAAAGGAAGAATCATCTCTGAATTTTCAACTTCACATGCTTTCTCTTTGTTTATTATATCTTCTAGTTCGTCTACACTGTTAAGCTTTAGAGTTCTAAGATTTGGAGCGAACATCAGAAACGTCACTTCCATCAAGTGGCGACATTCGGCTATACACACTTCAGAGAGGCTCAAGAAGCTGCATTTCCTTCCCATCTTTATCTCTGATATACTGTATACAAAAATGTTGATATCACGAAGCTTGTCCATAGTTTCTGGAAGTGATATTCCAGAGGATTCCAGATTCCTGATCTCTAGAGATTGTGTACAAATCATCAACCTCTGAGAGCCCAAAAAACTCGTCTCCTCAAAGAGTTTTATGGTCAAAATTTCTAAATGTTCCAAGGCTTCCACTTCCTTCACTGTGTTGAGATCCCATGGAATACCAGAACCAGATAATTTCAAAACTTTCAAATTATGCAGCTTTGATATCCCAGCAATGCTCTTGAGCTCTCTTGTATACTCCAAATCCAAGTGAATTAGTTTCTTCAACTTTTGTAGATTCTTAGGCAAACGACGTATATCAGTACATGATAAGTTGAGATATTGCAAGGAAATTAGATTTGATATTCCTTTGGGTAATTTATAGAGAGATTCATTACCCGATAGATCCAACACAACTAGCTTTGGCATGGACTTGAAGAATTCACTCGAGATTTTTGACAAACTCCCCTCTTGCAGGAGCAAAGTTGTGAGTACGGGACATTTTGGACTACCAGCGAGATGTTCAATCCTGTTATGCATCAATGACATCCTTCTCACGACTTTCCAATTCTTAACCTCTGAGATTTTATCTAACCCAACACTTGCATGCACAATGAAGGCCTCTTTTCGTATTCCCAAATCAGATGCAATCCACAATGCCATTTCACGAACAACATCATGCATAGACACAACATCGCTTCCATACGGATTAACCTCCTCTATCAACAACGATGCAGAAACAAGACTACCAATGATATCATAACCCTTGTTCTCAGCCCTTTCAATACCTTCACTTCCATCTATTATTCCCTCGCCTATCCAATACTCTATCAATTTTGTTTTGCGAATTCTATAATCTTCTGGATATAAAGCGCAATATAGCAAACTTAATTTAATATGCTCTCCCTTGAGACTATCGTAGCTATACTTCAAAAGTGGAAGGATTTTATCCTCCATGCCAGAAAACTCTGCAGCGTATGAATTCAAGACATCTATTGCATGCTTCCATTCTTGTATCATCTTCTTAGATGACATGGTCTCACCTATGACTTTGAGGGCCAATGGTAGACCACAACATTTTTTAGCAACTACTCTTGCAAGGGCGGGGATCCCTGGATCTCTTTCTAGTGTTTCTTGTCCAACCTTCTTTTGAAATAAATCAAATGCCTCATTTTCCGCCAGACATTGGACTTCCATTATTGGTTTCGCCCCCATACTCTTACATACAACCTGAGAACGAGTGGTGAATGCTACTTTGCATTTGTTTTGCGTTGTTGGAAACGGGACTCCGATCTCAGCTAAATCCACCTTCTTCCATATGTCATCAAGAATCAACACAAATCTCTTTTCCCTTAAGAATTTGAATAAATGAAGGCCCTTTTTGCTTTTATCTTTTTTGTTCCACTCTTTATCCAGAAGACCAACTTTCTCAGCGATTTGATCTTGAATCCTCTCCACATGTAACTCTTGAGACACCACAACCCAAATCACAAAGTCAAATCCACAAATGTCAACACAGAACTTATTGTTGATCTGGGTGAGGAGAGTTGTCTTCCCTACACCTCCCATACCGTACATACCCATAATACCAACTTCATCTTTCATGAGATGTCTCCATGCTTTCTCGAGCATTGTTTCTTGACCAACAATTATGGGTGGAAGTTGTCTTTCCTCCACCTCAGATGATTGAGCTCGCTCATCAATTACTTCGGAAACTTCACTTTTGAGTCTTTCTTGTGCCTCAGATGCTTGATCAACAATCTTGTTGAAAACTTTAGTGTGGAGTTCCTCACCCTCCCTTATCTCCAAGCAAACCTTTTTCCCATAACGATAGCTAGATAATAAATTCTTAGAGCATAACCCACAAAGACACAGCTTTTGAATTTCAGCATCTCTATCACTAAGAAGATCGGTGACTCTTATTTTAATATCCTCAACTCTAGAAAGCCATAAGTTGAATTCGGCACCTCTATCCTCCTCTGTTCTGAGCTTTCTTGATAAATCCTCCTGCTTAACCTTGAGATCTTCCATTTTTTTCTCAAGAGTCTTAAGATTCTTCTCGAGATTTTGAATGTAACCTATTTTCTCATCTAGACATCCAGAGATTTTATTAACGCACGGATCACATGGTATCGAAAAAGGGATACCCATTTTACAGAAAGTGAGAGAGATCTCAAATTTGAAATTTACGATTCTGAGCAAACCAGGGAGGATGCAAAGAATAATTGAAGATAGACTTTCGTTTTAGTCCACTTGAAATAAGATCATGTTCTAGATCGAGTGAGTCCAAAGACGTGTGATCCTTGTGCATGGTTGAAAAGTACTCATGTTTTACGAAATTTTGCTTGTTTCAACTTTCAAGAGCTGCCGCTGTTGACTTGTTGTCATTGGGCCGTAAAACCCAAATTGTGGCAATCAAATTTCATTGGTTGCCAAAGAAAAAGAGAATAATGTTTTAGCTTCAAAGACATCCAATAAAAATATGAGCAATCATCAAATTCTGACATCACCTTTCCTCTCATTTCACTATCTTGATCAAATTACAGTGATTTTATAATTATCATTAGTAATTGTATTCGTTGTCTTTGAAGCTAAAACATTATTCTGTCTTTCTTTTTCTAGTGTCAAACACTCTCTTGTGCAGAGTCTTTGACTTCTCCTTGCTATAATTCAGATTCTTCCTTCTTCATCAAGGTTGAATCATAATATCCAACACACCTTCTCCCATATGTCATCTTTAAACAATACAAATATATTTTTCCTTAAAAATTGCATATAACATTGGTCTTTTGGCTTTTCTCTTTATGTTTCCGCTACCCTACATAGTTACCAACTTTTTGAGAAATTTTGTCTTGTATTTGTAAATTATGACACTGAACTTATGTTTGTTCCAAAAGAGCTATTGAGTTAGGTGTTTAGAAAGAGTAGCTCAAGAAAGTGGCCGACATTGCCCATTTTGTCTTCTCTTATAAATATCAAAGTCTTTGTACAAGGAATGGTTTGTATTGGCACTACCATCTTTGGTAAAATTTACTTATACGAGATGTTTTGTTTATGCACACAAAGAGAAATCTTCATGAGCTTGAGAAACTAAGTGATAATCATTCCATTCGTCTCTATACGTCTCTGGTTGGGCTCTCTTCCTCACACCAGTCGTTAAATACATCTCTTTCCTCCATTCCTCTGTTCTTGAGCACCCACATTGTGAAGCCAACCAATCATTGTACTCAAACTGTTAAACAAAAACATTAGTGTTTCTGTACAGCTTCGGTTTAGATTTGGTTTTCAGTCCAGGTTTTGGTTAGCGGAAAAACAGATTCTTACCTGAGTCATGCCCATGCGGTGAGTATACCGCTTTGCAATCCCTTGCGCTTCAAGTGTAGAGTATAAGGTTTTGATTTCCATTAGCATATCTTCTTTGGAAGGAAGCGGGATCCGACCCGACAAAACACCCGCGATCCACTTGCTTTGCAGCTCAAACATAGGAAACGGTACAACCTGAAATCCGATTTGTTACGGACTAAAAAAAGTTGGAAGGAACATGTGAAACTATTACGAGCGATATAGCACCTTCCATGGTATCCCGATAAAGGAGAGCCACGGTGCGAATGCTGGAGAGAAGACATCTTTGTACAATGACCCAACACGGTTATCATCTACAGTAACATTTCCACTGGTTTCAAGAAACGGGAAGTGATACTTATACCTTTATGAAAAGTAAAAGAGCTTTGTTAAATAACAACACCTTGAACATAAAAACGCAAACCGAAAAGAAAGAATGAATACCCCACCCAGTGCAATGCATAATTACACCAACCGAAATCTTTTTGCCATTCTGAAAAACCACAGAACCATCTTCATGGACACGTTCAATCTGCGTGAGATTCAAGAAAACATAAAACTGTTTCTCTTCCTGATCAACGAGTAGGTAGTAATTAGAAAGCTAGCTATAACCAACCATTGAATGCATCCATAGATTACTGTAACCGGTTTGTTTGATATACGTATCAGCTGCGTTTGATCTACAAGCCACATGAACCTCTTTGGCGAATCTAGCAATGTCTCTACTTATATCATCAGCACTTGCAGAGTTCCCAATAAGCACAACAACCTAATTCAAATGCCATTCACAATCTTCACATCAATTATGCATAACATAAAGATTTTGCCAAAAGAATCTTACTTGATCTTTGAATGGTTCTGGAACTCGGTAATTATGACTATGCATCTCCTTCCCTGGCCAAGAACTTATCCCTTACAGTTTCCAGGAAAACAAAACAAAAATCACAATCACACTTCTCATTCAAGCTTTAGCTTCACTGTTCCTATGAAGATAAGAAAATGTTGAAATCAATGGAGATTTTACCAGGAATTTCAGAGAGACGAGGTTCAAAGTAATGTCCATTACAAACAACAACAGCATCGTAAATCTCATCGCGACGAATTTTCATATCTTTCTCTGTAGATTCAATTCTTCATTTCCCGATTCCATCTCCACCGCCAGAGCAACTTTCACAACAGCCGTCTCAAACCTAATCATCTCCTCAATCGTAAACTCTTTAGTGAAATCTCGCAGATACCCCAAAACTTCTCTATGATTCGGAAACCTCCTCTGATCTCTTGATTCAGATTCACCAAATCGGAGAATGAACGGGAAGTCTCTATATCCCATACACTCACGAGGAAGGTTAGTTCGGAGAGATCCATAGACGCTAGAGTGAACAATGGATCGGGTCCAATCGATGCTTAATGGATCGGGCTCGATATGATCGGTGTAGATCCAAGTTCCTCCAACTTGCTTTTGTTTCTCGAAAACGACCACCGAGTGACCTTCCCGTCGAAGCTCTCGCGCCGCTACTAAACCGGCGGCGCCAGCGCCGATAACTGCCACGTGGTGTGATCTGATTGGTGATAAGGAACCGATTTCCAGTTGTTCCTCCGGGGGGGGGAAGGAAATAAAACTTTGGCTCTGAAGTAAACTTACATGTAGTCGGACTTACCTATTCATCTCCACCGGATAATTGCTGATCCCCACGTTAAACCGGCTCCAAAACCGGAAGTGGCAATGATATGTCCCGGTTTAACTTTTCAACTTCTAACAGCTTCATCAAGAGCCAGAGGAATCGAAGCAGCACTCGTGTTACCATAATTAGTCAAATTCGATATGACTCGCTCTGGTGGAAAATGCAGTCTTGTCGCCACTGAGTCTATTATTCTCTGGTTCGCCTGCAATAATCATTTTAAAGACTTATCATTTAACCATTTTCCAGTTCCAAAGTTCGAAAATTTCGCCATTTCAACTCTAATTTCAGATCCTTTATACTGTATACTTATCAGCATTTTCTTGCTACTATCTTTTACCAGTTTTTCGATACGAAAGCTCTAAACTTTTCGCCATTTAAGGTCGAATTTTATGTTTATTATCAATGAAACTTGAATAAATGATAAGAAGATAACCTGATGGAGGAGGAGCCAGTCGATGGCAGAAGCAGGAAGACCGGCTTTTTGTAAAGCAGATTCAATAGATTGAGAAACACATTTGACAGCAAAGCGAAAGACCTCTTTACCATTCATCTGAATACAAGAATATAAAGATTGTTTAGGTGGAAAATCTGCCAAAGCCGAGCCGTTCGAGCTCAATGCACCATTGATTTGGGATTCTTTAACAGAAGCATTCAAATGTCTGCAAAAAACAGAGAACCTTATATGTCGGTTCTTGAGGGGGAAAAATGAGAAGATTAATCTTAAGTGGCCAAAAAATGGAATGTGATTCTAAACACCTACGACCATCCCCATCGCTGTGCACATCAAAAAAGTGAACAAACCATCATCTTCAATATCACAAGCCTGCACGAAATGAAAGTACTTTAGTTTAAGAACAAAGATTGATCTTTTAAACTAAGGTTTGATTTGCAATGTGGTAAGCACTGTTCAACGTTATACTCTGTTTGGATATAAAGAGCTCGAGATTGTACAAATCTTTTAGTTAAACAAATAACTTTTGGAAAACCAATAATTTTACAGAATAAAATAAATAAAAATATTTTAAATACTCAATTTCAAATACTGTAAATATTAATAATATATAACATGAATGCCCTTTTTGACAGATAAACATAAATTCCACAAGCAAAATCACATTAAATCTATGTTCATATGTATATAATTTGAGTTTTCTAAATTATATCAGTTTTTTTGTAAATTCCTTTTTCCAATAAGGAGAGATTTCAGAACATTTTTATAAATAATCAGTCAAATGATCATAGATTTGGAACGATTTTTAAAAAAATGCTAGATTCAATAAGGCATGTTTATAATATATTTAAGAAAATTACTGGTCCAATAAGAAAAGATTGTTAAACAAAAAAAGAGCAAATCATTCCAATTGTTTAGGTTGTATTACATTCTTGCTTGGTTAGTACTTCCTCCGTTTATAAATAAGTGTTGTTTTAGAAGTAATGTTTTGTTTTAAATTAAGTGTCGTTTTGTATTTTCAATGCAACTTTTCAATAAAATTTATTGTTTTGTTTCTATTAATTTAATGTATTGACCAATGAAAAATTTATATTATTTAATAATAATAGATAGGATATAAAAATTAAATATTTTCTTATTATCTGTGCAATAACCTTAAACGACACTTATTTGTAAACAGAGAGTATTATTTAACTTGCTCTTTTTCATTGAGTAAAAAAAACGATACTCAGAAAGTATTTATTTCACTGTCAAATCTTTGTTTTTTCCAAATAAATTTTGACATGTGAATTTTTTTTTTAATAAGTTGTAACAGAAATCATATGACTTATCCAATAAAATTGAAATATCTGAAAAGAATTAAGAAAAATTAAATATAAATTGAAACATGCCAATACATCTTTTTGTTATTGGGCTAATATGGGCCGGTCTAGTGTTTAGGAATATATAAATTTTAAGCCCAAGTCTTCTCCCATATATCAAACAGAACCAAAAACCTTAAAAACTCTTGAAAATTTTCTTAAATGTTGAGAGCTTCAAATCTTCTTCGTAGAGTTTCATCAGCTAAAAACCCTAAACCCTCAATTCATCAAAGCTTCATTATTTATCTTCTTCCCCAGATTAATAGAGAAATTAGTGATTCGAATCGTACATACAAATCAGGATCTGCTTCGAGCCCAAGCTTATCGATATGGAGAAGGAAGAAAGAAATGAGCAAAGAAGGTTTAATCGCTGCAAAAGAGCTCAAACGTCTCCAATCCAAATTGATCCAACTTGATCGATTCATTTCATCTCATGTCTCTCGTCTTCTTAAATCCGATATCGTTGCTGTTCTTGCTGAGTTTCAGAGACAAAACCAAGTCTTCCTTTGTATGAAGGTAAAAACAAATGAAATTTGATTTTTTTGTTTTGTTATTATAAATAAAAATTAGTATCAATTACTCAATTATTGTGCGCCAAGAGGAATCATTTTGTGCAATAATCATTGAGTTTTGGATAAATTGTAGAAATGAAGCTTTATAGAATTTTAGAAATGAACCCTTACATATAGAAGAGATTATAGTTTTGATAGGGCTGGATCCGGTTTGGTTCAGAAATTTCAAAATTTCAGCTTCGGTTTGGAAATCTCACCGAATTCAACCGAAAGGGAAAATTTTGATTATGTTCAAGGTTAAAAACTGGTGCTGGACTGGAACCAAAAACCAAATTTGGTTCGGTTTATTATTGAAAATTTTAGAGTTTTTCAGTTATTTCGGTTAAATTTAGTACATTTCGGTAATGTCACTTAATTTGAGGATATAATTTTGGTAATTTCAGTACTTTCGGTTAAATTAAGAGTAAAAGTTGTGATAATTTCGGTTTGTTGGTTCTGAACCGAAGCCGTTACCAAATATCATGCTTCATCTTACCGCTTGGTTTCACCCAATGAACTGCAAAACTTCGGTTCGGTTTGGCTAAGTCGGTTTGATATATATGCTCAAAAGTTTGGATATGGAGTTTGTTGATGGTGTTAATGTTTTGACACATTTCTTTGATGTTTAATTTGGTGTAAATGTTGCCTTCTTATTATCTTTCAGCTCTATGAAGTTGTGAGAAGAGAAATATGGTATAGACCAGATATGTTTTTTTACAGAGATATGCTCATGATGCTTGCGAGAAACAAGAAAGTGGATGAAACCAAGAAAGTATGGGAAGATTTAAAGAAAGAAGGAGTTTTGTTTGATCAACATACATTTGGAGACCTCGTTCGAGCTTTCTTGGATAATGAACTTCTTTTAGAAGCAATGAGATTGTATGAAGAGATGAGAGATTCTCCTGACCCGCCTTTGTCTTTACCTTTTCGAGTTATTCTGAAAGGACTTGTTCCTTATCCTGAGTTGAGAGAGAAAGTGAAAGATGATTTCTTGGAGCTTTTACCTGGAATGATTGTGTACGATCCTCCCGAGGATTTGTGTGAAGAAAGTGATGAAGAAGCAAGAACAGATAGTGATCTTGAATACTGAGGTAATTTTTTGTGAGTGCTCTAAAACTCGAAATCTAAGTGATGGAAGTATCTTCTTGAGGCTGACCTGATTTGTTTTTGTAGTTTTCTTGTTCCTCTAGGTTGTATTGAGAGCATTGTTCGGTGTTGAAAATTTGTATATTAGCCAATTAAACGTGATTAGGCCGTTTTATATTATTTGTATTACTTGTCTACCAAATATCAATTTGATATCAGAACTGTTTCCACTAACTTAAGGGTTGTGTTTCAGTTTCAGGTTAGGTCAAATGGAAAAGATAAAAACTCAAAGTAAACTTTGTGGCTATGTGTAAACAAATAAAGTCAGTCTTTGGATGTTAACAAATTATGGCTTATTAAAAAATGAAGATGATGGAGCATTTGAAAAAGGATTTGAGAAGCTCAGAAGCTTGTTTCTAAATGTGTAAAAATCAGAGGCATTGTCAAGTGTAGATTAGATATTTCAGAAGACCAAAGGGAAGAAGTCTTCAGAACCAACTTAACCGGAACTTGGTTAGTATTCAACTACATCATTTTTAATTTGTAATTTCTTACTGTCATTTCCATTTACTTCTAAAAAAATCATAGCATCTAATCATCTATCGTTCAACAAAGTTAACAGTAATTTACACAGTATTAAATCACAAATAATTTTGTTTGTCTCTGTATTTGTTGTTGCTTATTGCAGTGATCTTGCGCGGAACAAGACCACCCTACAATCTTGCAAACAGTGGCTCGAACTTATGAGAGCTCGAAAATTACTCAAGATCTAGAAGAAGATCGATTCCTATGCTTAAAACTTCTAAAATGTTCCAAGATTTCCAACTTTTCCACTGTATCAAGAATCGAGATCACATTTTAAACGAGAATGAGATCAATTCAAAACTTTCAAATTATGTAGACTTGATAATACAGCAGTACTCCAAAGTTAATTAGTTTTTTTTTTTACAACTCTTGTAGACCCTTAAGCAAATGATATATATAAGGCAATTCAGAGAGAATACTGTTATACTATCCCTTGACCTGTACGTGAAAATTCATTCAATCAATTTGCAGCAACTCAGCACTTGCCTTTTAAGTAGACAGAACCAAAGGAAACATGAATCAGACACCATTTTAAATGCATTCTTAAAAAATGTGATAGATTTGGCTTAAAGATCATCTTAATAAAGCTAAGATATTACTTAACAGTAATCATGAATCATAGACTATTGAAATGCATTCTACAAAAGAAATTAATTATCTACACAAAGCTAAGAAAAGATTAATCTTCCTAATCACCAAATTAAGTTTTATCCTAATTGCAAATAACTATCTCAAATCAATGGATTATTGAAGAATCTAACACAAGAGGAGATAAAAATGTGAATTTAGTTTAGATTTGGTAGAAAATACCTAAAATCGAGTGGTCATTATGAATGTGTTTCATACAACTTCAAATTCAATAGACGTTTTAGTTTCTTAAGAAAAAAGAACACAGTGCCAGAAGAAGAATAACAATTAAATTTGGAAGTAAAACAAAAAGCTGGCGAATACAGTTAAGATCAAGGGTTGGAACATAGTAGTCACAAAACGAGATTCTGAGATTTGAAACACAAACATGTCTGAGTTGTTGAACAAAGAAGCAGATATTTATAAAAAATACAACAAAACAACTTCCACTAAACACAAAAGAGAAGAGAAATTCAGAGCTTTAATCATGAGGTAACCATTGTAGAGTTGTTGTTGCAAGTATTTTATAATAAAGAAAGAACTCAGAAAGAAATAGAGAGAGTGATAGTGATTTCATAGAATGCAACAGACAAAGAGAGATAAGAGAGGGAGAGAGAATTCAGAGGAAAGCAATAGAGAGATTGAGAGTTTATAACTAAAGAATCTAAAAACACTCTTAGCTTTTGTATAAAGAATTACTCTCATTATTAGGTTTAGAAAATTTCTCAAAACTAAACTCTCAAAAGCTCTTTTTTTCTTGATATCAAAGTCACAACCTAACTTTGATATTTAAAGGGATGTTAGCACCTCTTTTACTAATCCTATTCCTACTGCTAATAGAAAACTTATTTTTCCTATTATTAATACAAAGAGATAATTTCCTTTTAAGCCTATCTTTTATCTTTAACCGACTTGTTAAGAATATCTTGGGCTGCAAGCTATTGAAGCTTATCCAACAATAGCTAGGACAATAAATAACTAGGACAAAAAAAATAAAAAAACGTAGTTTTGTACCGATCATATATATTAGTAGGGATTTGGTGCATAACTTGAAGAAGAATATGAGATTAACCAATTCTACTATCAAAATGAACAAAAATTTACTGCCAAAAAATGCAAACGTGAAAGAAGATGCAAATGTTCTTAATAAACAGAAGCTTTATAGTTTGGTGGATGAGACAGAGACACAAATAAGCTTTTAATAAATAAGCTTAATAGTTTGGTGGATGAGACAGAGAAATTCAGAGCTTTACTCATGAGGTAAGAAACGGTCTTTGGTTGCATTGTCCTTCCAATCAAAATCGAACCTAACCATTGTAGATAAAAGATAGAGAATTCAGTGGAAAGCAATAATGAGATTGAGAGTTTCCCTTTGGAATAAACCTAAATGACATCATCGTAGTCTCCATTCATCTTCTGAATCATCTCAGGCTGAATCATAGTCTGAATGAATATAGTTTGGTTCTTCCTGGAGATCAAAATAAACACAAACAAAAAGAGAAAGATGCATTAAAGATGTAAGCAGTTAGAATTCTTGAAAATCAAATAAGACAAGAGGAGAAATGCTTGACCTGTTTGCATGATGGTACGAATCGGGTTTTAGTAGCTTCGTCCTCCCATTCCACACCTCTAATCTATTCTTTGTCTCTGCATCTTATCATGAGTCCATTTAAACCATGGTTGCCACTTTTGGAATCGAGTGGAAGCTTTTTCAGATTTGGACATCCCTTTATACTGATTTTCTCTAGACATGGAAAGGGTAGAGGACTCCAATAAATGTTCTTCAGCTTCGGTAGATCAACTAAATCAAGCGTATTCAGCTTCTGAAAAGGAAGAATCCCAGAATTTTCAACATCACAAGCTTTCTCTTTGTTTGTTATATCTTCTAGGTCTTCTGCCCTGTTAACATGAAGACTTGTAAGATTTGGAGCAAACATCAGAAACGTCAATTCCCTCAGGCCTTTACAATTTTATATACGCACTTGGACGAGGCTCAAGAAGCTGCATTTCCTTCCCATCTTTATCTCAGATATCCTGTAACCGTAAATACTAAATTTACGAAGCTTGTCCATAGTTTCTGGAAGTGATAATCTAGATGATTCCAGATTCCTGATCTCTAGAGATTGTGTACAACTCATCAACCTCTGAGACCTCAAATACTGCTCCTTAGATGGACAATGATAATCGATTGTTATGGTTAAACCTTCTAAATGTTCCAAGGCTTCCAACTTCCTCACTATGTCGAGATCCCATCTAAAACGAGAACCATATAACTTCAAAAATTTCAAATTCTGCATACTTGATATCCCAGCAATACTCTGGAGCTGTCTTGTTCCCTCCAAATCCAAGTGAATTAGTTTTCTCAACTCTTGTAGACCCTTAGGCAAATGAAGTATACTAGTAGATGACAAGTTGAGATATTTCAAAGAAACTAGATTTGATATTTCTCCCCGCACTTCAAGGAGATTAATATTGCACGATAGATCCAAAACAGCTAGTTTTGGCATGGACTTGAAGAATTCACTCGAGATATTTGAGAGACGCCCTCCTTGCAGGAGCAGAGTTGTGAGTACGGGACATTCAGGACTGCCAGCGAGATGTTCAATCATGATATGCATCAATGACATCCTTCTCACAACTTTCCAATTCTTAACCTTTGGGATTTTAGATAACATAACACCTGCACGTACGATGAAAGCTTCTTTTTGTCTTCCCAAATCAGATGCGATCCATAAGGCCCTTTCAGGAACAACATCATGCATATACACAACATCTTTTCCATACTTATTAACCTCCTCCATCAACAAAGATTGACTAACAAGGCTACCAATGATGTAATAACCTTCTCTTTCAGCCTTTTCAATATCTTCACTTCCATCTATAATCCCTTCGCACATTCAGTAGTCTATCAATGTTTCTTTATCAATTTTAGCATCTTCTGGAAATAAAGCGCAATATAGCAAACATGATTTAATGTCAAGTATAGTTTGGATTCTTCAGAAGAATAATGGGAAGAAGTCTTCAGAACCAACTTAACCGGAACTTGGTTAGTATTCAAATACATCACTAGAAATCAGAAGACTTGAGACAGCTTCTACACATTCAATCAATTTTTCAATCAAACAATTTAGTTAGTTTTGTGGTTGCACGAATCAGTAATTACAGACTTTATATTGCCACGTAAGTGATCAATGTAGAACAATTAGATTTGTAGATATGAATAAAGCTAAGATCATAAAAATGAAGGATGGGGACAGAGTAGTCACAAACAAGATTCTGAGATTTAAAACACAAACATGTCTGAATTGTTGAACAAAGAAGCATATATATATATAAGATAGAACAAGACAAATTCCATTGAATACATAAGAGATGAGAAATTCAGAGCTTTGGATGCATTGTTCTCCCAATCAACTTCAAACGTAACCATTGTATTATATATTACAGATAATATAAAAAGGAACTCACAGAAAGCAATAGAGAAGAGTCATAGTGATTTCACAGAATGCAACAAATAAGAAGAGATAAAAGAGAAAAAGAGAGTTTCCCTTCGGACTAAACCCAAATTACATCACCGTAGTCTCCATTTATCTTCTTAAACATCTCTTATTGGATCACAGCCTGCATATCAAGTTTCCTAGAGATGAAAAAGAGAAAAATACATTAAAGATGGAAGCATTTCAAATTTTTGAAAGTCAAATAAGAGAAGAGGAGAAATGTTAGACCTGTTTGCATAATGGTAAGAAGCGGGTTTTAGTAGCTTCGTCCTTCCATTCCACTCCTTTAATCCATTTCTGCTGTCTGTATGTTATGATGATTCCATTATCACCACTTTTGGAATCGAGTGGAAGCTTTTTCAGGTTTAGAGAACCAATTATTCTGATTTTCTTTAGACATGGAAAGGGTAGAGGTCTCCAATAGATATTCTTCAGGTTCGGTAGCCACTGTAGACGAAGCTCAATCAGCTTTGGAAAAGGAAGAATTCCTGAAGAATTTTCAACTTGACAAGCTTTCTCTTCGTTTATTATATCTTCTAGTTCGTGTAAACTGTCAACAAGAAGACTTGTAAGATTTGGAGCGGACATCAGAAACG
The DNA here is from genome assembly GCA_963555745.1 of Cardamine flexuosa. Lineage (NCBI taxonomy): Eukaryota > Viridiplantae > Streptophyta > Magnoliopsida > Brassicales > Brassicaceae > Cardamine > Cardamine flexuosa. Next base: position 21,594,673 of record OY743220.1, on the reverse strand, counting down.
TCAATTCCCTCAGGCCTTTACAATGCCTTATATCCACTTCGACGAGGCTCGAGCATATCCTTCCCATCTTTATCTCAGATATATTGCTTTCTATAATGCTGAATTTACGAAGCTTGTCCATTGTTTCTAGAAGTAATATTCCAGATGATTCCAGCTGTTTGATCTTTAGAGATTGTGTACAACTCATCAACCTCTGAGACCTCAAATATTGCTCTGCACCTGGACTACGACAATCGATTACTGGGGTGGTTAAAACTTCTAAATGTTCCAAGGCTTCCAACTCCTCCACTGTCTTGAGATCCCATGTAAAACCAGAACCTTCCAATTTCAATACTTTCAAATTCTGTAGACTTGATATCCCAACAATACTCCTCAGCGCAAATGTATCCTCCAAATCCAAATGAATTAGTTTCTGCAACTTTTGTAGACCCATATACAACTCTTGTATATCAGTATCTGACAAGTTGAGATATTGCAAGGAAACTAGATTTGATATTTCTTCCGGCAATTCAGAAAGCCTTTTATTATCCGATAGATCCAACACAGCTAGCTTTGGCATGGACTTGAAGAATTCACTCGAGATTTTTAACAAATTCCAATTCCCTTGCAAGAGCAGAGTTGTGAGTTCGAGACATTCAGGACTGCCAGCGAGATGTTCAATCATCGTATGCATCAATGACATCCTTCTCACCACTTTCCAATTCTTAACCTCTGGGATTTTAGATAACCCAACACCTGCATGCACAATGAAAGCCTCTTTTTGTATTCCCAAATCAGATGCAATCCGCAATGCCATTTCCTGAATAACATCATGCATATACACAACACCTTTTCCATCTGGACCAACCCCCTCCATCAACAATGATGCACGAACAAGACTACCAATGATATCATAACCCTTATTCTCAGCCATTTCAATACCTTCGCTTCCATCTATGATTCCCTCACCTATCCAATACTCTATCAATTTTTCTTTGGGAATTTTAGCATCTTCTGGAAATAAAGCACAATATAGCAAACAGGATTTTATCTGGTATCCCTTGAGACTATAGTAGCTATACATCAAACACGGAAGGATCTGATCCTCCATACCAGAACTCAAAACTGTTATTGCACGCTGCCATTCTTTTATTGTCCTCTTGGATGACATGGTCCCTCCTATGACATTGAGCGCCAATGGTAGACCGTAACACCTTGTAGAAACTATTCTTGCAAGGTATGGGATTCCCGGATCGCTTCCCAGCGTTATTTGGCCGACCTTCTTTTGGAACAAATCTAATGCATCATCAGGTGTCAAAAGTTGGACTTCCATTGGGTCTTCAACCCCCATGCGTGAACATACATATTGAGAACGAGTGGTGAATACCACTTTGCATTTGTTTTGTCTTGTTGGAAATGGGACTCCGATCTCAAGTAAATCCACCTTCTCCCATATGTCATCTAAAAACAACATGAATCTCTTTTTCTTTAAGAAGTTGAATAAGTGACCAGCCTTTTGACTTTTATCGTTTTGGTTCAGCTCCTCTTCACCAAGACCAACTTTCTTGGCGATTTCATCTTGAATCTTCTCCAGTTGTAACTCTCTAGACACCACAACCCAAATCACAAAGTCAAATCCACATTTTTTCTTAAACTTATTGTGGATCTGGGTGAGGAGAGTTGTCTTCCCTACACCTCCCATACCGTACATACCCATAATACCAACTCTATCTTCCATGAGATGTTTCCACGCTTTGTCGAGCATTGTTTCTTGACCAACAATTATCCGTTGAAGAGGCCTTTCTTGCACCTCAGATGTTTGCGCTTGATCAGCAATCACTTCAAAATCTTCACTTTTGAGTTCCTCAACCTCCTTCAAGGTCAAGACAACCTTTTCCCCATAACCATAGCAAAACCCACAAACATACAGCTTTTGAAGTTCAACATCTCTATCCCTAAGAAGTGCGTTGACTTTTTTTTCGATGGTCTCAACTCTATCAAGCCATACCTGGAATTCGGGGAGCTTTTGTTGACCTGTATCCTCCTCTCTTTTGAGCCTTCTTAACAAAGTTTCTTGTTTAGCCATGAGATCTATCATGTTTTTCTCCAGAGAGTCAAGATTCTTCTCGAGGTGATGGTTATAACCTCCTTTCTCTTTTACCCATTGAAAGACTCCTTTCAAACAATGATCACTTATTGTCGAGATGCAATTCCCCATTTTGCAGAAGGGGAGAGAATTCTGAAACTTGAAATTTACGGATTTGAGAAAAACAGAGAACAAAAAAAATCAGAGAGGATGCAAAGAATGAATAATTGAAGATAGACATTGGTTTTAGTCCACTAGAAGTAAGATCAAATTCTCGATCGAGTGAGTCCAAAGACATGTGATATTTTGCATGGTTGAAAAGTACTCATCTTTTACTAAATTTTGCTTGTTTCAACTTTCAAGAGCTGCCGCTGTTGACTTGTCATTGGGCCGTAAACCCCAAATTGTGGCAATCAAATTTCATTGGTTGCCAAAGAAAAAGAGAATAATGTTTTAGCTTTGAAGACATCGAATAATATACTGTAAGTAGTAAAAATCATCAAAACTTATAATTAGTTTGTGTCATATTGGTTACACGAATCAGTAGTGGGGCCGTACACGAAACAGACTGTGTGTTATGTGTTTCTTCTCCTCTAAGGAACACACACACAGAGAAACAAATATGAGTCATCATCAAACTCTGAAATCACCTTTCCTCTCATTTCACTATCTTGATCAAATTACAGTGATTTTATAATTATCATTTGTATTATCATTTTATATCATATGACTTCATAGTGTCTCTGTCTTTCTTTTTTTAGGGTCAAACACTCTCTTGTGCAGAGTCTTTGACTTCTTCTTGCTATAATTTAGATTCTTCCTTCTTCATCAAGGTTGAATCATATCCTACACACCTTCTCCCATATGTCATCTTTAAACAATAGAAATCTCTTTTTCCTTAAGAAATTGCATATAACATTTGGCTTTTGGCTTTTCTCTTAATGTTTCCACTACTTTACATAATTACCAACTTTTTGAGAAATTTCGTATTTGTAACTTATGTCACTGAACGTATGTTTGTTCCAAAGGAGGTGTTGGCACTATGATCAAGGATGATGGCTGTTGAGTTAGGTGTTTACAATATCAGAGTGGCTCAAGAAAGTGACCGACATTGCCCGGTGTGCCCATTTTATCTTCTCTTATAAATATCGTCTTCGTACAAGGAATGGGTTGTATTGGCATTAACATCTTTGGTAAAATTTACTTATACGAGATGTTTTGTTTATGCATACAAAGAGAAATCTTCATGAGCTTGAGAAACTAAGTGATAATCATCCCATTCGTCTCTATGCGTCTCTGGTTGGGCTCTCTTCTTCAAACCAGTCGTCAAATACATATCTTTCCTCCATTCCTCTGTTCTTGAGCACCCGCATTGTGAAGCCAACCAATCATTGTACTCAAACTGTTAAACAACAACAACAACAACAAAAAACATTAGTGTTTATGTACATCTTCGGTCTAGATTTGGTTTTCAGTCCAGGTTTCGGTTAGGGTTATTCGGTTAGCGGAAACATAGATTCTTACCTGAGTAATGCCCATACGGTGTGTATACCGCTTTGCAATCCCTTGCGCTTCAAGTGTGGAGTATAAGGTTTTGATTTCCATTAGCATATCTTTTTTTTTGGTTTAACATGTTAATATATTTACCAATTTTATGTTTGTGACAGAAGTTACAGAGGCAACAAAGGAAGCAGAAAGACCGAAATCTAGAAAACATAAACCATTAGCATATCTTCTTTGGAAGGAAGCGGGATCCGACCCGACAAAACACCCGCGATCCACTTGCTTTGCAGCTCAAACATAGGAAATGGTACAACCTGAAATTCGATTTGTTACGGATTAAAAGGTTGAAGGAACATGTGAAACTGTTAAGAGCGATATAGAACTTCCATGGTATCCCGATAAAGGAGAGCCACGGTGCAAATGCTGGAGGGATACCATTTCCACCTAAATCGTTAAAACCATCCCGTCGACTCATTTACTTTCATGTTAATCAGGCCTTACACATTCTGATTTCTATTTGAACCGAGCATAAAACTATTTAGGTGTTAATTGAAAAACTTACAATTTCAATAGATAGCTCAGAAATTGAAATTACAAAAAGTTCACAAGCTCCATAAATTTGAGATCCCTCAATAGTCTTTATACTTCTATCCAAACTTGTTTTTCTATATCTTATCTCCTTTTAGAATCAAGTGCCAACTTGTCAACAAAGAAGAAGCTTAGATTAATTCTACAGCTAGCATACTAAAAACATGATGGGTTCTGTGAGGGAAAAGCTACAAATTGGCTTATGACTAGTACAATCCAATGAACTCTGTAAGTGTAACAGAGCAGAACAATAAGACCAACAACAAACACTCGTATTGGTTTTCGAAAATGCAAAATCACAAATATAGCAGAAATCATTTGCAAAAATAAAGACTTGTCTTTCGAAAAGAGGAGAGCTCATTTAGTATCGCTGTCTTATGATTAAATTAATAAAATGTAGAGGTTTGAAAAATTAAGCATTTCATAACCTAATAAATTCCTTTATAAACACGTAATCTTTTTACCACCTGACCTGAGCTGCTTCTAGAATTGAAACACATAACACACCAAGCTATTTAAAATCAAGATGTAAAATCACGAATTATGATGAATTGCAAGACGAGAATCACACTCACATTTATCACTAAAGCTTATGTTTCACTGTTCTTATGAACTTCTATCTATACATTTCGATCTAAATTTTTGGATGAAACAGAGATAAAATTAACACACGTGAAACAATTGAAGATCACAAATCTAAGATGAAATGGAAGATGATAATCAATTGAAATAACCAGGAATTTCAGCAAGACGAGGTTCAATAAAATGTCCACATCCAATCAATTTGCAGCCACTCGGCACTGGTCTTTAAGACGTAATCAGAACCAAAAGAATCATGAATCAGAGATGCATTCTTCAAAAGCAAAAATTGAGATAAATCTGGCGTAAAGATCAATAAGCATCAATCATAGAGTATTTAAATGCATTCTACAAAAGCAAAATATTTGTTTAGATGGAGATTATTGTTGCTTAAAGATCTTCACAGAGCTAAGCTAAAACTTGACGATAATGAATCTTTCAAATCTCAGAAGTCAGAACTTTAAGTCTTAATTACCGTATTCCCGAACCAACCATTCAAAGATTATTTTGGTAATATTATGTGAAAATGTTATACTATGCATAATTGATGTCAAGATGATGCTGACATTGATTAGGAACTCTGACTCTGCAAGTTCTAATGATATAAGAGGTTACAGTAGTGTATGGGTGCATTCAATGGTCCAAATTAGTACGTACCGTTGATCATTGATCAGGAGGAGAAACAGTTTTATGTTTCTGCTGTGACAGAATCTTAACAATAAACCCAAATGACATCATCGTAGTCTCCATTCATCTTCTGAATCATCCCTGGAGATCAAAATAAACACAAACAAGAAGACAACTCTTCTTTCTCACAGGAGGTAGGTGGAGATTGGTTGTAAACAGTTTCAGTGAGCAACGAGGAATCTTCCCTAGGTGTGAAACAGATACACATGGCTCATGTTATGTCTTCTTGATGACCGTGTCCAAGATGTCTTTGACCTGAGCATGAAACTATTGAGGTGTTAATTGAAACACCTACAATTTCAATAGATATCTTAAAAATTGAAATTACAAAAAGTTCACAGGCTCCACAAATTTGAGATGTGTTACGATATGACTTGAATCATATTGGACCCACGACATCAGGCCGTATTAGTCTAGGGTTAATTAGAGTTTCAAATTAATAAGATTTTTTTCTATTAATACTTTCTTTAACCTAGTCTCTAATGTATTCTGCAAACTTGTATCTCCAATAATAAAATTTGTGATTTTTTCCCGTGGACGTAGCCAACGTGATCGTTGGTGAACCACGTAAATTATGTGTATTGTTCTTGCGTTTTTCATTGTCTTGCTCACATCTGTTATAACAAACTGGTATCAAAGCATAAGGTTCTTCGTTCTATGTGCGTGTGATTTTCAGGTTCGTGTAAAATCAGGTTCTGGGGATTTCTGCGTATGTAACTTGGTGAGAAGATATATGCGATGAACGTGAAGATCGACAAGTTTTTTGAGAGAAACAGTTTCAGTCTTTGGCAGATCAAGATTCAAGCTCTGTTAAAGCAACAAGGCTTATGGGTGCCGTTGTTGAAAGACAAGAGAAAAGGCAACGCTGCTCAGATGGCTACTCTTGACGAGAAGGCACACTCGACAATTTTGTTGTGTCTTGAAGATGAAGTCATCATTGAAGTTTCTGATCAGACGACTGATGTCGGTCTTTGGATGAAGTTAGAGAGTTTGTACATGACAAAATCTCTACAGAAAAAAATAGCTTCTAAAACGGCGCATGATTGCATTGAGGATGCAGTCAGGCACGCGACTCAAAGATCATTTAGATCAATTAAACTCAGTATTACTAGATCTGAGTAATATTGATGTTAAGGTTGAAGATGAAGATGCTGTTTTGCTTCTACTGGTATCTCTACCACTATCATATGAGAACTTTGTGGAATCGTTTATAGTCAATAAATATACAGTCACTCTGGAAGAAGTCAGGTCTGCTCTTCACAGCAGGGAGTTGCGTCATCAGGCGGCTGATACAGCTACAGATAATCAAGCCTCTGGGCTAGTAGCTAATGGCAGCAATGGGCTGGGACATAGTAAGAACAGAAAAAAAAAAGTTATTTTCTAAGGGTCCTAAGTCAGATGATATCTGTAATTACTGTAAGGAGAAAGGGCATTGGAAGTCAGACTGTCCTAAGAAGAAGCAATCTGGTTCTGCTGCTGTAGCAGAAGATGACACCAAGTCCGAATAGAACGTTGCTATGGTTGCCAATAGAAACACACATGCCTTTAATGTGTGGGTTCTTGATACAGGAGCTTCGTATCATATGTGTCCAATAAGAGAGTGGTTTGCAACTTATACAGTGATAGATGGTGGTAACATTAAGATGGCCAATAGCTCTGTTAGCAAGGTTGCCGGAATCAGCTCAATCAAGATCAGGACACATGATGGTAGATTTTGCACATTGAATGATGTCAGACATGTTCCGTCAATGGAGAAGAATTTAATATATGTGAGCCTACTTGATAGCAGAGGTTTTAAATATTCTGGTGGAGACGGAGTTTTGAAAGTCTGTCAAGGTTTCGATGTGATTTTGAAGGGTGTCATGCGTGGTATATTGTATATTCTACAAGGGTCCACAGTTTTAGGTTTAGTGAATGTTGCATTTCTAGAGATTCACAAGGAGGATATGACTAAGCTATGACATATAAGGCTTGGACATATGAGTGAGAGAGGGATGCAAATTCTGTCAAATGCAGATCTTATGTGTGGCCATGAGGTCAAGAGTCTGGATTTTTGTGACCATTATGTGTTTGGGAAGCTTCATCGTAGTAAGTTTTCTAAGGTTGTGCATATAACCAAAGGCATGTTAGATTATATTCACTCTGATTGTTGGGGTCCAGCTCGGGTTTAGTCTTTGGGAGGTCACTGATATTTTGTGTCAATGATTGATGATTATTCAAGAAAGACTTGGGTGATCATGCTAAAGTACAAAAGTGAAGCTTTCAAGAACTTTAGGGAGTGGAAAACATTAGTGGAAAATCAAACAGGAAAGAAGATCAAGAGGTTGCGGACAAACAGTCAAAAATACACCATAGCAGAATGGTGTAGCTGAACGGATGAATCAGACGTTGTTGGAGAGAGCAATGTGTATGCTCTCAAATGCTGGGTTTGAAAGAAGGTTTTGGGCTGAAGCAGTAAGTATAACTTGTTACTTGATCAATCGTGGACCACACACTAGTATTAAGTGTAAGATACCTGCAGAGATGTGGTCAAGTAAATCTGCTGATTTACTCTCATCTTAAGGTTTTTGGTTGCACAGTTTACTATCATGTTAGTGAAGGTAAATTAGAGCCAAGAGCAAGGAATGAAATATTTGTGGGCTACAGAGATGGAGTAGAGGGATACAGAATTTGTTCTTCATCAGAGAACATAGTGATTTTGAGCAGGAACGTGGTCTTTGATGAAAGTTCCATGCTCGGATGCTCAACAAGGTCCATAGCTGAAGCAGAGAATTGTAGCTTTGACAAACAAGTGGAGCTGCAGGAATACCATCAAGGAGGTGATCAGCAGAAACACAATCAGAATCAATAACTACAGGCTGTAGATGGTCTGACAGAACCTCAACAACTAGATATTACACCATCTGAAACAAGACCCCGTAGTATTGCTCAAGACAGAGTAAGAAGAGTTGGAATATGACCACCTCAAAGATACGGTTATGAGGATATGACGGGTATACATTGCAAGTTGCTGAAGAGGTAGAAACGTTTGAGCCATCTACTTATAGAGAAGCTATTTCAGGAACTGAGGCTGAGAAATTGTTTGCTGCAATGAGAGATGAGATGGAATCTCATCAAAAGAATAATACATGGGATCTGGTCGCACAACCACAAGGGAGAAATATTGTTACTTGCAAATGGATTTTCAAGAAAAAGGAAGGGATATCAATGACAGAAGGAGTTAAGTATAAGGCTTGATTTGTTGTTATAGGTTTCACTCAGAGAGAAGGGGTGGACTACAATGAGATTTTCTCACCAGTGGTCAGACACACTTAAATCAGAGCTCTGTTAGCAGTAGTGGCGCATCAGGATCTGGATCTTGAGCAGCTGGATGTGAAGACTGCATTTCTTCATGGTGAGCTAGAGAATGGAATATACATGACTCAGCTAGATGGTTTTCAAGTTCCTGGTAAGGAAAATCACGTGTGCAGGTTGAACAAGTCTTTGTATGGACTTAAGCAGTCTCCCAGACAGTGGTATAAGTGGTTTGACAGTTATATGATGAAGCTAGGCTACATCAGATTTCCGTATAATTGTTGTGTCTACTACAATAAGCTGAAAGATGAATCGTATATTTATCTGGTGCTTTATGTGGATGACATGCTGATAGCTGCCAAACAGATGTGTGATGCTAAAAATTAAAAGATTTGCTGAATGCTATGTTTGAGATAAAGGATTTTGGTGCAATAACAAAGATTCTGGAAATGGAGATTATGAGAGACAGAACTCAGAAGAAGCTTTTTCTGTCACAGAAAGTTTACATTCAGAAGGTTTTGGATAGGTTTGGGATGTCGTCTAAGCCTATTGATACACCAAGTGCTGCAAAGCTTCATCTAACCATGTGTATCCCTCAGTCAGAAGATGAAAAGAAGTATATGTCTCGGGTTCCTTATGCAAGCGATGTAGGAAGTCTGATGTATGTAATGGTCTGTACAAGGCCAGATCTTGCACACGCAGTTAGTGTTGTTACCAAATTTATAGGGTAACCTGGGAAAGAACATTGACTTGCGGTGAAGAGAAATTTCAGGTACCTGAGAGGTACGTCTCATATATGGAGGTGAGGCTTCGTACCTGGTAACAGGCTATTCTGATTCTGATTATGCGGGTGATATAGATAGCAGATAGTCGATGACTGGTTATGTATTTATACTATGGGTAACTCTGTGATTAGCTGGAAAGCAACTTTGCAGCCAACTGTGACGTTGTCAACTACTGAAGCATAATACATGGCTTTGACACAATCTGCTAAGGAGGATATCTGGTTGAAAGGATTGATCAGTGATATGGGTTTGCATCATGATCAGGCTACAGTGTACTGTGACAATTTGAGTGCGATATGTTTAGCTAAGGATCAGGTTCATCATGAGAGGACCAAGCATATTGATGTGAGATATCATTTCCTAAGAAATGAAAAAAAGATTCAAGTGAAGAAGGTAGGGACTGCTGATAACCTTGCAGATATGTTCACTAAACCGGTTCCTCAGAGCAAGTTTAAACATTGTTTGGACTTGGTGAATATCTCAAACTGTTAGTCACCCTGAAGGGCGAGCAGGCCCCTGACGAGGCATCAGGCCTCTGACAAGACATCAGGCTCCTGACGGAGCATCTAGCCCAAGGAAGGGCATCCTGGCTTCTGCGAAGCATTTGGTCTTAGAGAAGCATCTGGCTTCTGAAGAAGCAGCATGTTCCTGCATCTGGCTTCTGAATAATCAGCAAGTTTTTGTATCTGGCTTCTGAAGAAACAGTATGTTTCTGTATCTGGCTTCTGAAGAAGCAGCATGTTTCTGTATCTGATTTTTGAAGAAACAACATGTTTTTGTATCTGGCTTTTGAAGAAGCAGCATGTTTTTGTATCTGTTTTCTGAAAAAACAACATCTTTTTGTATCTGGTTTCTGAAGAAACAACATGTTTATGTATCTGGCTTCTGAAGAAGCAGCATGTTCTTGCATCTAGCTTTTGAATAATCAGCAGGTTTCTGTATTTGACTTCTGAAGAAGCAGCGTGTTTCTGTATCTGGCTTCTGAATAATCAGCATGTTTCTGTATCTGGCTTTCTGAAGAAGCAACATGTTCATGTATTTGGCTTCTGAAGAAGCAGCAGGTTCCTGATTGAACATCTGGTCTATTGAGGCATTCTGGCTCTGCGAAGTATCTGGCTTGACCAAGCAGTTGACTTGAAGGAACATCTGGTCCCTGATGGGACATTTGAGGAGAAGAAGAATTCTGGTACATTTGTGTGCTACAAGAGTATGGTACATCTGGCATTATAATAATGCATTTAGTACAGCAGTCTGATAGCAAAATCTGGTACAAGCATCTTGTGGAAAAGGCTGGTACTTCTGTTTGGAGGATTCAAGTCAAGGTGGAAATTTGTTACGATATGACTTGAATCATATTGGACCCACGACATCATGTCCGAATTAGTCTAGGGTTAATTAGGGTTTCAGATTAATGAGGGGTTTTCCTATTAATACTCTCTTTAACCTAACCTCTAATGTATTCTGAAAACTTGCATTTCCAATAATAAAATCTATCTCTTTTTCTGTAGACATAACAAACGCGATTGTTAGTAAACCACGTAAATTATGTATCTTGTTCTTGCGTTTTTTATTGTTTTTTTTACTTCCGTTATAACAAAATCCCTGATTAGTCTTTATATTCCTATTCAAACTTTTTATTCTATATCTTATCTTCTTTAGAATCAATTGGCAACTTTTTCAACAAAGAACAAACTTAGATTTCTACAGCATACTAAAAACTCGATGGGTTGTGTGAGGGGAAAGCTACAAATTGGCTTATAATTCGTACAATCAAATGAACGCTATAAGTGTAACAGAACAGAACAATAAAGCCAACAAAAATCGCAGAGGTATCATTTATTGGTTTTCGAAATTGCAAAAACACAAAATCATTTGCAAAAATAAAGACTTGTCTTCCGAGGAGAGCTAAATCATCTAAATTTTTGATAAATTTGAATTAAAGATCATCTTAAAACTAAGCTAATACTTAACAATAAGCATCTATCATAGAGTATTTAAATTCATTCTACAAAAGCAACAAATTTTGTATAGATAGAGATTAATTTTCCTTAAAGAGATCTTCACAGATCTAAGTTAAGGCCTTGATTGGAATAGTTTATAGTAGAAAAGTAGTTGTAAAGAGCGTATGTAGTTGAATATGTATGCTCTAATTAATATATTAAGTGATTGGTAGAGCTGCGAGTAATTACATATAAAATTACATAAAATATTTAATATATTTATTTATATTTGTGATACATTATACATATATAGATATTTATACCATAAGTTTTTATTATAATTTTTAATATCTAAACAATATTTATTAAATTATAATTTTATTAGCATATTATTTTAATTAAAAATTTAAAGATATAAAAAAGTGAAATTTAAATTTAAATTTTTTCTTAAATATAATTCTAATAAATATAATTTTTAATTGTATAATTAATAATATATTTATATTTTTACATTTTAAAAGATTCAATTATAAAATTATAATTTAAGAAAAAGATTGTTATAAAAAAATTTAAAAAACTATAATTTTTGAATAAGAATAATTTTAATATAATAGTTTAATAAATAAATTGTATCTAAATTATTTTATCAAATATTAATTACATTTATTATATATTTTATCTAAATTATAATTTACATTTATTAATTATAATTTATTGGTATAATATTTTAACTAATGATTAATACTAATTAAATATATAATATAAATTTTAATATATATATATATATATCTTATCTAACTAAATAAATTAATTATTTAAAATTATTTAAAAAATTTAGAACTCTATGCTTAGAAAAAGCTCCAAGATGAAACATAGAAGAAAGAGCATTAGCATGAACATTTAAATATTCTAAATGCTCTTCTTTATGATTTGTTAATATAAGTTGATTGGCTAATAAAAAATTTTATGCTCTTTTAAAAGTCCTACCAATCCAGCTCTAAGACTTGACGATAATGAATCTTTCAAACCTCAGAACTTTAAGCCTTAATAGCAAAGAAGGATCTCAAATCAATGTATTATTAAAGGTAAGCTTAATTACCGTATTCCCTAACCATTCAAAGATTATTGGCAATCTTGTGTGAAAATATTATGCTATGCATAATTGATGTCAAGATGATGCTGACATTGATTAGGTTGTTGTGCTGATTTGGAACTCTGACTCTGAAAGTTCTGATGATATAAGAGGTTACAGTAATCTATGGATGCATTCAATGGTGGGTTAGTTAGCTCCTAATTAGTACTATGGATGCATTCAATGGTGGGTCACAAACCAGATTCTGCGATTTGAAACACAAAAATGTCTAAATTGTTGAACATAGAAAAAGATATATAAAAGATATAACAACACAACTTCCACTAAACACATAAGAGATGAGAAATTCAGAACTTTGGATACATTTTCATAGCTTCTAATCAACTTCAAACGTAACCATTGTATTACTACAGATAATATAGAAAAGAACTCACATAAAGCAATACAGAGAGTGATAGTGATTCCACATAATGCAACAAACAAGGAGAGATGAGAGAGATATAAGAGAGAGAGAGAGAGAGTTTCCCTTTGAAATAAATCCAAATGACATCATCGTAGTCTCCATTCATCGTAGTTTCCCTTGTGATCAAACTAAATAGACACAAAAAGAGAAATATGCATTAAAGATGGAAGAAGTTAGAATCCTTGAAAATCAAATAAAAGAAGAGGACAAATGTTAGACCTTAACCAATTGGCATGAAGATAAGAATCTTGTTTTAGTAGCTTCGTCCTCCCATTCCACACCTTCAATCCATTCCTTCTCTTCGTATTTTATGATGAGTCCGTTTTCGCCATGTTTGCCGCTTTTGAAATGGAGTGGAAGCTTTTTCAGATTTTGACATAGGCTTATTCTGATTGTCTCTAGACATGGAAAGGATAGAGGACTCCAATAGATACTCTTCAGCTCCCATAGATAAAGTAAACGAAGATCCCTCAGGTTTGGAAAAGGAAGAATCCCTGAATTTTCAACTTCACATGCTTTCTCTTTGTTTATTATATCTTCTAGGTCTTCTACCGCGTAAAGATCAAGACTTCTAAGATTTTGAGCGAACATCAGAAACGTCACTTCCCTCAGGCAGCGACAATTGGCTATACGCACTTTGACGAGGCTCGAGAAGCTGCATTTCCTTCCCATCTTTATCTCAGATATAGGGCAATTATTAATGTGCAATCCACGAAGCTTGTCCATAGTTTCTGGAAATGGTATTGCAGATGATTCCAGATTTCCAGTCCAGATCTTTAGAGATCGTGTAGAACTCATCAACCTCTGAGAGTTCAAAAATGGCTCCAAATTCGTACTCTGATCGAATTTTATGGTTAAAATTTCTAAATGTTCCAAGGCTTCCATTTCCTTCACTGTGTTGAGATCCCATGGAAGAGCAGAATCACGTAATTTCAAAACTTTCAAACTATGCAGACTTGATATCCCAGCAATACTCTTGAGCTGACTTGTGTCCTCCAAATCCAAGTGAATTAGTTTCTGCAACTTTTGTAGACCCATAGACAACTCTTGTATATCAGTATCTGACAAGTTGAGATATTGCAAGGAAACTAGATTTGATATTCCTTCAAGTAATTCAGAAGGAATATGATTACCCGATAGATCCAAAACAGCTAGCTTTGGCATGGACTTGAAGAATTCATTCGAGATTTTTAACAATTTCCAATTCCCTTGCAAGAGCAGAGTTGTGAGTTCGAGACATTCAGGACTGCCAGCGAGATGGTCAATCCTGTTATGCATCAATGACATCTTTCTCACAACTTTCCAATTCTCAACCTTTGGCATTTTATCTAACCCAACACCTGCACGTACAATGAAAGCCTCTTTTTGTTTTCCCAGATCAGATGCAATCCACAACGCCATTTCACGAACAACATCATGCATAGACACAAAAGCTTTTCCATACTTATTAACCTCCTCCATCAACAAAGATTGACTAACAAGGTTACCAATGATGTCATAACCCTTGTTCTCAGCCTTTTCAATGCCTTCACTTTCATTTATAATCCCTTCACACATCCAGTAGCCTATCAATATTTCTTTATCAATTTTAGCATCTTCTGGAAATAAAGCGCAATATAGCAGACACGATTTGGCCTTGTTTCCCTTGAGACTATCGTAGCTATACTTCAAAAGCGGAAGGATCTTATCCTCCATACCAGAAAACTTTGCAGCGTATGAATTCAGAACATATATGGCGTGACGCCACTCTTGTGTCGACCTTTTGGATGACATGGTCTCGCCTATGACGTTGAGTGCTAATGGTAGGCCACAACATTTTTTAGCAACTGTTCTTGCAAGGTCAGGGATCCCCATATCGCTTTCTAAAGTTACTTGTCCAACCTTCTTTTGGAACAAATCAAATGCATCATCTTCCGTCAAACACTGGACTTCCACTGGGTCATCAACCCCCATGCTTGTGCATACCTTTAGGGACCGAGTGGTGAATGCCAATTTACATCCTTGTTGTTTTGTTGGATCTGGGATTCCAATCTTATCTAACTCCACCGTCTCCCATATATCATCTAAAAACAACATGAATCTCTTTTTCTTTAAAAAATTGTATAAATAAACAGCTTTTTGGCTTCCGTCTTTTTCGTTCCACTTGTCTCCACGAGGACCAACTTTCTTATCAAGACCAACTCTCTGAGCGATTTGATCTTGAATCTTCTCCAGGTGTAACTCTTGAGACACCACAACCCAAATCACAAAGTCAAATCCACAAATGTCAACACAGAACTTATTGTGGATCTTGGTGAGGAGAGTTGTCTTCCCTACACCGCCCATACCGTACATACCCATAATACCAACTCTATCTTCCATGAGACGAGTCCATGCTTTCTCGAGCATTGTTTCTTGACCAACAATTATCCGTTGAAGAGGCCTTTCTTGCACCTCAGATGTTTGCGCTTGCTCAGCAATCACTTCTAAAACTTCATTTTTGAGTTTCTCAACCTCCTTCAAGGTCAGGAAAACCGTTTCCCCATAACCATAGCAAAACCCACAAACATACAGCTTTTGAAGTTCAACATCTCTATCCCTAAGAAGTGCGTTGACTTTTTTTTCGATGGTCTCAACTCTATCAAGCCATACCTGGAATTCGGGGAGCTTTTGTAGACCTGAATCTTCCTCTATTTTGAGCCTTCTTAATAAACTCTCTTGCTTAACCATGAGATCTACCATTGAAACCTCCATAGAGTCAAGATTCGTCTTGAGATTATGATTATAACCTCCTTTCTCTTCTACCCATTGAAAGACTCCATTCAAACAATGATCGCTTATTGTCGAGATGCAATTCCCCATTTTGCAGAAGGGGAGAGAATTCTGAAACTTGAAATTTACGGATTTGAGCAAAACAGAGAACAAAAAAATCAGAGAGGATTCAAAGAATGAATAATTGAAGATAGACATTGCTTTAGTCAATGTTTTTAAAACCGGACCGGACACCGATTTATCATTATCACTGGGTGACTGGTCCGACCAGTTCAACCAGTTGAACAGGGTTTTTGAATATATATATATATATATATATATATTATATATAAAAATATATAACACTAACCTTAAAAAACATAGAAAATATGATTAAAATTATTTTTTATAATTTAACAAAATAAAAATCAGTTGAAAAATATATATTTAAATTTATACAAATAAAGACTAAGAGATAAATATTATTTCTTCTCTAAAATTTAATGTAAACAAATAATTCTCCAAATAAAAATGGTAAAAATAGAGTGATATCAAAACTTATAATCAATTTATAAAAATAAATAAGTTAATTGTAATTTTATTTTTACTCATAAACTCTAATTTTATTCATATTTTATAAAAATAATTATAAACCTGGTTTTGTTATCTAACCGGATCACCGATTTTACTGGTTTTTGGCCGATTTTACCAGTTTTATTCAAATCTGGGTTTTATCTTCACCTGAAACCGGTTAGATAGCCGATTCCTGGTTAAACCGGTCCGACCGGCCGATCCGATCCGGTTCTGAAAACATTGGTTTTAGTCCACTATAAGTAAGATCAAATTCTCAATCGAGTGAGTCCAAAGGCATGATATTTTGCATGGTTGAAAAGTACTCATCTTTTACTAAATTTTGCTTGTTTCAACTTTCAAGAGCTGCCGCTGTTGACTTGTCATTGGGCCGTAAACCCCAAATTGTGGCAATCAAATTTCATTGGTTGCCAAAGAAAAAGAGAATAATGTTTTAGCTTTGAAGACATCGAATAATGTACTGTAAGTAGTAAAATCATCAAAACTTATAATTAGTTTGTGTCATATTGGTTACACGAATCAGTAGTTACAGACTGTGTTATGTGTTTCTTCTCCTCTAAGGAACACACACACAGAGAAACAAATATGAGTCATCATCAAACTCTGACATCACCTTTCCTCTCATTTCACTATCTTGATCAAATTACAGTGATTCAATAGTTATCATTTGTATTATCATTTTCTATCGTATGATTTCATCGTGTTTCTGTCTTTCTTTATTTTATTGTCAAACACTCTCTGGTGCAGAGTCTTTGACTTCTTCTTGCTATAATTCAGATTCTTCATTCTAAATTAAGGTTGAATCATGTCACTGAACTGAACGTATGTTTGTTCCAAAGGAGGTGTTGGCACTATGATCAAGGATAATGGCTGTTGAGTTAGGTGTTTACAATATCAGAATGGCTCAAGAAAGTGACCGACATTGCCCGGTGTGCCCATTTTATCTTCTCTTATAAATATCTTTGGTAAAATTTACTTATATGAGATGTTTTGTTTATGCATACAAAGAGAAATCTTCATGAGCTTGAGAAACTAAGTGATAATCATCCCATTCGTCTCTATACGTCTCTGGTTGGGCTCTCTTCCTCAAACCAGACGTTAAATACATCTCTTTCCTCCATTCCTCTGTTCTTGAGCACCCGCATTGTGAAGCCAACCAATCATTGTACTCAAACTGTTAAACAACAACATCAACAACAAAAACATTAGTGTTTCTGTACAGCTTCGGTTTAGATTTGGTTTTCAGTCGAGGTTTCGGTTAGCGGAAAAACAGATTCTTACCTGAGTCATGCCCATGCGGTGAGTATACCGCTTTGCAATCCCTTGCGCTTCAAGTGTAGAGTATAAGGTCTTGATTTCCATTAGCATATCTTCTTTGGAAGGAAGCGGGATCCGACCCGACAAAACACCCGCGATCCACTTGCTTTGCAGCTCAAACATAGGAAACGGTACAACCTGAAATCCGATTTGTTACGGACTAAAAAAAGTTGGAAGGAACATGTGAAACTATTACGAGCGATATAGCACCTTCCATGGTATCCCGATAAAGGAGAGCCACGGTGCTAATGCTGGAGAGAAGACATCTTTGTACAATGGCCCAACACGGTTATCATCTACAGTAACATTTCCACTGGTTTCAAGAAACGGGAAGTGATACTTATACCTTTATGAAAAGTAAAAGAGCTTTGTTAAATAACAACACCTTGAACATAAAAACGCAAACCGAAAAGAAAGAATGAATACCCCACCCAGTGCAATGCATAATTACATCAACCGAAATCGTTTTGCCATTCTGAAAAACCACAGAACCATCTTCATGGACACGTTCAATCTGCGTGAGATTCAAGAAAACATAAAACTGTTTCTCTTCCTGATCAACGAGTAGGTAGTAATTAGAAAGCTAGCTATAACCAACCATTGAATGCATCCATAGATTACTGTAACCAGTTTGTTTGATATACGTATCAGCTGCGTTTGATCTACAAGCCACATGAACCTCTTTGGCGAATCTAGCAATGTCTCTACTTATATCATCAGCACTTGCAGAGTTCCCAATAAGCACAACAACCTAATTCAAATACCATTCACAATCTTCACATCAATTATGCATAACATAAAGATTTTGCCAAAAGAATCTTACTTGATCTTTGAATGGTTCTGGAATTCGGTAATTATGACTATGCATCTCCTTCCCTGGCCAAGAACTTATCCCTACAAGGAAAACAAAAAAATCACATTTCTCATTCAAGCTTTAGCTTCTGAAATCGATGGAGATTTTTTACCAGGAATTTCAGCGAGACGAGGTTCAAAGTAATGTCCATTACAAACAACAACAGCATCGTAAATCTCATCGCGACGAATTTTCATATCTTTCTCTGTAGATTCAATTCTCCATTTCCCGATTCCATCTCCACCGTCACTTTCCACCGCCGGAGAAACTTTCACAACCGACGTCTCAAACCGAATCATCTCCTCAATCGCAAACTCTTTAGCGAAATCTCGCAGATACGTCAAAACTTCTCTATGACTCGGAAACCTCCTCGGATCTCTTGATTCCGAGACGCCGGATCGGAGAATGAACGGAAAGTCTCTGTATCCCATACACTCACGAGGAAGGTTAGTTCGGAGAGATCCATAGACGCTAGAGTGAACAATGGATCGGGTCGGGTCGAGGCTTAATGGATCAGGCTCGGTATGATCGGTGTAGATCCAAGTTCCTCCGACTTGTTTTTGCCTCTCGAAAATGACCACCGAGTGACCTTCCCGTCGAAGCTCTCGCGCCGCTACTAAACCGGCGGCTCCAGCGCCGATAACTGCCACGTGGTGTGATTTGATTGGTGATAAGGAAGGTGCCATTCTGCGTTTACGAGATTCCCTAACGATTGAGAATCTACGGCAGGCCTTTATGATAATAAATATGTGGCCCATAAACTCATGATTCATGAACAAATATTAGTTTAAACGCAGCGTTTTTGTTGAGAGGTAAACAAAAATGATTTAACCAATTATCAAGTCAACACAATAAATTATGGTTCCAACTACAAAAGGGAATATATCTGCTTCCAAAAATATATTAAAAATATTATTAACCAGAAATTTCCAAGATTTTAGCTTGTAACTTTTTTTAAGCCCAGAAATAATCTTCTCAAAAGGAACGAATTAGTGGAAAAAAAGAGTTCCAACCCTCTACGAAAAACCCTCTTCCCAAATAAGTATATGACTATTTTCTTGCCTTATACGGGTTATATAATGTAGCGCAACATATCTTATCATTTTTATCAAAAACAAACAAAAAAAATTACAAAAAATAGGTCCAACTACAATCGCCATTACATGAATTTCAAAAAAATCATTCATATTTACCCTATTAAATTCTTTTTCAAAAAAAGAAAACTACAAAAGGGAATATAAAATCATAATTAGAAAAATTAGAAATAAAATCCAGGACTATAAAACCTAAAATATTTAAATTAAATATTTTGTTGCCTATTTTTAAAAATATAAATCAAACAAAAAAAAAGGGTTTCCAAAAAAAAAAATAGAAACGAAAGTTAACATAAAAGATGTCCCACTAACAATAACCACTAATCCTCTCTGTTTCTCTCTAAGAAAATGAAGATAATATTTTCTCTCCTCATTGTAAGGTTTCTTCTCTAATTCGTATAACCTATACACAAACACAGAACTTAAACATTTTTGTAATGATTGACTCTTGTCTTACTGAGAGATTGCTTCTTTTTGTCTCACAGATCTGTTAGTCAATCTAACAATTGAAAGCTTCAATCTTCTTTTCTGGGTAATAATTCCTCCTTTTTTCAATTAAAGTTATATATTTGAAATAAATTCATTATTTAATTTTATATATAGATTATCCAAAATCTCATACTATGAAAATAATTGTGCTTTTGTGGGAAATTGTGGTTAATCATCAATGAAACATCCGGGAAATTTGATATGTATGATCGAAATCCAATACCATATTTGTTTTAATTTGTTAGTGTCACATATTTTGCATGTTTAGAATAGATCATAATTAAAAACATGAATCTCTCTCTATGTGAATGATCAAGTATATTTTTAAAGTTAGGTTTTTGGATTCAAAACCTTTAAAAAAAATCGTAGTACATTGAGTTTTCCGACCAGATATAAAAATTATTCTTCAAACTTGGTACTTGATTTCAATTCTGGACATTATTTGTATTCAACAACATTATTTAGTCATTTATATTTGTCATATTAGAACTCATCCATCTATAGTTTCTTTTGTTAATAATAACTTGAAATCTCTAAGGGCCTAATCTCAATTCTCTGTTTGAATTTATGTGACAATATTAATCCAGTGGAGAGCAAGAAAAAGTGTTAGGTTATCTTAGAATGTCACAACTCTTAATGACTTCTACAATTTAGTTGATGTTTTGAGTATGGATCTTCTCATTATTCATCGTTGATTGCATTTGATAGGGACGGGTCATATACTAAATGTAAAACAAGAAGTGTCTTAATGTATGTCCATGGACAAAGTTCTGGCCAAGAAACATTTTGAATCGTATGAAGAAATTTCTAAGCAGAAACAAAGTATAATGGTCACTCTCATCGGGCAAAAGGTAACAATTTTAACTTTATTTTGTAAATGAATCGAAAACTTTATACTATTCCAAGTTTTAATATTTTAGTTACTATTGATGATTGTTGCCTTTGATCATCTGCTTTCATTTTAGGTATATTGCGCAAAAAGCGAAACCTTTGAGTCCACTAATGAGAAGGTGAATAGAAACTTCCTTAAACCGCTGATGAATGATAGTTCTCAAGATACCGTAGATTTGAGATTTCCCTTGAGGATTGAAGCATCTGACACAAATTTGTTTGGCAAGAGAAGTGAGAAAGAGACTATCTCAAGTGGTTTAGGTTTACTGGATCTTAATAAAACCCCGTTTAGTGAGCCGGTTTCTAACCATCAATGGTTTTTTCAAGATTTGAACGTTCCATACACCGAGGAGACGAAAATGATTAGCAAAAAGAGCGGTTTAGATGAAAAAGACAATGCAACATCTCCAGCTTCATGTTGCACCGTGGAAAACAACTCAAGAACAGAACTAGAAGATTCGTGTGAAGTGATTCAAACCGCAGCTGAATGTTTAGTCCTCATTTCAGCGGTAAACGTCAAACAAACTCAGGATCAAGACTTTCTAAGTAAGGAGGAACCGAGTCGTTCTTGTGATTCATATGAGCTACACACTTTAGGAATAAAAGAAACCATCCTTGAAGATGTCTCTTGTGTGTCATCAAAGGTCATAGATGAATTTAGTAACAGCAAAGAGGTTGGAGTCAAGCTGAGAAGAGGAAGGAGGAGAATGAAGAATTTCCAAAAGGAGATACTCCCGGGACTTGTACGCTTTCTAGACATGAGATCCACGAAGATATAAACATCTTAGAGGCGGTTTTGAGATCAAAAGAATACAAGAAAATGCATGGGAAGACTAGAGATGGTAAATGTCGACCAAACACTGAAAAAAACAGATGTTCGACTCAAAGGTATGTAGGTAGAAGATCAAGGAGAAGAACCGAATGATTGAAACTGAAGGTGTTTGCGGTTTAACATTGTTCTAACACATAGCGATTGAGTGAAGTTAGAGGTGAAAATAGGAAAAAAAATTGAGTCAATGATCTTTACAAAATTCCTCTTGAACCTATGTGAATATGAAATACTTCCCAAAGATTAGTTGGTTATTTAAAAAAAATTAAGACTCGTTAGGGGTGATTTCTTAAATTAGTTGATAAGCCTAATGGGCCTAATGCTAGGCTCTCATATTTGTTCAAATTTTCACTACCTCCGCATCCAATGTACCTTTTTTTTTTTTTACTTTCATGATTTTCAATTTCAGTTTTCTACTCTCTTTTTTCACTTTACATCTTTTACAAATGGTCTTTACTCTTTAGAAGGGAAGCACTTTACACTGATTATTCTTTTCTTTGAAGTGCTCCCAGTTAAAAATAAATTAAAATTTATTAGTTTACATAAAGTTACAAAATTTGAAATTTTCCAATTATAGTTTTCGCTTTTAAGGAAGTTAGTAGTACTCGTGGTTTGCCAAAAATTAAAGGAAGTAATCGTGGAAGTAACGATAAAAGATTTTAGTGAATCAAAGATTTTACTATAGATGGAAAGAAAATTGAATGTAAAGAATCAAAACCCAACTGCAAATATTGAAAACAATTGATTGTGTATTAAAATCTATTTATGACATTGTAAATAACAACGCACCAAAATATTCAGTATTTACGACAGCATTTATTAAGAAATCGTTTACACAGTGGGAAGCGAAAGAAAGAAAGAAATAAAGAAATCTAATTACCATATTTTCTTGTCAACCAAAATTATTATTAATTACCATTTATCAACACAATTTTCTACCAATTATACATTGGAAAAAAAAAAACAGAAATCCCTAAACATAAGGGGAAAATAGCGTTGATAAATGAAATTACAATGTTAAGAAAAAAGTTAGAAAATAAAATAAAATTTGGTTTTTATTTTTATTTTTACAACCGATAGATTATGAGAAAACAAGGCAATACTGCACGTGTATCGAACACGAGCAACTCGCCGTCGTCACCACTCACTGAGTCAAACCGTGACTTAACGTCCGAGTCAACAGAGTCATACCTTAACTCGCTTTGCTTCGTGACCCGACCCGCAATGACCCGACAAACCAACATTGCTTTTCTCCCTTTCCCTCCGCCAGCTTTCTCATTCGCCGTGCTACTACCGGCGAACGTATAAATCGACGCGCCGCCGCCTTTCCCACCTAAAATACCCCACGCGCCACCGCCACCACCGTAACTCGGACCTAAACAGTAAAACCTCATCGTCTCGTTCCCATCAGCAACCGAACGCGCGTTCTCTTCACGCGCTTTTCCTCCGCTCCTAGCTTTCACGGCTTCACGATACTCCTCAAACCGGGACAAAGTTTTCGACCCGTTTTGCACTTTGAAAATCATTTCGACCCGACCCGAAAACGGTTTCGGGCCCCAACTCGTTTGGAAAATAATCTCCACCACGTTTCTTGACTGATGACCTTCCGCTAGCTCCGTCAACGTCGGCAAAAACGGATCACGAACTCCTGATGATCGAATCCGGGTCGAAGGTGTTAAAACCGGGTCGGGTTTTGGATTGGTTTTTTTCGGTTTAGGTTTGGATTTTTTGGTTTCGATCACATCTTTTAGACTTTGAGTTGTTTTTCTACAACTGTAACTTGACATGAGATGTTTCGGATTCGGGTTTGGGTTTGGGTTTTTTATCGGATTGTAAACATCGTCGAAAGCTTTTGATTTGCATTGCAACGATTTGACCCACCCGCTTGTCATAATCAAGATCCGGGTTCAAAGCTCTCTTATTTCTCTCTCTGTTTTAAAAACTTTTGAAGAAGAAGAAGAAGAAGAAGAAGAAGAAACAGAAGTAGAAGAAAGCAACATGGCGCGATGATGATGATTATTAAAAAAAGTGTACGTCGGAAATTGGGTGTTTAAATTATTATTTTACCCTTCATTTTAAAAATAGTTAGGTATTTGAAGATGGGTAATTGTGTCTTTTAATTATATAGTGTTTTAAGTTTTTATTTATTTCCTTTTGTGTTGTTAAGTTAGTTATATATCAGAAATATAATGAAAATATATTTATTTTTTAAGAACTGAATTAGTTTTAAATTTAATGTAATATTACTCTTTCATTTTTAAGGGAAGTTTCAATATTTTTGCATGGACATGGACTTTTGTCTTCTTGATTTTTGAGTTTTTTTATTTATTTTAAGTTTAATAGGAATGGAAATTTTAATTTTTTGGTTTTATGTAAGATGATACAGAAAAACAAGACGGAAATAAATGTAAGGAAAAGATTGGCAGCAGAGTTTTATTGTTTTTATTATTTTGGTACAGTCTTGTGATTCTTGTCCTTTTAACATAAATGGATCACAAACGAACACAATGACATTTTTAAAAAGAGACGTCAAGTTTGTATCACTATTTGTTTTTATATCAACTATAGAATTTCACATGTAATGTCTATTCAAGTCAATTATGGTATCTGGATCTTTTAGTCGATGACAAAACATATTTCGAAATCAATGTGAGTTTCAACGCTATCATACAAAATATATTCAATAAATAAAATGATTTCATTTCCACATTTTTAGGATACGCATATCCTATATTTCTATTTGTTTATTTTATTTTCATACAAATTCAATGTTTTACTTGTCATAATTTATTAATTTATACGATAGTAAGCAACGAAAAAAAAAAAATTCGTTGACGTATTTCTAATTTTCTACATCATTGAATTTTGTAAGAATCATGATTCGTTCTCGTCTTTGAATCAATCATTGGTCAATAGTCGCTTGTTTAACTTTAAACTAAAACCACCAAAATATCATAAGATGAACAGATTCGAAGATGTGTTATAGAGAAAGAATGTGAAAAGAATAGTGAAAATGATTATCATTTCTGATGACTATATATCGAAAATGTGTTATATTATTATTTACTCTTTAATTCAAGCAAGTTTAGTGTACTAAATACTAATAACAGACTAATTCAATGGGTTTTGTTTTCTCATAGAACAAAGTTTGATGCAATCTAGCTGACACAAGGTGGTATGTTTTCAGTTTCACAAAACATTGTGTAAGTTTCATATCAGTGAGCAGGTGATAAATTAAGCCAACCAACTTCACAAGTTGTGTCTGCCAATGCTCAAGATTATGTTTCTGCACTACTGCGATATATAGTTGGCTGCTTTCTGGTTCAGGAGTAAACATAATTCAATTCCTGAATCAACTCAAGTGACAACGATATAAATATAACACTGAAAAAATATATATACTACTATACTAGCCGCTAGGATATGCGTATCTTAATCACCTTGTCATCCTACTATTATAGAAATAGTATATTGTTAATTAGCTTTTAAAGTAATATTGGTCTACTGTGGTTAAGGAATCTTATAGAATTTAGAGATTTACGAAAACAAAATGGAAGAATAGAAGAATGGAAAGAGAATGGAAACTGCCAACGAAGGGACTAATAAAACAAATCGCACTGAAAATTTTGAAATTCTCACATAATGACATCCATTTTCTTCTCTGTGTCGTTTTCCTGATCTTTTATTATTTTCTTTAGTCACACACTTAATTTATTATTAATAATAAATCCTAATAATATTTATAACCTTGTCTACTTAAGTAAGCATTTGATTAATGAATGCGTATATAATCCTTGTTGCTGGTATATATATTATAATTTCTAAATGCAAATATTTTAGCAAATTTTAATGTTATTTCTTTTTGTTAAAGAAAATTTTATTTATTAGAACAAGAGACCAACAAAGTATTATATACTTAAATGGTATAGACTAAAGAGTAACATATACATTTAAATAAAAAAATTGAGAAAACATAAAGCCATGTTGAAAAATAGATGTTATAAACATTTGGTTACTAGCCCTTTTAGTTTTTCTATTTGTCACAAGTGCTTGGTTTATCTGAAGATAAGTTTTTTTCATACTATATATAGAAGACATGTTTTAAATATGAGACTGAAAAATTGCTGTACTGTATGTAATAATGATAATTATTATTGTTTGGTTAAATTATATACCAACCATATGATTCACAGCTAAGTATGCATATGCATATAATAATTTGATATACAAACTTTGGAATTCTAGAATATTTAATCATATAATTAATTTTATATGTGACCAACATGCCAGAGTTATACCAGCTTAATCTGGTTGGATAAAAAAAATCGTTTATGTATAAGAGAATATGAAATACTAACTGTGTTTATGAGAAAATGTGTATCGAAATAAAAACAGACATATGCAATAAAAATAGTAGTGTATATATATATATATATATATATATATAAGTACCTTTTTTTTGTTCAACGGTAGTATATAAATAGTACTATACTTGAAAATTTATGGTAAAACTATTTTTATAATAGTGAAGAAACTTTTGGGAGAGTGGGTCGTGTAGTAACATAAGGAGGCCATAACGTTGAAATTTGTAAACACATAATTAAAGCAATTCTAGTAAACAATATAGAAAAGCAAAACAAAACAATAGAATAATACATATTCCCATTCCGCACGTAATCATATCTACATGTATGGTTTGAAATCATGTCTATACTTGACTCAAGGTATTTAAATACTAAACCTCAACTAAGTATCTATCCTTAAACTATCATAATCTATTCAAAACGATCCCTCATTGTCTATTTGGAAAAGTAGATCCGGTTCATCAGAATTCCGATTAATTTATACATATATATAGAGTTGTATTATTGTATAAACTTAAAACCAAACAATATATATATATATAGTCGTGACGTATTAATCTTTTAATTTTAAACTAACTAAACAAATCAATAAAATTTGGTAGAAATTTCAAATCTGAAATGGGACTAAGATGATAGTTTCCAAAGTTTATGGTTGTGTCTTTGCTTGAAAAGGTTCAGTGGCTACTTTGTGCAAGCTAAATATCCCTAGGACTTAGTTAGCCATTCTCAATTTCATATTCAAATTGCATGAATAGTAGTAATAGTATATTATAAAGTGTGTAATGATTATAAGGTCCAAAATAAATAAATCAAATATCTATGGATGGGGTTTGGAATTGAAATAAAAAGGAGAGCCAAGAAGGAAGTTTGGTTGGGAAGGAACTAGGGTTTTGTGAAAGATGGAAGTTTGTAAGTGTAATGTTTTATTTTTCGACAGCCTTTTAAGTTCACGCTTTGCCCTAAGAATCTTCTTGGTCTCCTCCGGGAACGGTGTTCAAGTTCTAACCCTCTTCTTTTCTGTTTTTTTTCCCTCATAACCAATTTATGTATTCTTGAATATTTTAAGTTTGAATATTTGTTAAATATTTGGGATATTTTCTGGGATATTAATCTATATTCAAACAATTTTCAAAAGTCTTTTCATATTACAATTAATACAAACACATGAATTATAAGTATTGTCGGTATACACTTAATTAACGGATTTGCCAATCTTTTCTATTCGCCGTTTTTTGTCAGTTAATATCAATTAAAATGAAAACAGTACATGAAAATTAATTCATTAAGTACACGACCCACTCCATTTCTTTCATTTTCCACATTACAGTTATGTTAATGAGTAGTGACGCTTTTTTAATTATTACTAAGTATATCCTCAAGTTAGTGTACAAATCCTCAAAGTTAAAAAATAAATCAAGAGGTCGATATAAATGGAAAAAAAAACATTTATGATAATTAATTTGAGGATTTAAATATTCAAAATCAGAAGAAATGTGAGGGTTACAATACTTTAAAAAAAATCAAATCTCTGTGATAAAAGTGCAAATATTTAAAATGCTCGTGTAAAAATTCAAAAAAAACTATTAATGAAAGACTACTAAAAAAATTTAAAATTTATGAAATAAAAAGTAATATGACATCCCAAATAAAGTGCAGTATTAATAATTTAATACTATTAGTATTTTTTATCTTGTACATTACATTTTCCAAAATCGTTTGGTTTCATTTTTTTTTTTTTTTTTGCCGGCATGGTTTGGTTTCATTTGAAAACTGGATTTCAAAAAAATAATCTATCAACCGACCGTCAGTTTAAAAACACTTGATGCAATCCAATTTAAAGAGCTTTCAATGTACCAATTACAGTTTTTTTTCCCATGTTTCAAGAATTTAAGAACCTACGCTGACAAGAACGTACGCTGTATATGCACATGTTGACCGAAAAAGTATATATATATATATTGATTATTTACAATCTCAATAATTCTCATCTATACAGTTAACCATTTTTGGGGGTTTAATTAACACCATAATTGGTATCGCATTCGGCATTCATACACTCATTGTCATTTGTCTCAATCCTGATTAATAAAATTTACAGTTTGTCTCTGTGCCATATGATAAATTCAAGGATATCTTCGTAGCCAAATGTATTTGAAAATAGATTCAACGTTGACTAAATTGATTTTATATTACATATATATGAACATTTCAGAAAAAATATATACCATAAAGGTTCGGATTCTAAAATGAAAACTATCTGCTACATCCTATATGCAAGTCCTAAATGCCCATGGGTTTCGTAACACGAGCTATTGAGCCAATTTTATGGTCGAGGCCCAGTAGTATTTTAGACGCGCAATCGAAGTATATGTCTTCATAAAGTTGACCAACTTATTTTGTCAATTGTTGAAATGTACATGAATTCAAATAATTTTTTTTAGTTCACATGTACATGATATGAAAAAACTTTTTAGGGTCATTTAATCAAAAATATACATATAATACAATAATTAGTTTTCTCACACATATAATTCCGAAATTAAATTTCTCACATGTTTTGGGTGTGTAAAGACGTGTTTACCCTTACAACACACCAATTCAAGACAGGATAAAGACACGCGTTTTGGTGGGCCGCTAACAATATATTTAGCGTTGAATATTCAGATCATTAACGCTATGCCGATATTAATATCTTTTAGCTGTTATAACTGTTAATAACTGAAAACGATAACATTCTGTTATAGTTTCACAATATTTAGATGATGTTGATAGATAATAATTATTTTAGCGTGTCGACTCGTTAACATTACGGTGTCTGAAAATGGTAACATTCCATTGCAGTGTTGCAGTGTTTAGATAATTGTTATTTTAGCGTATCGACTCGATAACATTACTGTGTCGTAATTCAGATACTTTGTAATTAATTAATTAGTATCATCTTTTTTATCTGACCCGATATCATTATGTGATTCAAAGATATTTCAAGTAAATTCAATATTTAATTCATATTACATCTGTCTGAAATATAATATATGTATTACTGTGTTAACACATGTGTGTGTTATCGTTATTATAATGTGAAAATAATGTAAATGTTTATTCTAGCGGCATCAGACGTGGATCTATCTGTAACTTTGTTAATAATACATCGTTAATATGATTATTAGCATCCAACACACATGTTAATTATTAATACTATAATATGAAAACTTTAATGTTGTTTGCTAACATGATTCTTATGTTGGATGATAATAATCATATTAACATCAATATATGCACCAATTACTATTAGTAAAGATCTTGTTAACGCCGACTCGGATAACAAAGCCAATAACACAATAAGAATTATGTTAGCAAACAACGCGATTTTGGAAAATCATTGATTTTATGACGCACTTATAGTAAGAGTAAACTTGTCAAAAAAGGTGAATAATTTTTTATTTTTGTATCAGTTAATTAATGAGAAATGTATTATTATTCTTTATAATTTTCTCTAACCTTTTAATGCTGTCTATGTGGATTATTATGTCAAATGTTGAACTGTACGTGAACAGTGAACTAAAAGAATAACAAACCAATAATAGGGTTTTTTTTTATTCAAACCAATTACAAAATTACTATACGGAAAACAAATTACTACATTAGCACAAATATGCACCATATGTAATAAAAAGATAACATAAAAAAATGATACTTTCCGTACGTAAGTTTTACTCACTAATAGATCTATTGGTTTCCTTCTCCATATTTGATCTGTTATAGAATTGATATTAAAATGGCTTCCACATAAAAGCTTTGTGTACAGAAATCTAAAATGTGTATGAGACACAAGTACACAATCTGTAAAAATGATAATCTGTTATCATCAATGTGACACGTGCACAGATTGTAAGTAAGACATCTTTGGTAATCTATCAACGTGAAGTAGACCTCATATGTGTTTCTCATCATCTTATCTTGTTTTCAATATATTGTGTCGTGATCAAGACCACAAATAGAATAATTAAGCAGCCTCAGTATCACATGCCCTGAAGACAAATAATTTCGTTAGAAACATTCATTTATGGAGATCGAAAATCACGGTTAGAAATGTTTATTTTCTTGTAAATATTAATGTATGGAGATTGAACATCAAAGTTGGAATTTCTTTGAGAACTAATGTATGGAGATAGAATATAACAGTTTGGAATAACGGCTTGCCAATTTTCAATATACGACCCTCATATTTTATAGGTTCTAAAAGGCCTTAACAAAACTGGTTTCTTTTCAAGAGTTTAATTTTAAAAACTTTAACAGATATTTAATTAACAAATAAATTATCTTTAATTGGCATCCGGTTCTTTAACAGGAATAGCAAATTTTTTGTTGTTTTGTGGCATGGGGCTGGTGTTTCCGGCTTTCCTTTAGAGCTGCTTCTGACATATTCAAATATGTATTGTAGCCATATATGCATTAAGCTATAAACAGTATCTAGATCGTTACGCCTTTTGTGCGGGTCAGAACTTATCCAACAAGGAATTTCGCTACTGCTGGGTTGGCTGTTGGGCTTGCTTCTTGATTTTTTCTCTATGCATCATGCATGCTTAGTTAGAAAGAGGCAATTTGCTAGATAATCCTTTTTATTGTATCAAGTAACACTCTCGCATTATGTATTATGTATTTAACAAAAATAAATGTTAATTTCTTGTTTAAGAGAGATATTAATACATGGTGAGGTCTAATAAAGTTGTACAACTTTCTAAGTTGGTAAGTGAAGAACAAACAAAATGAGTGGATCTAGTTTGGATTAGTAAATTTGGGGTTGATTGCTACAGTCAAACATATGAATTAAACATTTTTATTAGTTTTTAGGAAACTTGTACATATTTTGGAAACTTTCGCAGTTGTTACAAATTTTCACACAATTTTATCAACTTTAACCAGTTTTTGAAAATTAATATTTTTGTTATTTACATTTTTGTTTTTCAACAACTATCAAACATAAAATTAATTATTTTCTATAATATAAATATGTTTTCAATATTATAACAAAAATTTAACAACATATTGAATTTAATGTTTTTGGATAATCAAATCGAAATACCCACAAAGTCACGTATAAAAATAAAGATGAAGTATATCTATATGTCAGAACGTTACATTGTCGACGATATGCCTAGGTTCTAGAGTGGATTGAAACTTTGTCCTGCATAGATTAAATATTACCTAAAGGATAAGTTCAAGAAGAGTTTCATCATAATCTAGGGAGGCGCCTAACAAGACTCCAATGATTCACACCTTCAAAAATCCATCTGTTGATAGCCAGATCACTGTTACAAGGACCACACTGGTTTCAGTCTTGGAATTTTTTTTGTGTGTGATGACAAAAGTCTTGGCCGTTTACTAGTTATATTAATTGTAAAAAATATAATGAGAATCCAGCTTAGTAGATTAATGACACTAAACAAATGAAAATTATGCAGATAAATCACTCGCTATAAAACGAATTACTTACCCATATAATTATATGATTTTTACAACAACAACAAAAAAAAAGGAAAAAAAAAGGTTGAATGAAATTATAAGGTGAAAGAAAAAATTAATTACCAAATTAACTTACAAAAACGAAAAACATTCCAAGTTTTTCATTTGCCATTTCGCCACCACATAACTATCAGTATAACATTTGAATCAGCACTAATGTGATCTGTTTAAGTAGGATACTAATTTATCAAATAGCCTCTTTTTATCAGTATCCAGAGAAAAATTATAAACCAAAATATTAATATCCAAAAACTTTCACGGATATTTTTTTTTTAAAATCATATATATGAGGTCATGATACCATCTCGGCATGTCCTTCAAACTACTATAAAAGCCATCTCGAACCCTCCATTAATATTCTCATCCCAATTCACACACACCAAAATAAACAGTGATTCTTGTGAAATCTCTTTTTTTCTCTAAGCAAAAGAGAAATTAACACTAATGGCTTCAAAAACCACCGGCACTTTAGCTCTTTTCTTGATTCTCAACCTCCTCTTCTGCACAACAATCTCTGCCTGCGGTAGCTGCGGTAGCCCCTCTCCCAAGCCAAAACCTAAACCCTCTCCCAAGCCAACACCAAAACCTAAGCCAACCCCAAGCCCTAGCCCGGCCACTGCCAAATGTCCTAGAGACGCCCTTAAGCTTGGAGTTTGCGCCAACGTGCTCAAAGGCCTACTCAAAATCACCCTTGGGAAGCCACCGGTCGAGCCATGTTGCACCCTCATCCAAGGACTCGCTGATGTTGAGGCCGCGGCTTGTCTTTGCACCGCGCTCAAGGCTAACATCCTTGGGACCAACCTTAACATCCCGGTCTCTCTCAGTCTGCTTCTCAATGTTTGTAGCAAAAAGGTTCCCACTGGCTTCCAATGCTAATCAAGAACCTAATTATACAGCACTCACTTTGTGTTAATATATATAAATATATCTTCTTGTTTGGACAAACAAGATGGTAAAATGTATACCATGGATTCTATATTATTGTCTATATGTCTCTCTTGTCCTTTGTGTGTCATTCTAGTCTATGTATGTATGTGTGTGTGTGTGTATGTATGATTGCTACGACCTTTAAACTTAATTTCACAGCTGTGTTTTTGTCCTCTTACAGAATTTTCATGGGGGTACGTTCAGTGTTCTTGTTAATTTAATTGGTTCAATAAATTATATGAATAATTTATACTTTTTACGATGTTATAACAATATTTTTTTATAAATAATGGGTGGCGATCTTTACCACCTTTAATTATCCCGTATGGATCAAAGCTGACATAATTTACGTCCAAGCTAAATATTAAATACAAATGAGAAAATGATTTCAAAGTAAGATGAAGATGGATTTGATGTTGAAACTCGATGCAGAAGATAATTTATTCAAATATGTGGTAATTTTGCCATATATAGCAGTTGTGAATTATTTGACCTAAGGTGTTTTTGGTGTAAAAGACTCCTAGAGTGGCCGCTGAAAATTCGAGAACCTGCAATATAATTCGTTCTTTGAGGCAACGATTTTTTTTTGTTTATAGGAATTTTTTCGTTTAAATAATTGGCAACTTAATTAAGAGAAATTACATCTAGACTTTTTAATTTCCAAAATTCTACGGGAAAAATGCGAATCGATACGGATATGGAACATGTCACGCATCAGGTTAAATATTTAGAAACCTGTGTCAACCTCTTCTCATTTTAGTGACTCTGAAATGGATATGCATTCGAATAAATCAACTGAGAAAGTATATGGAAAAGATAAACACATCAGAATTTTTACCCAAAAAACACACATAATAAAAAAATAGATAAATAGTCAACTTTATAGAACAAAAATAAAAACATTAATTTTAAGGTGTTTCCATCTATCCCTAGATATTTTTCTCAAATAAAATTTCCAGCTATTTTTCAAAAATGTTATGAAAAAATAGACCAATTATGCAAGAAACAAAAATTTTGGTCCACGAATACCAAATAAAAATCTATAGTAAGACATAGTTAAATGTTTCGTCGTTATTGAAAATAAATTTGTTAGCACATTATAGGCACAAATCACATCACATTAGTAGAAATTAACCTATACATATATATACGGCTTAGAATACATAACAGAGATCGCTTTGATTTTTCTTGTTTGTTCAACTGATCGCTTTGATTTAAAAGTTGAATCTCTCTCTCTTTTTTTGTGACATACGCGCCTTCGACCATATATATTGTATAAATAAGAATGGATTATCGTTTATTCTATCGCTATATATCTCCACAGTCCACACATTGTAAGAATGAATGAGACTATGGTTTTGTGCCACACATTTCCGAGTTGGATGGTCCATAATGAACGATTGAAATTCAATGGATCTATATTCATTAGCCCGTGAACCATTTTTTGTTTTTCTTGTTCAGTTTTTTTTTCTAATCTTTTCTTATCGTCTTCTTTCTTACTCAACTTGGGTAAAGGATTTTTTTTCCCCCATATTTTTATATATTGTGTAAGGTACATATGATATGACACATCGATCTGCGGAACAGTAGAAGCTATGTGCAGTTCGGATTTGAAAGTATACACTTCGTAAATATATAATATTTATCAAAAAAGAAAAACACACGTTGTAAATTAAAATTAACTTACCATGTAACAATTATTTGTGGCTATAAAGTTAAATTTTATCTCGTAAGTTTATTTGATTTTTGGTCGATTATTTTCTATATATTGTTCTATTCATCAAATAAATCTTAACAAATTTACTGTTCATCTATTGACAAAAACAAAATTTAGTGTGGATCTATTTTTTAATCTGTGGATCTATTTAACAGCAAATACATAATATTTTCCACTACAAAATAGAGAGACAGTAAAGATAGATAAAATTCTTTGTGAAGAAATTACTGATCGATTTTTCATTCGAACAAGGCAAAGATCCATAAGAGAACAAATGTCCTAATTAGTCTAGGAGTTTAGCTGTGTTTTTTGACAAAAGACTGTAGGAATATATAGCAGTTTGGTACTCGAAATACGTTTTCCGTACGTACACATAAACACACATCCACACACGTTACCGTATCTGCATGCATGTCTATAAATATACAAACTCCTATATATCTTGAGAGAGATAGAGAGAGGGGGAGATCATCGAGTCAAATGGATAAACAGCGAGAAGCTGGAATAAGACAAAAACCAAAGATTACAGAATAAATTAGAGAAAGCCCCATGCAGAACCCTAAGCTTAATCATAAAAACAAACGACAACACCATAAGACAACTCTTGTTAAAACCCTAGATAATCAACAAACCTGACCATCAAAAAGACAACATATTTAAGATTATTACAAAAGCCTCGATCGAAACCCTTGTTCGAACATTCAGGGCGTACATTCGCTTAAGTCAAGGGAAGATTTTACGATCAAGGGAGAGGAGGGCAGACAAAACCAGGAGGAGGATTGATCCCACAAGTGATAAGAGCTTGAAGTGCAAGAGGAATGAAGATGTTTATGTTGAGAAGCTTAAGTCTTATAGTTGTACAAAGACAAACGGCTGCTTCTAACTCAAGTAACCCTCCTAACACTGGACAACACACATTCTCCACTGGATTCCCAAGTCCTATATGGATCAATCCGCCCAAAACGTCTACACAAGCCCCAAGCTTCAATGCATTGATCGGACACGTTGGTTGTGCGCCGCCGCCGCCACCTCCTCCTCCTCCGGAAGGTGGACCACCTTGGTACGGTGGATAGCCGGATGATGGTGGTGGCGTTGTGACCGGAGGTGGGTTAATGATGGGAGGAAGAAGTCCCGGAGGAGTTGTGATCGGAGGGAGGATCCCCGGAGGAGTTGTTACTGGCGGAGGTTGGATTGGAGGGCTTATGATCGGAGGGAGAGTTCCAGGAGGTCTTGTGATTGGCGGTGGCCTCACCGTTGGTGGTGGATAGACAACCGGAGGAGGTCTTGAGATTGGCGGTGGCCTCACAATTGGTGGTGGGTTAACCACCGGAGGAGGTCTAACAAACGGCGGTGATTTCCCTCCTCCTCCTTCTCCACCGTGATGTGGAGGTCCGCCACCACCACCATGATGAGGCGGTCCACCACCTTTACCACCGTGGTGTGGGGGTTTACCACCACCTTTTCCACCATGTTGTGGCGGTTTGCCACCACCACCACCACCTCCTCCTCCACCACCACCGCCTCCTCCTCCTCCACCACCTCCTCCACCTCCACCACCGCCTCCACCACCACCACCGCCTCCACCACCGTGATGTGGAGGTTTCGGAACAGGAGGATGAGGATGAGTGCAAGGAGTGCAAGCTTGGATCGTAGGTGGCAATGTGATGACCGTGAAGATCAAGAAAATGAAGAAGGAAGCCGAAACCGTCGAGCCCATTATTAGGGTTTAGTGGATTTTCAAGAATCAAACGTTTACTGCATTCCTTTTGGCAAATAGCATGTAAATATATAGGTGAACCTTAAGTGTGACCCGTGACTCGTATGGGTTGGAAACCACTATACTACACATAGCTATAGAGTTATAAGTGTTATAGACTTGATTCTTTGTTATGGTACGTACGAACATGTGTAGGGGAAGAAAGTGAAGAGAAAATAAAAGGTTCCAAACTTCGAGAAATTTTGGAGCATGTTATTGCGTTACAACTAAGAAATTTTGGAATAAACTTTAAAGATCTTTTGGATCGTTGTTGGTCCGATGCAAACTTCAAGGTCTAGCCCGTGACTAAAGTGTTAAACATTATGATCACTGTCTCCGAACTAAAGAGTCCGTGAAATTGTTTGTTCTCTTATGTATTTAAATTTTTTCATAAAATTTTTTCAAGCAGTTTTGTTAAAAACTGAAAAGAAGAGACCACAGAACAAACAGTTAAAGCTTTCGAGCCAGGTAGAAAGTTTAGTCGTCCGTACATTCTAACTTGCAAGGAACGAAAGCAAATTAAGCTAAAAATCAAAGGAAGAGCGGCAAAAACTATGTTGCATGAAAACTGAAATGGCTAGACGGAAACAATAGTATGGAAATGCCAAAACGGTATTTTTACAAGTTTTAGAAAATGGGAACATTTTGCAAACAAATTCTGTAACTCCAACAGAAAGAGAAAAAAAATCTCTGATTCCAAAACTATATATTAGTTTATATCTGTGATTACTATGTTGTTTTCATCGACAATTATTTATAAGGTTTTCTGATGATTTCATAATACATGATTGAGTTGGCTTCAATATAACTCGGAAAAATATAATTTCTTATAACATAATACATTTCTTATAATTTCGACTTTTTTTTCTCGAGGTCTAGACTTTTAGATTTTAAAGTACGGTCTTAGTCATAGAAAAGAGTGCTTTACATTTTCAAATTAATTAGGTTTTAATGAGTTACCGAAATACTACATATATTCATATGTTTAAAAATTTTACTTAAGAAAAAAGAAAGGTTGCATTGCGTTTCTAAATTGAAATCATACATTTTTGATATTTTCAAATTCAAATTCTTCAAGAGTCGTGTTTCA
This sequence comes from Cardamine flexuosa, assembly GCA_963555745.1. Taxonomy (NCBI): domain Eukaryota; kingdom Viridiplantae; phylum Streptophyta; class Magnoliopsida; order Brassicales; family Brassicaceae; genus Cardamine; species Cardamine flexuosa. Next base: position 21,557,505 of record OY743220.1, on the reverse strand, counting down.
ACCACATTTCTAAAAAATTATAGTTTAAAAACATTTTTGAAATAGAGAATTTCATGCAAAGCTATAGCCAAAAGTGTAGACAATGCAATCTAAATAATTCTGAGCTTTTAAATCATGCTCTCAATGATCAACAAACTCATAGGCCCATATAGGCCCAATAGTAAATGATATCGAAATTAGGGTTTAGGTTTAGCATCTAAAACTAATGAGTGTCTCGAATCGAAACAGATAAATATAGTTGGATCTCAATCACTTCAACAGTGTGTTTTCTGCTTCTGCTCCTTGCAGTTATCGCATTGCATTTGCATGCGTTCTCTGATACTCCATGGACTTAGAAGATCTGTCATCGTTTACTTTATTCACTGAATCAATCTCAAGAATTAAGGTCAGCTTTGAGGACAAGGTAAATCCTGATTCCTTTCTAAAATTTTTTAGAATTCATGAGTTCATATATAGATTCTATAATCACCAGTATCATTACGATTTATACTTATCCACGATTGCTTACAGAAAATGTTGAGAAATCACTTTCTTCAGATCCTTCGTTATACTCGGCTCCCGCTGAACCTCAGATTAGTGAAACTATTAGGCTCGGTATTATAGTGAAGGATATTGTTAGTAAGTTTCTTAGCCATGGCTTTAGTCTTAGATCAAGAAAGCCCTTCATTACGTATTGTCGAGCGTAAGTGCCTGTAAGACTAGAGCCATGGCTGAGAAACTTCTAACAAGATGCTTAGCTTTAATTGAGTCTAATAGTTTCTCTCATCAGTGGCTTAGCTGGAGCCGAAAAGAGAGGTACAAAGCTATGACTTCGCCAAAGACATTTTAAGGGAGAAAGAAGAAGCAGATAAAAATTCCAGCCTGAAAATTTATGTCTAACAGGTAATCCTAGTCCTATAAGCAAAGAGTTGTAATTCAAGAAAATATTTAAAAAGAATCATAACAGATCTCAAAATCAACATTCTCATTTTGATCTTATTGATTCTTTTTATGTGATTTTTTGGATTTTCTAGTCATAACTCTTGGATCAAACAAATTATATAATAAATAATGTAATATCTTATTCCAAATGATAAACCATTGAAAATAGTACATAACCAAAAAAAAAAAAAAGCAAGAAGAGTCATATAGTGAGACTCAACAACAAAAAAAACAAGACACAAAGTACTTAAATAAGTAGCAAATAGTTTTAACTTGCTAACGTTTTTTTTTCTTTTGCTTCTTCTGTCTTTCAAAAAGACAGTTTTTTTTTTACTTCAAGCTTACTCATCAGCTTTCTCCACCGCAGCTTCGGCGGTTTCCACGGCGGCGGCTACTTCAGTTGGTTTCTCCTCCTCTGTTTTTGCCTTCTTCTCTTCCTCCACAACCACTGGAGTTTCCTCTGTTTTCTTTTCTTCTACTACTTCTTCCTCTTTCTTCGTCTCTACAACTTCCTCTGTTTTGGTCTCTTCCTCCACAACCGCCGGAGTTTCTTCAACCGGAGCTTCCTCTGTTTTAGTCTCCTCAACCACCGGAGTTTCAAATGGAGGAACTTCCTCTGTTTCTACCAAGATCGCGTCTTTACTCGTTACTTCAACGGGCGTTTCAGGTTCTGTTACCGGAGCTGGAGCAGACTCGGCCACGGGAAGAGCTTCTTCAGGCTCCACCGTATTTGGTGGTGTCACCTCAATGTTCTCAGCTGGTACTGGAGTCACTTGTTCAACCTACAAAATCATTGTTTCAAAACTTATTCTTCAATTCAAAACTACGCGACGTTTTTGTTTGCTTAAACGGCTAGTAGTCTGTTTTTGTTTGATTAAATGGCTCGATGTTTTTTCTTTCTTTTGCTAATGATTTATAATTTTATATACTGGATTTAGACAACAGAAACAAATATATTGGATTCTTGATTTATCTCTTTTATATAGAGAATCGGATCGCTAATCAAACTTTAGACTAATAAATTTAAGAATATTTGCATACCTCGACGGTGGCCATTTGAATATGTAGAGAAGATGAAAAAGATATAAGAAAATAAGAGAAGAGAAAATGTCTTTGAGTGATGATGCTTTGAATTTTGATGAGTGAAGAGTTTGGTCGAGAAGATGGCTAATTTATAGGAGAAAATTCAAGCACTTTTTTAGTCATTTCTTTAAACTTTTGAATCATTCTTTTATATATCTAACAAAAAATACTATATTATAAAATAATTTCACTTGTTGAGCATAATTATTCTCTTGCAATAATAATTAATGAGTTGAAAAGAAGCTTTTGTTGTATATTTGTTTGATAAAGAAACATCATGTACAGTTGTGTTTGTGTAAGAAAATATATATCATGTACAAGATCGCACATCACTTGAAATTAAGTTCTGTTTTTAAAATTTTTAGATTTAGATCTATTTTTGATTTCCTAAACAAAGAAATTGAGTTATTGTTTAGTAGAATCATTATAGACTGAAAATGCACACTTATTTTTTATTACTCCCTTCGTATACTTTTATTGTATTTTTAGGGTTTTTTTCTTTTCAAAATAAGTATTATTTTAGATTTTCAATGTAAGTTTTTGATAAAATTTTATATTTTTACCCTTATTAGTTAATTAGTTAATGCAATAACTAATGAAAATAATTGTTTAGTTTATTAATGAGGGACCAAATAAAAAATTTAATTGTTTTTTTAATTTGTGTGTAAAAACTTTAAATAATATATATAATGAAATAGAGGGAGTATTATTTTAAGAAGTAATGATGATCAAGAGAAAATATGTGTTAGATACTAGATACAAATATTGTAATGGAAATTATATAGATCATCGTTAGTCTAACAGTTGATTGAACCGTGCATTACAATTTTCTATGCCAAGAAAAAAAAATCTAAAGTTTAAATCATAGAAATCTAGAAAATCGAAATGCTAGATGTCGGGTTGGATACTGATCCATTCATAGGCAGTAATAGAGATGAAAATGTATGTGTCGTGGAACAAAATAATGACATTAATATGGAAAATATTATTGCCATAATTTGTAGTTTAGTGAGTTGTGCTAACGTTCGAAAAACATTCGACTAAAGACATTATATGTGAATTAAAAATTAACAAGGATGCATATACATTAGAAAATATCGTTTCCCAAGATGTTTACAATATTTACTCATGTTGTCTGGACTTAAATTGGGAAAAATATGGAAAAAAAACATAAATTTTTAAAATGCCATAATTAGGGAACATTCAACCATTAAACCACAATGAAATAATAGAAACAAAACAAAATCGCTTATATATATAAATATATGGATTTAAATATTCACATTTTTGGATATAAAACATAAACTTCAAAATATTTATCTTATTTGAATAAAAGATATTTAATTTGGACTAAAACATAAATATTTACATATATGATAACATTTTTTTGGTTTTGTTAATTTATTTTTTTTGTTGGTGGAGATCTTATACATATATATATATATATGGGCAACCAACTAAAAAAAAAAAAAACTTAAACGTGGATTAATTAAAAAATATTAATTATATTTTCTCATATATATATATATATATATATATTTTTCAATATATATATATATATATATAATTAATTAAAAATAACAAAACTAATAATGACTGTTGAGACATAATAATTTTTTTTTGTTTTGTTATTAAAAATTGTTTTTGGTGGATATTTTGTTAAAGTTAATAAACAAAAAAATGTTGATTAACTAAAAAAATGTTAACTATATATATAAATATTCACAATTAATTAATAACAAAAGTTAATATTTGGACAAATACAGATATATATATATATATGAGAATATAGAATTAATATTTTTTAATTAATCCACTTTTTTGTTTTTTTATTTTAATTGGTTACACACACACACATATATATATATATATATAGAATCTCCACCAACAAAAAATTAAATTAACAAAACCAAAAACACTGTTATCATATAAATGTTTATATTTAATTCAAAATATATATTCTTTATTCAAATAAGATGAATATTTTGAAAATTTATACATTAAATCTAAAAATGTGAATATTTGAATCCACATATGTATATATATATATATAAGCGATATTGTTCTATTACTAATATATCATTGTGGCTCAGTGTTTAAGTGTTTTCTAATTGTCTTTGTGTTCCCTAATTGTCTTTGTGGTCAGCGCTAAAAACAAAAAAAATTATTTTTATCTTTTAACAAAATGACATAATTTTGATTTAACAGAAATATTAACGCAATATTAATACTTGATCGTGATTTGTTAACGGTATGTCATAAATTGTTAAGTCAACGAAACTTATCTATTTTATCTAAAAATCAAACAAAAATTTATGATTTAAATGATATTTTGAAAATTCATGTTTTTTTTTCACTTTTCTAAAATTTATATTTTTTTTGATATTTTCCCCGATTTAAATTTGGAATACTAAACTCATGTGTTCTCTTTAAGCTATCACAACATTTAAGTTCGGTAACTCATCGATCTTTGTGTTCTCCTTAAACTATCACAACATTTAAGTTCATGGATCTTAGAAACATTGTCTTGTAACCGTCCGAGCTCAGCAAACCGTTATGCGACTACTTATAAGCTCTCTCCAATTTCAGTCAAATCATTTCCATCAGTTCATTCCACTAAAACTATTCCAATCTCGGATTGTACATGCCTAGATTTAATGTTAACAACTTAAATTTCGTTTTTAAGAAACTTGTTATTAATAGTAATTGTAACCCTAAGTGTCGATTTCTGACTTCAAGAGAATTAGTATGTTTTTTTCTTAGTACTTTTATCATCAAATGTGTCACTTAGACAAACTGATCCCCACAAAGACAATTTTCGTGAAAGAGGTGGTTGGAATTTTTTTATTAATCATAGAAGATTAGGTGATCGTTATAAAGTTGCTACTGTTATTAAGAATGATGGTGTAACTGATAAAAACTGGTTTTAGATTGTTATATAAATCGTTTCAAATGCAGAATCTCTCCTTTTCTTTTACTTGAGATCGAATATGAGTTAGTATGAAGTGTAATTATTTTAATTGTCCCATAAATTATATTTAAAAAGTTATGTATAATAGTAACAAATAATAAAATTTCCCGATATATCATAATAAAGGGATCCTCGTTATAAACTTTAGTATTTGGATGTTTGTGTTTGCTTAACATTGTACAAAGTAAATTATTTACTGATTTCTGATAAGACACCACATGGAATGTAAAATCACAAAAGTAGCGAATAGTACACGTATGTTTCTATCCTGTGAAACCATGTGAATCGACCTCAATATATTCATAATTCGGCATACAGGTATATATATATAACTGTGACAACAGTGAGATATCTGATTTACAGATTCATTTATATGGTTTTCTTAATAAGGTAATATATGGAATCATTTACTAAAATCTGATTTGGGTTGAAACTGAAAATGACAACTTTTGGATATATGCCCTTTGAATCTTTTGGCAGTGAATTTAAAATAATATGTATTCTAGCTGCCATTTCTGATTTATTGAAAGTCATTAATAATTATATATTTTTTTTCCAGTAATTTTACTTGTCAATCGTTTTCTTATCAATTTAGGCGTGTAAATGTCTATGATGAACTTTTACCTTTCACAATGATTTTATTCATGCTTTTATAACCAATCTCCTGATATTTGTAGTTTTTTTTTTGACAAAATTTGTAGTTTCTTCTAGCTTTCTATTTTTTCACACAACATTTATTTTGCGTTATTTCCAGCTTCTGCTTTTTACTTATTTTTCTGTTTGTAGTATTGTTCTGTTAAATGTACGTGGATTTTTGGACGACAAGTATAGGCCGGTGGGTAGGACCCAACAAAGTCAGAAATATGGGCCCCATGGATAGACAAATAATGACGTGGCGACAAGTTACTTCGACTGATGTCTCGTGTATGCCAGCTAGGATTCCACTTGAAAGTAGACCCACATATCTGCTGGTCAGATTTGCCACGTCAGATCAAATCCTTTCCCCAGCTTCGTCTTTCGTGTGGATCTCTCCAAAGTCTATTTGTGAGTAACACTTGATCTCTCACTATGGTCTCAATAGTTGAAATACATCAATTATTAATCTTCTATCGCTTATCTTTAACCGAAAAAATAAAATCGATCGCTTTTATTGAATTCGTTCTCAAATTGTTAATTTTTATTTCAGCAGATGGGTATGGACACGTAATCACCATCTGTAAAGGTAGGCCAGCGGGAAAAGCTGATAAAAGAAAAAGAGTTGGACGGCTAAGATGGCCCCATGCTGTAGGTCCTACTAATTTATTTTCCTTAAAATAGAGTAAACCATCTATAATGTCATTAAGGAAATCATTAGAGTTTCAGATTACTTGAGAATTTTAGGAACTAAATTTGAAAACTCGCCGTTTATCTAAAAAAAACAAACCAGAAACCATCCTTTTCAGTTTTTACTTTTTTTTCTTCACTATATATGGTATATACGTTACAAGATCTATATTTTTTTATTGTAGTTGATAAGTGTTATGTTTCTCACAAAAATGTTTATAACAAGTTTTTTTCTAAAGAATGTAAATTGTTTATCACAAACTACATGTACATAAAACTGTATTGTAAGCCGAAGTCATGTATTAACTATTATTATATCTTTGGTCACGACAACAGTAAAAAACTAGTATTAGTTATATTCTCAAATCACTAAATTTAGTTAATAACTTCATACACTTGTCTTTGATTTGCTTAGAAATAAATATAAGTATATATCATATTATGTCAACATAATATTCAGTAAATTTAACTTAGATATGCACACAGCACATACTCTTACACTTTAACTTTAAATTATAATATTTCGTTCAGATCTACAAAGAAAGGTTCCAAATAATTCGCTTTTCGCATCGGAATTATGTTAGACGACCCCATGCGTGCATGCCTTGAACATGTGTAATCCTAAAGTCGGACAATCTTAAGTATAATTGTCTCCTAATAGCTGTGTTAATTCTTTTCATTTTAGGCAACCAATTCAGATAACGGTCACAGATGTGCCACCTGTCAGTTACTCATTGGTCGGCCACATGTTAAGATTATTCATCCCATAGATATAATTCCTATTGGCCCTACCAGAGTAGTGTCTCTTCGTTCTTCACCAAATAGTTGGCCACCACCCGTCCACCGCTAAACCATGGATCGAATATAGTTTTTATTTTTATTTCTATGGAGTAATAAGAACTGAATCTACAAAATGAAAACTAAAAACTAGCTAAGCTGTTTTGCTATATGGTTAAAGATGTAAATTGAAAGAATTATGGTTTAGTGAAACAGACGATGTGATCGATGTGTGGAATAAATAGTGCAGTTACAATATTGACTGGTAAATAATTTAAATCAGTGTGTTTTTTCTTTAAAATGATTGCAATATTTTCGGTGAATATCCTATTTTTGGGATGATGTGTCAACTGTGAAGAGACATATTTACCAAATCTTTATTTGTGAAAATACTTTTACACATCTTCAATATTTTTTTGGAAAATATTTCTACACATCTTCAAGAATTCAACCTTTATTTGGGACAAAAACTAAAGCCAAAATATTTATTTATTTGCTTATATTATGTACCATAATTAAGTTACTAAAAACACAATAGTTGACGATTTTTAATGTCCATACATATATTTCAAACAAACTAAAACACGAGCTTTGATATTATCTTTTTCATATATATAACCGGGACGGGGAGGTCCTGGAGTACAATTTTACTATCCATTATGCATGTGGAAAAATAGGTATGCTTGCAATTAAAAATATTTATAATGAACAACCATGATTAAAATTGCAGAGGTATGACTCGCACTCTAGTCTCTAATTCTAAAGTAACTGTTTTGGTCATTAGATTTACCGTGAACTCGATATTATCTTGGTCTTTTAATAGTTTTCTTGTGGGAACTTGATAAAAATTAAAAACTATATCCCATATAATAATTTTCAGAAATTACATAACCAGAAATACCGTTTTTTAGAAATTACATAAGAGGATAATTCCATCTGGAAAGAGAGTTCTACTTTTCGGAGTTGTCATTCATAAATTCCTTTTCTAAAGCAAGATCCTTTTTTAATTTTGCTTCACTCACATCAAATTTGGCAACAAAAATGGTCCCTATAGAAAAATATTTCATTTAATCAATATCTATAACTTTACAATACATTCATTGATCAGATACACATGCATGCACATGCACAAATGTTGATGATATGATTTTGAATTTTTACGTTCTAGAGCAACGAACTGTAGGACAAGGTTTTCTCCGGATTTTCAAAAAAATCAAGAACTATATATATATATATATAATTTCAATATAAATGTCTTTTTGATATCTTCACACAAATTGAATAACTAATTAACTATACCATTATGCATGCCCCTATAAAATATGGGACTGTTGACATTCTCTTCAATTTTATTAATTTATACTATGGTTAAAACCTTAAAATTAGTATTTGTGCCAAAAAGTTGCATTTAACACTTACATTGAAACAAGTAGAGTTAATACCTATTGAAAAAAAAGAAGAAGACCAAACATATACATTTCCAGCTCCCAAAAAAGTTAAGACAGTTTTAACCAAAAATGAAAAAGAACTAAGAGAGAAGACGATAATAATTATACATTGTGTGGATTATGAATAAATTTTACAAAATGAACACAACTTTTTTACAAAAAGATTTTGAAATATAGTTTTGTCAAAAGTTTTGTTTTCCTTAACTAACATTATAGTGGTCTAAATTTTTAAAAAAATATAATTATGGTTATCCCTGTAAACGCTTAGAAACATAAATATCTGAATTTTTCAGATGTTTCGAAAATTAGTATGAAGTATGAACTACTAGTTTCAAACTAGAAAATTCAATTTCCAAATTGAATCGAGGTGGAATTTGGTTTCGATAATTAGTAATTGGGTATTGAACTTAATATTTTCAATCACATTGTTCGGAAACTGCATACCTCACAAGGCCACTATTGGATATAGAAAACTAATAATAGAGCCCACTAAAACGAATAAATTCTTACGAGCCTTATTGTTAAACAACAACACTCTTCCCTAAATTCTTTTATAGTCTCCGATAAGCTCAAATTAATTTTCCACAAGCCAACATACATTGGATCGTCCTCTAGACGTGTATCCATACAGTTACAAATATACGTTCACTGTAGAATACTTATATTTAGAAATTTTTGATTTGAGAGTGAGATTTACAAGATAATAGGAATACCATATGACTATTTCTTCAAGCTCCAAATATAAACATTCCTCAACCAAAAACACACCAAAACTCTCTTTCCTCTATAGACATCATAGCATTTTGATCGAAATCAACGGTTGACATTGTTTAATATCTTATTAGATCAAACAAGGAGCTTTTGTTTTTGTTTTTGTTTTTCTTTGTTTTGTTTTGGCTGGAGGAAACAAATCAAGATGGGGTTGGAAGACGAGGAGAACAAAGGAGAAGCTTCAGGAGAGACATCAGAGAAAGAGATTGGGTTAAGCAGAAAGAACAGTGAGAGTTCTTTGTCTCCAACTGAGGATGAAGAAGAAGATGAAGACAAAAAGCTTGAACTCGGTCCTATGATCGCTCTCAAAGAACAACTCGAGAAAGACAAGGTACATAATTTGAAACTATTGCAAATTATAGATTATACCAAATTTCTGTAATTTATTATTTGCATAGTAATGTATAAATTTGGTAAATTCCGATATTTTTAATTGATATTTTGACGTCAAGAATCACAATCTGATTTTTTTTGAATATATCATAATTTCGACTAAAATTTGATAGGATGATGAAAGCTTAAGGAGATGGAAGGAACAACTTCTTGGCGTCGTGGATTTGGAGGATGTCGGAGGTAAACCAAATTCAGAACCCGGTTTACATTCTATGGTTTTATACTTTAATGAAATGGTTTTAGAATATCGTTTAAGACTCGATCGTGGTTAGCTATATTAATGATAGAATGAAAAGATCATGGCGTCCTCGCTAGTTCTGATTCAAGTGAGGTATTATGCATGTTAGTTAAATGACATTTTGGCTTACCTTAGTCTCGGTTAAAATAAAACAAAATCCATAACTATCTAGTCATGTTTTCGATAGAAAAACTTACTCCATCCGTTTCACAAAAAATGTCGTTTTAATTTAAATTTGTTTTCGTCAATTTTTTTTAAAATTTTTTTTTTTAAAATTTTTGTTTCACAAATGTAAAAAAAATTATGTACTTTATTTTTTCGGTGTGAAAATTGTTAGAATGACTATGTTTATGAAACGTAAAAAGTAAAATTAATGTTATATAACAAATAATATTACAATTAATGAACAAATGAAATGCAGAAACACCGGATCCGGTAGTAAAGATACTAGATCTCACAATAAGATCACCGGACAGAGAAGAAATGGTATTGACGATACCCGATGATGGTTTGCCGAATCCAAAAGGCCCTTGGTTTACCATAAAAGAAGGTTCTAAGTACACACTTGTCTTCAACTTCCGTGTCACAAACAATATTGTCTCGGGCCTTCGCTATAACAACACCGTTTGGAAAACCGGTGTTAAGGGTATTTTTAATCACCTTTTTCACTTGTTTCTTAGTTGTTGTTACAAATGTTTTCGAATGTTCTTTTATTTTTGTTTAATGTTTGGTAATTTTTTTAACATTTTGAGCAGTGGATAGTACAAAAGCAATGCTTGGGACGTTTAGTCCTCAAGCTGAGCCTTACCAACATGAAATGCCTGAAGAAATGACGCCGTCTGGTATGTTTGCTAGAGGATCTTATTCTGCAAGAACTAAGGTATATCAAAAATTTGTAAATACTTTTTTTCTTTTTCTTTATTAGTTTATCACTAAACTTGATGAGTTTGAGGCTATCTTGTTATATATTTCATTCAGTTCGTTGATGACGACAATAAGTGCTACTTGGAGATCAACTACACCTTTGACATCCGCAAGCACTGGCAATGATCCATCGAATTAAACATTCTCTTGAGTCTAAACCAAAGCTCTTTTGATAATATATCTTCTTCTTTTTTGAGTCTTTACATTCGGTTTTGCAGACTAGAATATTTGTTTAGTTTATTATTAAATGAGCTTGAATAAGATACAGTTTGAGTATTTATGGAATTTTCTTTTCACATTTCGCCTGATCTATCTTGTATTATTTTTTTACACTATTAATTATTTTGAATATAGGTAGAATAACGGTTCAGTTTGTGGTTGTTAATCGCTATTCTTTATTTTATTTTGTCATCTTCTCCGGTTTTAAGCAACAGTTTAGAGTCTTTTTTAATATAAATCGTTTGGTTTTATAATGCAAAAAGATTTTGAGGCTAAGTTCATTGGTTTTGGCCATATCCGGTCCATCGATGAGAGTTGGTGTAATTTATGTGTGGTTGTCTATATATGATCTTTAGCTGGAATTCTTTGGTTCAAGACTCAAAGATAAAAATTGAATTAGAAAAGATCATTAACTTCCTCATATAGTTCCTAAGGTTTATAATTCGTTTGACAATGTCATAAAACTTCTAAAGCGAGAAGAGGTTTTTATGGATAAAAAGATTGTATATTTATACTGAACAATGTCAAAGAAAATACATATAAGATATATAAGAAAATAATTGAAACTATATACTCCGTTCTCTCTGTTTAATTAAGAAATAAAAGAACAAAATTTTCATCGGAAAAAAAGAATAACACACAAAATAGGATCGAAGCCAAAAGAATATTGATCAATGTGACTAGTGTCCATGTTAAACACTAGCTAATGCACTTAGTAGTATGGGATTGATGGTGGAGGAGGAGACGCATAAGAGACACCGTGGATCGGCGGAAGAGGTGTGTCCTCGTAGGTTGGAGGTGGTGGTGGTGTTTGGTAGTGATGGTCGTTACTTGGATTGTTGTTGCATCCCTTTGGTGGTGGTGATTGATACTCAGGTGGTGGTGGAGAGTGGTTAAGAGTTGCTGGTGGATGATATTGAACTGGTGGTGTCGGTGGAGGACTTTGTGTTACCGGGGGATAGTAAACCGGTGGTGGTGGAGGTGGACTTTGTGTTACCGGAGGATAGTAGACTGGTGGTGGTGGCGGTGGATAGTAGACTAGTGGTGGCGGTGGTGGACTTTGTGTCACCGGTGGATAGTAGACCGGTGGTGGTGGTGGTGGTGGAGGACTTTGTGCTACCGGAGGATAGTAGACCGGTGGTGGTGGTGGAGGACTTTGTGCTACCGGCGGATAGTAGACCGGTGGTGGTGGTGGTGGACTTTGGTTAACAGGTGGATAGTAAACCGGTGGAGGAGGAGGAGGAGATTGTGTAACCGGTGTATAGTAAACCGGTGGTGGAGGAGGACTTGTTGTTACTGGTGGGTAGTACACCGGTGATGGTGGTGGTGGTGGAGATTGAACGGCATAGTAAGTAGGCGGTGGTGAAGGTGATGGATAATGTTCACTTGGAGAAGGAGATGGCTCATATTCTGGAGGTGGTGGTGGTGGCGATGTGGGTGGACATGATTCTACGGGCGGAGGCGGTGGAGGAGATGAGTAAATATATGGCGGAGGAGGAGGAGATGGCGGTGGCGGTGATGGTGGTGGTGGTGGAGGGTATGCTCTAACCGTAGGTGACATTCCGGAAGAAGGAGGTGGAGGAGGAGGAGAAGGCTCATACTTTGGCGGTGGCGGAGGAGGAGAAGGCTCATACTTTGGCGGTGGCGGAGGAGGAGAAGGCTCATACTTTGGCGGTGGTGGAGGATATGCCTTGACGGAAGGCGACATCTTAGAAGAAGGCGGTGGCGGAGGAGGATACGCTCTAACAGAAGGAGACATTTTAAAAGAAGGCGGTGGCGGAGTTGCTCTAAAAGTAGGAGACATCTTAGACGAAGGCGGTGGTGGCGGTGTAGCTCTAACCGTAGGCGACATCTTAAAAGACGGTGGCGGCGGAGGAGAGTTAAAGTTACTACACCCAAATTTGCTACAATCAACAGGACGTGAAGCTGAAGAAGAACATTCTCTAGACGATCTTTGACGTTCTTTACCAACAACACAATTCATCGAACCATTAACAACCACATCATCACCGGAAAGAGCCGTACATCTCGGAGCATCACCGGTGAAAAAGTTAAAAGAATAAGTAAAGTTCTCAAGGTTAGAGAGTTGACAAATACTACTTGGAATAACTCCAGTGAACATATTGTTACCAACATTAAACTGTTCCAAGCTCTTCATGTTACCAATACTTGACGGTAACGGACCACTTAAACGGTTAAAACTAACGTCAAAAACCGTTACATTCTTGAGATTACCGATCTGTGGCGGTAAACAACCGGTTAAGTTATCGTTGGAGAGGATAATCTCGTTAAGAGTTTTCCCCATTAAACCGATACTTCCCGGTATACAACCACCAAGATCATTATCCGCAAGAACCAAAGCCGAAACCGGAGAGTTTCCCATATTTTCCGGTATACCAAACCGAAACCGGTTATGATTCAAGAATATAGCGTCAAGCTCTTTATCAAAGAGCTTAGATGGGATAACACCTTCAAACTCGTTGTAACGAAGATCCAAGAACTTGAGAGAAGGCAAATCCAAGACAACTTTAGGGAACTTTCCAACGAAACGATTGTTACTTAAATCAAGCTCGAAGAGAAGCTTCATGTTTTTAAACGTGATTGGTACTTCACCACAGAAACGGTTTGAGTTGATATGGAAGAGAGCAAGATCAGTGAGTAGACCAAGCTCGGGAGGTAAATAACCAGCCATGTCCGCATGGTTAAGGTCAATACCAGCAACAACTCGAGTTTTCGGACGAGAAGGAGAAGGAGCACAGTAGATACCATTGTAAGAACAAACATCAGAGCCATTCCAATTAGCTGTGAAGTTAAAAGGATCAGAGAAGATAGCTTGTTTCCATGATTGAAGTGCAATGTAAGCTTGACGAAGACTCGGGTTCTCGAACTTGAGACTCGGGTCGATTTTGATACCATCACCGCTTATTTTATCGTCTTCATCGTCGCCTTCAGCAGCTCTAGTGTGTAAGAAACACGATGAGAACAAGAGGAATAGAAAGAAGAAGAAACGAAGAGAAGAAGAGGAAGAAAGTAACAACAACATTTTTGTTTTGTTTTGAAAGTTTATGAAAATATTGAAAATTTTGAGAGGTTTTTGTTGGGAGAAAATATAATTTTTTAGCACATGGGACAAGAGACCCTACCTCACTAATTGTGACATCTAAGATCTCCATGTGCTTCTTTATAAAAAATAACAGTCAGAAGTTGTATTAATTCTTTTTATAAAACTATATATTTTCTTTAACTAATATGACATATTGGCACGTCGAGGAGAAGACAAAAGACTTGAACCTTTTAATTTACGCGGCTATAGACTTGAGGCACCGTCACCGACTTAAACTTCTATATATACTATAAACTTGGATACATGTCCCTAAAGATTCTCTGAAGCCGTCACTGACCAATAAAACGCGTTTATCGATAATTCAAATTATATGGTTTTAATATGGTTCAAAAGTACCTTGAATGCACAACTGTATAAGTTATATAACTTGGATGCATGTCTGTCACAATATAAATCTATAAACATATCTTCAAATTATCATTGATATTTTTAAACCTGTTTAATCTCACCTGTTTGTAAAGCATTCCTCTGTTTTTTCGCTGCAAATGAGAGCCGTATGATTCTCATAGAACCTCTGTGCATTGTAAGAAACACTAAACATGTGCATTGTAACCAATTCATGTTGGTCTAGTGATAAAAGAAGATACACAAGCGGCTATCCACCATGGGTTCAAAGCGAGCTGACCACCCAACCCGCAATTAATTGCGTGAAAAGAAAGTTAGGCCTAAGGGAGATTATGGGCCGAAGTCCCAAAACCACTAAAAAGAGAATGAAAATTGCGAAATAAGCACATTACATTTATTAATCTGGTTAAATGTAACTCAAAGAAGACAAAGACATATATATAGGAAACACCAACCATGAAAATATATATTTTTAGAGAAAAATCCATCTTGATACAAATATACAATGTGTATTGTGAAGACTAACAAGAAAATATTTGACAACTAAAACACTCCAAAGATTGGAAAAGAAAAAAAGATTGAAACAACAAAGCAAACTCTTTATAAAAAAAAAAGAAAAACAAAACAAAGCAGACTACAATTTCAAGTTATATTCTTTCTTCGAGTACCAACAATTTTGTAAAATGTGTTGGAAAACTACACCAAAACTAGTAAGAATGGTTTTAAACTTTATATGCATTACTAGTATCTTAAGCTAACACATAAATATTTATATATATGACGAAACACAATTATCTTAAAACAATTAAAAATATCTCAATGGTAATATATAGAGACCAAACCATTGTTCCATTAAAACCCTTACACTACATCAAGCACAAATCAAAGCTAATATGTTAACAATTATACCAAAAACACAAGCTATGGTAGTCAAATTGGTCTTTCAGTGCCGTGCCCAGCTCTGTAGAGGCCTAAAGCAAAATTTGAAACTATTAAAAAGATAGTAATAGCCTCTTATATTAAATTTATATATACACATAAAAGTTAATTAAAAAAAAAAAAAAATCTATCAAAATTCCCAATTTTTGTGTGTTATGATCATTTTGATTTTTAGTAATGAAAATGTGTGCAGTTTAACTCGTTAGATCCTTTCAAACCTTCTCAGTTTCTCCGACTTCTCTCTTGAAAAACGTGACCACGTTTAATAGATTAGAGCGATTACAAACGGTTTAGTAGATTTCATTCATTTTCTTCTCCTCACTCTCTTCCATCCTTGATTAGAGCGATTACAAACATGAACCATGATTATCTCGTGCGATCCAGCCAACACCAACATATGAATAATTTTGACGATAACATTCATAAATCTTTACAAAGTCTGGAGTGGGGGAGTCCAGTTACAAATTTATTATTTTTATGTTTTAATGGTTGGTTCATGGATAACTCAGAACTCATATAAATTAATCCATTAAATCCACAAATTCATTAAAGTTGACCCATCATTACCCGTTTATAGATATCTCTATACTATTAAAAATGAAATACATCTGAGTTATCCTTGTTTTCAAATAGCTATTCACTTATTTCTATATCCAAACAATTTTTATATCTAATAAAAATAAATATTAAACTTTTTTAATAGTATGGAAACTAACATTATTTTTAAATTTCTTAAAATCTCTCTATAGACAACATTTCTTAAAATCCAATTTAATCCAATATACTTGAAAAGTATGAATCTACTTACACCTTTATCTGATCTTATTTTAATATAATTTTGAATTATTATATAATATATATATAATTATTATTTTTTAGATTTTTTCTACATGTTATGATTTAAATTTATAAAAACGGACAAAAATTACTCAATCGATGAAAAAAATAGAATATGATGTGTGATTTCAATATTTCAATGGTAATATGGAGACCAAACCATTGTTCCATTAAAACTCTTACACTACATCAAGCACAAATCAAAGCTAATATGTTAACAATCATACCAAAAACACAAGATATGGTAATTAAAATTGTCTTTGAGTGCCGTAGCCAGTTCTGTAGAAACCTAAGGTAAAATTTGAAAATATTAGAAAGATAGTAGTCGCCTCTTATTTTTAATTTATATGTACACATAAAATTATACAAAATTATATGTTATGATTACAAAACATGTTTAGTAGTGTTATGGAAAGCTAGATATAAATTTGTAGTTTGAAAAAAAAAACCTATGGTTTACTAGAGTAATTAAATAACAAAAAAAAATCTGTTAGTGAAATTTTGATTACTTCACAAAAATGTTAGTACATATATATATATATATATATATATATATATATATTATTTTATAAATTTGACCGTGTTTAAATTCAGTTTAACATGTGGTAAAATTATTATTTATGAGTTTTATGGCATGTGAAAAAAATATTTAAAACAAGGTTAGTTTCTATGATTTTTTATTTCTGTTTTTACTGATAAGACATTTAATACTAACTAAGATACCATTTGACATGTAATGCGTAGAGTTAAAAATTTGTTTCTATGATTTTTTAGCTCTTATCCATTGACATGTAATGGGTAGAGTTAAAATTTGTTTCTGCTTGTAATAGAATATATTTAGCTAAATTGTATTGGAACTTCATTCCGTTTTAAAAAAAAAGTTACCATACATTTATTTAAAAGTACAGATAATTACTTCGAATTAAAATACTATTAATAAAAATTGAAATTTTATTTGTATTCTCACTTATTTACAGTTACAGATGTCCTAATTTAGTAAAAAAAAAAAGCTTAAAAAATTAAGAAAATTCATAAAAAAATTCTAATTTGTGTGTGTACTATTTTGATGTTTAGTAATGGAAATGTGGGCCGTTTAACTTGTTACATCCTTTCAAGCTTTCTCCAACTTCTCTTGGAAAAACGGCACCACGTTTATTCCAAACGGTTCAGTAGACTTCATTCATTTTCTTCTCCTTACTCTCTTCTCTTCCCTCGCCACTGTGTGAAACAATCGACGGGCCTCGTTCACATCTCCTCCGCCATGGAATCAAAGAAGAAGAAAACCTCCGAAGAAAACTCATGTACAATTCCGCTTGATCTCATTCCAGAAATACTTAAAGCATCAACTGTTGAAACCCTAGCAAGGTTCATTTGCGTCTCCAAAGAGTACAAATCCATAATTCACAGCCAAAAATTCATTAAATCATACTTAATCAAGTCACTGAACCGTCCGCAAAGTCTCATCTTTACATTCAAAGGCAAATCTTCCCTGAAACACTTATTCTTCTCAGCGAGCCCCCCTCAAAATCAAGGTGAATCATCTTCTGTAGCAACTTATCATATGAAATGCCATTCTCAGCCATACACAACAATTGCTCCATCTGTTCACGGTTTGATTTGCTATGGACATCCTTGGAAACTCAAGATATATAACATTAGCACTAGAAAGCCCATTACTTTGCCTAAGCTTGATTCTCGGAGGATAGATATACACCATTACTTAGGTTATGATCCCATCGATGGTGATTATAAAGTTTTGTTTATGGTGAAAGATAAGATAAGTGTTGGTTTAGCTAAGGAACTTCGTGTTTTGACATTAGGAAATGGGAATTCTTGGAGGATGATTGGAGATTTTCCTCCACATTATCTTTACTCTCCTATTATTTTCCTGAGATATGTATGGATGGTGTTCTGTATTACTTAGCGTTGCTCGACACAGATGCGAGTCATGCTGCTGTCATTAGTTTTGATGTAAGGTCTGAGAAACTTAATCTCATAAAAGGACTAGAGCTAGAATATGCATCTAGTCAATCATGTCTAACAAACTACGAGGGAAAGCTTGTAGTTCTGATCTCTATAGATTCTTATAAATGGTCGAAGAAAGTTTATGGTTTGCCTAAAATAAATGGCAAGAGTTACTGTTATTTCAGTCCCTTATGTGCTACTAATGAACGTGAGATTGTTTTGGCACGACGAGAAATTTCATATGCAGGACCATATTATGTTCTCTATTATCATCCACAGAAAAATACTCTGAGAAGAGTCTATGTAGAAGGAATCGGAGAAATAACGGATCCATTTTGGGATAAAGATTTGCAGCACGACCTAATCTCGGTTTTCTCTGGTCATGTTGATAATCTCTTGTTTCTCTAAGAGTGTTTGCTCTCACCTCCAATGAAATGTTTTTGTTCTGTTTGTTGTAATCGTGTTTCAATCAAGTTACTACTAATTGGGAGGAGGATTCATGATGTTTTGTCGTTTTTGGTGACAGTTTGTTTTATGTTTAGAGTCTCGGCTTTTGTCTTTGGTTTTGTTTAGTGTTGGTAGGTTTTAATGTTTATGTATTGTCGCTGTCTAGAACTTGGGCATTACTCTCTTCATCCTCTGTAAATTACCTTTTTTATATTTATCTAAACTATAATTTGAAAGAAAGTCACTAAATCGTAGCTCTTGAAAAAGTGATCTTATTAATCAAGAACCTGAAACTTGTCTGCACCATACTCTTGATTAGAAAGCTTCTAAGGATAAGATCATCATCACCTTGACTCTTATATTATCTCAACGTCCATATAAAATTTATACTTTCAAGGCACTCCTCATATGTAAGATCACCTAAACCTAAGATCAATATTACAATAGGAGAGTTAGGTATGGTATTCCTCTACTCATCTTACATATGAAAGTATAAACCTAAGATCAATATTACAATAGGAGGAGTGCCTCGAAATCTTCTTAATATATCCATGTACTATAAGCCTCTGAATGTCTTGGAAGGTCTTCAAGTTGAACAGCTCAAAGAGAAAGAGCCGTTGGGCTTTAAATGGTCCTTTAGGCACCAAATAGGGTAAGTAAGGTTATAATTGGATCAACTTGATTCCATCATCATTTATGCATGTGAATACTCTCTTAGAACTCTCTAGCTGGTGTTGAAGCTCCTCTGGTCTCCAAACAAATGATTGTCTTGAGTCAATCCAAACAAGGCAAGTAGAGGAATGCCAGGTTTATAAAATCAATAAGTTTCAACTCTGAACTGGTTTTGATCATCTCCGAAACAATGTTGGTATTGATTCTTACATCAGTTTTCTAAGAATATGATACAAAAAATCAATAAGAAATACAACTGGTATTCTCATGTTAGAAAAAGAATGATAAATTTGTTAAACTATGTTTTTATATAATTTAAAAAATATATTTATTAGAGAGATTCAAAATGGAATTGGTTTTATAATAAAAATATATTTTCTACTAGTAAAACAGGATTATGTATAAATATTTTGTCAGATTATTTAACTTTTATGTTGTCAAGCCGGATTATTTAATTTGAATGTATGTGCCGATCTTCTTGCTAAGAAGTAAGAAGGCTCGAGCATGTGGTTTATTGTTTACCCATGCAAGCTCTCAAACTTCAGATTGGTTCTCCTCTGAGTAAAAACTGCATCATGCATGAAAGCTAAATGAAAGTTTTGTTTTGGGGTTGAAACAACAAAGCAAACTACAATTTCAAGTGAGATCATTTCCTCGAAAGTTGAGTACAATCAGTTTTTGTAAACACTCTGCATTACCTATATCTTAAGCTAACATTCAATTATGACGAATCACAGTACTCTTAAACCAAAAAAGATTTCAATGGTAATGATTACACTTAACCATTGTTCCATTAAGACCCTTACTCTACTCAAAATTCGTTCTTGGTAAACTGCATTAAATTGAGATCTATAAAAGAATGAATAGTGTCTTCATTAAATAAGAAAAATGCAGAACTAATCACGAACCTTTAATTCCTTAATCATGAAAGAGTAAGGAAATGAACACATTCAAATTCCGTTTATAGTTACAGTTCACAACATTCACGAAAAACCTACAAATACATACTCTTGGTTAGAAGACGCTTTCATACTCCTAGAAAGTACAGATTTCTATGTAACTGTGGCTGTTGAGAATCTTGAGATGTGAATAAAAGCTGTAGAAAACTTGTAAAATCAATCCCCAGAGACAAAGTAATAGTGTCTAAAGATTTTGAGGGAAGTTGTGAGTAACATAAGAGTACACGAACATTAAAAACTTTAAACACTAAACAAAACCACAGACAAAGCTGAGACTAAGAACACACAACAAACTGCACCAAAAACGACAAAAACAAAATCTCAATGAGTTACAACAAACATAACAAACATTTCACAGGAGGCGAGAGCGAGCACTCTTAGAGAAACAAGAGATTATCAACATGACCAGAGAAGACCAAGATTGGGTTGTGCTTCACATCTTTATCCCATAATTGATCCGTTATTTCAGTGATTCCTTCTACATAGACTCTTCTCATACTATTTTTCTTTGGATGATAATAGAGAACATAATATGGTCTTGCACGCAAAAATTCTTGTGCCAAAACAATCTCACCTCCATTAGTAACACAAAAGGGATTGAAACAATAAGTCCTGCCATCTATTACAGGCAAAGCATAAACCTTCTTTGACCATTCTTGTTTCGCAGCATCTTCAAGAATCCACAAACTACTAAATCCAACTTTACAAGAATCGTTAGAGATCAGAACTGCAAGCTTTCCCTCGTAGTTTGTCAGATGGGGCTTACACCATGCATAGCCTATCTCTAGTCCATTTATGAGATTAAATTTCTCAGACCTTACATCAAAAATAATGACAGCAGCATTACTCTTATCTGTATCGAGGAACGCTAAGTAATACAAAACACCATCGATACATACAGAATTAGGAGACTGGAGATAATGAGGAGGAAAATCTTCAATCATCCTCCACAAATTCCCATTTCCTAATGTCAAAACACTAAGTTCATGAGCTAAACCAACATTCATCCCATCTTTCACCATACACAAAACTTTATAAACACCATCCACGGGATCATAACCTAAGTACTGGTGCATATCTATCCTCTGAGAATCAATCTTGGGTAAAGTAATGGTTTTTTTAGTGCTAGGTTTATATATCTTGAGTTTCCAAGGATGTCCATAGCAAATCAAACCATGAACAGATGGAGCAGATGTTGTGTATAGCTGAGAATGGCATTTCATATGATAAGTTGCCATAGAAGATAATGATGATTCACCTTGATTTTGAGGGGGGCTCGCTGAAAAGAAGAAATGCTTCGAGGAAGATTCGCCTTTGAATGTGAAGATGAGACTTTGCGGACGATTCAGTGACTTGGTTAAGTATGATTTCATGAAGTCTTGGTTGCGAATAAAGGATTTGTATTCTTTTGACACACAAAGGAACCTTGCTAGTGTTTCAACAGTTGATGCTTTGAGTATTTCCGGAATGAGATCAAGCGAAACTGGACACGAGTTTTCTTCACCTGTTCCTAGATCTTCTGAAGTTGCCTTCTCCTTTGATTCCATGGTGGAGATGTGAACAAGCATCGTGGATTTTTCACAGAGTCACAAAATCCTATTTTTTTGGTGATGAAATCACAACATGTACGAGCAATATCATTGGTAAGAGACTCTATGAGTCTCTCAAACAAAAAATTATATTGAAACTTTAATATAATTAAATTTTAATTTAAAAAAAGAAGTTAAAACTAATAAATGATTGACAAATGTAGATGAGTCTCTCATGAATCTCTTAAGGGTTCTTATTTGAGAGATTCATGTGAGAGACTTCTCATTATCTTTCTTAGTTTTTGATTATTTTTCTATTTTAAATCATGAGGGACTCTCACTAGAAACTCCTACTAATAGTGCTATAATATTAGTTTTTTTTTCGAAAGTCATTCGAACCGGTGACCTCTAAGCTTTGCCTAGGATATTTACCAGTTGAGCTAATGACCTCTATCCAAACATTATTTCAAGAGAATTTAAATAAAATAGTTTTAACATTACATTCAAACAAATGAAAACATCAATATTTATTAAATATTCACAAACTCTCAATAATTTGTGAATACTTAGGAATCGATATTTCGGGTATTTCTGAAACAGTAGACTATTTAAAAAATGAAAAAGTTAAGATAATTTCCCATAGTTTTGTAAAAAAAAAATAGAAAAAAATTACATTAAAAATAAGCTAATGAAAAACATTATCTAAACTATTCCTGGTAAAATACTAAACAAAAATTATAGATTGCAGGACAGGATCAGGAAAAATTGGTAGATAAATTAAATTTTCAAACTCTCACTAATTGTGAAAGATCAGCTTCGGGATGTGTATTTCAGATATTTTTGAAAATATGAAAAAATTTAGATAATTTTCAATAGTTTTGAAAATTTTCTTTTTAAAAAACTTCAATTAAATATTAAAAACATAAATGGGTTTCCATTCTAATCCTTTACATGATCCTTATTTGTTGGACAGAAATAAAAAATTTCAAATGGATAATTATTTAAAAATGTTTATGAGAGATACTTGACAGATATGGGACATAACATATTTTCTTTCCTAAAATGGATAGATTTAAATTTGTATACCAAAATATGTTTTAAACATAATCCCGCATGTACGTGTGAGTTCAATCCTAGACAAAGAATGCCGTTTTTCTAGCTATGTGCATTTTGATACCAAATTATTTCCCTAGCTAAAATATCAATTAAATTTTTCTAGCCATGTACATTTTTTATATCAGGATATTTAGTTAATTAAAAATATTACCCAAACTTTATCATGAACCGAAATTTGTGTGTAGCAAGACGGTATCAAGAAAAATAGGTAGATAATTTTGTTTCTCAAACTCTCACTCATTTGTGGATGGTCAACTTTGGGATGGACATTTCGGATATTTGTAAAAAAATTTAGACAATTTCAAATAAGTTTTTGAAAATAAAATAAAACATTTTACATTAAAACTAAAACAGATAAACGATATGTTTTAATGTTTGCAATTTACTATGGATTATTTATGTTATGTTGTTTTGCTATTGGTAAATAATGTCCATACATGTTTTGGTTTCCAATTATTAAAAAAAATATAGCATGTTAAAATTACAAAAAAATAAGTAAGAAAAACTACAAATTTATTTATAACAAATGATCTGCAGGTTTGAATCTAGTTGTCCGCTTTTGGCCTAAGTGGCAAAGCCCGCACGGATTTGCTTTTTGGACTTCTTCCCAAAATGTCTCATACTAATTAGTGATTGATTTAACTTATATATTAAACATATATTTTCTAATCTTCTGATGTGGGTCATTGGTTTGTCTCACAACATATCATAACCTAAGTAATGGTGTGTATCTATCCTCTGAGAATCAAGCTTAGGTAAAGTAATGGTTTTTAAAGTGCTAGGGTTATATATCTTGAGTTTCGAAGAAGGTTCATAGCAAATCAAACCATGAACAGATGGAGCACCTGTTGTGTATGGATGAGAATGAGATTTCATATGATAAGTTGCTACAGAAGATGATGATGAATCACCTTGATATTGAGGGGGGCTTGCTGGGAAGAATAAATGGTTTAGGGAAGAGTTGCCTTTAAATGCGAAGATGAGACTTTGTAGACGATTCAATGACTTAATTAAGTATGATTTCATGAAATCTTGATTACGGATAATGGATTTTTATTCTTTCGAGATGCAAAAGAACCTCGCTAAGGTTTCAACAACCGATGAATTGAGTATCTCTGGAATGAGATCGAGTGTAATTGGATATGAGTTTTTTTTACTTGTTTCTAGATCTTCATAGATTTTCTTCTTCTTCTTTGATTCCATGGTGGTGGAGATGTGAACGAGCGCCGTGCATTTTTAACAAACCCTATTTTTTGGCGATGAAGTGGAGAAAAATTGAGTGAAATATATACAACGGTGATTGTTGGGAATATGAGTAAATCAATTAATAACCTAGTTGGGAAGAGGAGAATAAATTAATAACTTGTAATACCAAACATTAAAACAGCAAAATGATTAGTTAGACTTAGTTTTAGACTTCAGGCTAAGAGCAGCTCCAATGGGGGGTTTTAATGAGAGGTTCTATCTAAAAATTGAATAAAATTGATTAAAATTAATCTAGATAGAACCGGTTTTAAGGTTGGAGCTTTTAGAACCCTTCTCACCGATGACGTGTCAGCACAGGATTGAAGGAATTTTTTAAAAACTTTTTACAATCTTATTTGTACTTTTTACACTAAATTAAACCATTATTTTTACACTAGATTAAATCATTCTTTTTACACTATATTAAACCATTTTTAACTTTTTATAATCTTATTTGTACTTTTTACAAAAAAATTTCTAAATTTTTTACACTAGATTAAACCATTCTCAGTTTATTTTTTTCAAACTTTTTTCAAAACCCGGATAATTGGAGGAATTTTTAAATTTCAATAATTATTAAGTGTGAAAATATTTATAAATTAAAAAATATAAAATTTGGAACCCCACTAGAGATTCTACCATTAGACCTTCATATTTTTTTAAACTTTTCATGAGTATCTAAATTTTAAAATTTACAAAATTTATATTAAAATAAATAGATAAAACTCTATAAGGAGTTCTACCATTGGAGGTGCTCTAAGATTCTACAATGGGTTTTAACTAGGCTTGTCACATAGTTTAGCATAACATAACATAAAAGTTTATATGGCTTATAATTTTTACTTTTTTGGGTATAATATACTACTTTTAATATGGTATTCTCTTGTTATAAAAGAGTGATTTAAACAAAAATTTAATAATACTTTTTAAAGTTATTAAAATGGAATTCTCATATTAGAAAATAGTGGTTTAAATAAAAACAAACTTGAGAGAATAATAAATGGAATTGGTATATAATTTAAAAATTAACACTTACTAGTAAAACAGGATTATGTATAAATACTGTGTCAGATTATTTAATTTCTCTATTGTCAAGTCAGATTATTTAATTAATGAACAATATCTCCTATTAAATTAATAAGATTATCATATTTGGGAGACAATTTGTCGAATTTAAACAGGTCGAGACAGGTAAGGCCCTGCGTCTTCCCATGTGCCCAGCAATTGTGAGATCATTTGGCTTTTTCTCCATTTGTTTTCCACAAATAAATAGCGAAGATACAAAAATCAAAACCAATAGTAATTGGCGATATCCAAATACTGGACACTCATTTCAGTCTCAAAAACAAAACCAAACAAACTTTATTTAAAAATACCAAAATATTAATACAGAAATAAATGGTATTTTATACTAAATTTGAAAAATGACAACGTAACTTATAACTTATTTAACTAGATCTCATATCGGCGGTGGGAAAATGTTTTAGGATTGAGCCCTTGGATTATTGGGTTTCCTCAGGATTATGAAATCTTGGTGAAGAACATAAAATCATATGATGTTAGCGTGAGCATATATATTTAGGATCACGGGGAAAATACTTAAAGTTAATTGTAGCAAAGTAAAAGCTAGACGCAAGGAGGCTCTCTTAAATGCGAGAACACATTCATCTATTTAATGGTGAAATTAATTATGTATATGCATAATTGTTAAGTGTTGTTTTATTTCTATAGAAAAAACTATTAAGAGAAACATTTATTCTTAATAGTAACTACATTAATAGGGATCTCCCGAGAAGTTCTGGTGTTGATAGCTCTATCAATAACATTTTGTAACAAAAAAAAAGGAGAAATGAGTCTCCGTGATGGTGGCCAAAGAAATTTAATATCATACGGATTGATCGATGATCCGAACAAAAATAAAAAGAAATTCTTTAAAATAGCATAAAAAGAGACTTTTGTGGTAGAACAAAAATAATATTTTATAAATAGTAAATTTTTTAAAAATATTTTAGATTTAAGATATAGTTTTTAGAAGGTATGAGGTATGGGTTAAAAGATTTATGCTATATAAAAAAAATTTAGTAAAAATGTTATTTTGTCCTAAATGAAAATATGTGCTATTTATGGCACAAAAATTTTGTTTGTGCTATTTAAAAAAATGGTCCTAAAAATAATAATATAGTCTGTTTTATAGTATTAATATCAAACTTTCTAGATTATTAATCTTAGTATAATACAAGATCCACAACTATATATAAAGCAAATTTTATATAGTGGGTACAAACCAAAATTTACAAAAAAAAAATGTAGTGGGTACAAACCAAAATTTTCTTTGAAATTATATTTTAAATTTTGTTTTATTTTCATAACTATTAAACCCTAAAATATAAAAGAGTTTAAAATCATACATGAAAACAAACTGAAAAGCTTAAAACCGTTTTGAAAAATGGTTGAAGTGGATACCAGATCACAAGCATGTTTCGTATGTTATAAAGAAGAAATAACAAATCTTCTTTTCATATCCATAGATAGTTACAGAAAAGAAAAAAAAAAGCCAAATCTATTAACAACATGGTTAACAAACAAACAGAATATTTCAGCTAAAATAATTCCATTTGTAAGTAAAAAACTAAAATAATGAATAATTCTTTTTTTTCTCTCATGTCCAAAAAATAATTATAATAAATTAGTGTTTTAAAGCTCTCTCTTCCAGAGAAAGGGCAAACAAAAAAAAAAACAAATTCGTTTCCTGATATTTTCTGCTTCGCTTCGCTTTGGCTTTGGCTTTTGCTTTTTCTCCAAAATATTCTTTTTTGCGTTCTCTGTAAATCTCCTCGTTCTCGTCGCTGTTTATCTCCGATCACAGAGCTATTCCTGGATTCTAAATCTCTCTTCCAAAGAGGTATGCACGAACATTTTTTCTTAAAACTTTTATTCGATTTCGTCACTTCACAACAGTTCATGCTTTTACTCTTCATAATTTCAAAAATCTTCAGTCAGCTTTAATGAAATTTCTTAGTAGTATTAAGTGTTCTTCAAAATCTTGTTTCATGTTTAGGTTTATAAAAAAATCCCAATTTTTTCTTCGATGAAATCTGAGTTTGCTCAAAAAATCGTTAGATTGTTAATTTGTGAAGTAATTTGGAATCTGGGTTTTAGTAAAAATTCCTAATTTTCAAATTTTTTAATAGTAGAATCTGATGTTGTTTTTTTATTTCAAGTTGTTGTTGAGCACAGATGTATTCATCTTAATTCAATTTGAGCAAAAAAATCAATACTTTTAAAGAGCTATGGAAGAAGAGAATGTTACTAGTTCACCTTCAACACCAGTTCATAGACTTAGGCATCGAAGACGTTCTAATGAGGTTTGTTCTCTCTTCTTTTACTTCATTGAGAAAAAATTCAAGTAAGTAAAAACTTAAATCAGTTTCTTGGTTTTGGTTAGGTTGTTTTGGATGGAGATAAAGTGAATGCAAGTCCTTTGCTTGTTAACGATCGAAACAAGTACAAATCTTTCATGGTCCGGACTTATTCAACTTTATGGATGATTGGTGGTTTTGTTTTGGTTGTCTACATGGGCCATCTCTATATCACAGCTATGGTTGTTGTTATTCAAATATTTATGGCTAAAGAGTTGTTTAATCTATTGAGGAAAGCTCCTGAAGATAAATGTCTCCCTGGGATTAAACAGTTGAATTGGTAAAAGTTTGAAGCTTTTTTTTGTATCGTCTAGTTATTTGGGTTCTCAGATGACATGAATTGGTAAAAAGAGTTTGTTTTTTCTTTCTGCAGGCACTTCTTTTTCACTGCTATGCTTTTCGTATATGGCCGGATCCTTAGTCAACGGTTAGCTAATACTGTGACTGCTGACCAGTTCTTGTATCGGCTAGTCAGTGGCTTAATCAAATACCATATGGCTATTTGTTACTTCTTGTATATTATAGGTCAGTCTTGCTTCATCATTGATGCTTGGTTTATGTGATTAACCTTACGTTTGATGCTTATGGAGTATGCCTTGTTTTCAGGATTCATGTGGTTCATTCTGACATTAAAAAAGAAGATGTACAAGTACCAGTTTGGCCAGTATGCATGGACTCATATGATTTTGATAGTCGTCTTTACTCAATCCTCCTTCACTGTTGCCAACATCTTTGAAGGGATCTTCTGGTACACCTCTTCTAATTGCTTTCTGCACTTGTACTCTTGCTTTGCTGCAAATATAACCGTCTTCTTGTGATGGTTTCCCAATGCAGGTTTCTTCTTCCAGCATCTTTGATTATAATCAACGACATCTTTGCTTACATTTTCGGTTTCTTCTTCGGAAGAACACCTTTAATAAAGCTATCTCCAAAGAAAACATGGGAAGGATTCATCGGAGCCTCTGTGACAACTATCATCTCTGCCTTTATTGTGAGTATATTCTTACCTCTGCCACCACATGACACATTACAAAACCTACATCATTTCATTGTGTTGTTTCTGAAATGTTTCGTTATTTTTTAATGTTTCAGCTTGCAAATATTTTGGGTCGTTTCCCATGGTTAACATGCCCACGACAGGTTAGTATGATTGAGCAAAAAAGAATGACACTGATTGTGAATATGATCTTTAAGAAATATTATAGTAACTCTATGAATCATTTCACAGGATTTGTCCACTGGCTGGCTACAATGTGATGCTGATCCATTGTTCAAACCTGAACCTTTTATGTTACCTGCATGGATTCCAAACTGGGTAAGCTCTCGTATCATTTTTACATTGCTTAGAAGAAACTTTGTGCTTGCTCTCAGATTCTGGCCATTTTTATGGAAGTTAGACTAAGCTTTTCTCAACTTGTTACGACAGTTTCCTTGGAAGGAAATGACAGTCCTTCCTGTACAATGGCATGCTTTATGCCTCGGTTTGTTCGCTTCGATAATAGCACCTTTCGGAGGGTTTTTCGCTAGCGGGTTTAAAAGAGCATTCAAAATCAAGGTCTGTACTCAACCAACACACACCAAAATCTGAGCTATAAAGCTTCACACATCTAACAAAACCTTAACCGTAAATCGCAGGACTTTGGTGATAGTATTCCAGGACATGGTGGAATCACAGATAGAATGGACTGTCAGGTAAAAACTCTAATTGAAGAAACTGTATTTTGTTTTCATCTTTAAGGATACATAAACCAGACCTAATTTTTGTTAATTGTTCACAGATGGTTATGGCAGTATTTGCTTACATATATCTTCAGTCATTTATAGTCTCCCAAACCATTTCGGTTGACAAAATCCTGGACCAGGTAAATTTAACTTATCAAACCAAAAAAAGCTCCACTTACGAAGAATGAATGAATAAATCAAAATCATGTTATGTTTCGTTGTGTAGATATTGACGAACCTTACCTTTGAGGAACAACAAGCTCTCTTCATGAGATTAGGGCAAATGCTCAAGGACAAGCTTACATAGTTTTCCACTACAAAAAAAAATATTTTCTTTTTTCAGATTCAGATCCTTTTTATCTACATCATTCGTACTAGAGACAATAATTTCAAAAATTGGATAAGATTTGTTTTTCTTCCATTGTAAATCCTCTTGAAATTTGTCGAAGGTTAGAAGTTTTTTTCTTTATTTGATACAATAGGGTTTGAAGTAAGTTGTATCTACTATCTGCTTTTTTTAGTAGCTTTGGTTATTCATTTGTATTTTGTATATTGGCTTCAGTTTAAACAATATTTGGTTGGTTTGTCTAGGGGTGTGTATTTTAATTTCTGGTTGCTTATTGTTTCCATATATTAGTGACAATAACTTTGTTGATCAAAAAAAAAATGATTTGTTTTTTTCAACAGAATATAAATTCAACTGAAGTTAAACCAAACCAACAAGACGTTAAAAAAATAAAGTTAAACCAAACCAAAGGATTTTTTGTTGAGTTTGGTTAGAGGTTAATCAAACTGAACCGAAGCTGAACCAAATCTGAACTTTAAAACCGAAATATCCACCTTTCGGTTTGTCCCATGATTCAATTTTCAATATGTTATTCCATGGATGCTCTTTTTGTTTTCATCTCCCGCAACCTGCATAAGTTTCATTTACACATAACATTAAGTAAGTTCAAGTGACCATCAAACTTACTTACAAAGTTAGAAATAATGGATTTAGTGACTTTCTTTCAAATTAAAGTTTAGATCAAAATATAAAATAGGAAATTTACAGAGGATGAAGAGAGTAATGCCCAAGTTCTAGACAAAGACAATACATAAACATTAAAACCCTACCAACACTAAACAAAACCAAAGACAAAAGCCGAGACTCTAAACATACAACAAAGTAACAAACTGTCACCAAAAACGATAAAATATCATGAGTCATCCCAATTAGTAACTTGACTGAAACTACAAGAGATTATCAACATGACCAGCGAAGACTGAGATTAGGTCGTGCCGCAAATCTTTATCCCAAAATAGATCCGTTAACTTTGTGATTCCTTCTACATAAACTCTTCTCATACTATTTTTCTTTGGATGATAATAGAGAACATAATATTGTCTTGTAGGCGAAATTTGTTGTGCCAAAATCTCACCAACATTAGTAGCACAAAAGGGACTGAAACAATAGTAAATCTTACCATTTAACTTAGGCAAAACATAAACCTTCTTCGACCATTCTTGTTTCGCAGCATCTTCAAGAACCCACAAACAAAATATACATTTATAGGAATCTATAGAGATCAGAACAGCAAGCTTTCCCTTGTAGTTTGTCAGATGTGGTTGAATTATACTGCCTAGCTCTAGTCCTTTTATGAGATTAAGTTTCTCAGACCTTACATCAAAACTAATGACAGCAGCGTGACTTTTATCTGTATCGAGCAACGCTAAGTAATACAGAACACCATCGATACATATATCAGGAGAATAATTAGAAGAGTTAGGATAATGTGGAGGAAAATCTTCAGTCACCCTCCAAGAATTCCCATTTCTAACGTCAAAACACGAAGTTCATGAGCTAAACCAATACTTATCCCATCTTTCACCTACACAAAACTTTATATTGACCAGCGATGGGATCATAACCTAAGTAATGGTGCATATCTATCCTCTGAGAATCAATCTTGGGTAAAGTAACGGCTTTTCTATTGCTAGGGTTATATATCTCGAGTTTCCAAGGATGTCAATAGCAAATCAAACCATGAATAGATGGAGCAACTGTTGCGTATGGCTGAGAATGGAAATTCATATGATAAGTTGCTACAGAAGAGGATGATTCACCTTGATTTTGAGGGGGGCTTGCTGAGAAGAAGAAGTGCTTCAGGGAAGATTCGCCTTTCAATGTGAAGATGAGATTTTGCGGACGGTTCAGTGACTTGGTTAAGTACGATTTCATGAATTCTTGGCTGTGAATTATGGATTTGTATTCTTTGGAGATGCAAATGAACCTCGCTAGAGTTTCAATAGTTGATGCTTTGAGTATCTCCGGAATGAGATCGAGCGGAATTGGACATGAGTTTTCGGAGGTTTTCTTCTTCTTTGATTCCATGGTGGAGGAGATGCAAATGAGCGCTGTCGAGTTGAACAAGTGTCGTCGATTTTCTAGTGCTAGGGTTATATATACTGAGTTTCAAAGGATGTCCACAGCAAATCAAACCGTGAACAGATAGAGGAACTGTTGTGTATGGCTTAGAATGACATTTCATATGATAAGTTGCTACAGAAGATGATTCACCTCGATTTTGAGGGGGGCTCGCTGAGAAGAAGAAAATTTTCAGGGAAGATTTGCCTTTGAATGTAAAGATGAGACTTTGCGGACGGTTCAATGACTTGGTTAAGTACGATTTCATGAATTCTTGGCTGCGAATTATGGATTTGTATTCTTTAGAGACGCAAATGAACCTCGTTAGGGTTTCAACAGTTGATGCTTTGAGTATTTCTGAAATGAGATCGAGAGGAATTGGACATGAGTTTTCTTTCCTTGTCCCTAGATCTTCGGAGGTTTTCTTCTTCTTTGATTCCATGCCGGAGGAGATGCGAACAAACCGCCGTCGATTTTGTCCTTTAGTCGCTAAAACTTTTTTGGCAACGGAAGAGAAGAAGAAATGAGTGAAATTTACTAAATCAATCGCTCTAATCAATTAAACGTGGTGCCGTTTTTCAAAACAAGTCGGAGAAAGTTTGAAAGGATCTAACAAGTTAAACAACACACATTTTCATACTAAACATTAAAATGATCATAACTAATTTTTTTTTCATTTTACTAAT
Organism: Cardamine flexuosa; assembly: GCA_963555745.1. Taxonomy (NCBI): domain Eukaryota; kingdom Viridiplantae; phylum Streptophyta; class Magnoliopsida; order Brassicales; family Brassicaceae; genus Cardamine; species Cardamine flexuosa. Next base: position 21,525,025 of record OY743220.1, on the reverse strand, counting down.
TAAGACACATGTAACTGTAGAAAAGTGACAATTAATACAAATGGATTTTCAGTTTTATTACTCCAATTATATTTGAATTCGAAATCATCTTCTATCTATACTTTAATAAAATGTATGGTAATTTTTTTTTGTTAAGAACAGACTGAAGTTGCATTACAATTTAGCTAAATATTCTGTAACAAAAAAAAAAAATTTACGCATTACATGTCAATGTATAAGAACTAAACAAATTATATAAAAAAAAATGTATATAATACAAAATTATATCTTACTTAGTATTAAATGTCTTTTAACAAAACATAATCAGTAAAAAAAAAATAGAAAACTAACCTTATTTTAAATAATTTTTTCACATGCCATAAAACTTATTCTTAACAATTTTACCACATGTTCAAATTTATTAAATAAAATATAATTCGATCTGTTTAATATTATCTATTTTTATTTTCAACAAAATACAGTTCGTGTCTATTTACGTCTGTATCGATTAAGGAACAAGCCCATTAACGTCTGTGTGAAATAGATTGTCAATGGGCCAATAGTTTTTGGTGGAAAATTGTGTTTTTGTGTTTTTAGCGGTAAATTATGTTTTTGGTGAGAAAATGTGTTTTCGTATTTTTGACAGAAATTTTATTTTTATGTTTTTGACGAAAAAATTGATTTTACCCTAAATTTATGTAGCATATAGACCGTCTATTGTCCAACAGTATCCGTCCAATTTTGTATGTGGAGCAAATTAGACATAGATTATTTTTGCTCATTTCAGAAATGGACTGTCCAAAAACATTTTATAATTTATTGGACATTTGACCGATCATTTTGACACCTATAGCAAGGATTCATCGTTCATGGTTATATAACGGATAGTTTGAGGAACAACAAGCTCTCTTGAGATTAGATCAAATGATGAAGGACAAGCTCACATAGTTTTTCTACTACAAAAACTATTTTTTTATTTTCCAGATTCAGATCCTCCAAGAACAGGTTCTATAACTCTGAAATATCCGTTTATCTACTACATTCGTACTAGAGACAATAATTTCAAAATTAGATAAGATTTGTTTGTTTCCATTGTAAATCCTCTCGAAAATTAGAAGTTTTTTTCTTCATTTGATACAATAGGGTTTGAAGTAGTTGTATCTACTTTCTACTTTTTTAGTAGCTTTTGGTTATTTCATTTGTATTTTGTATATTTGGTTGGTTTGTCCCTATGATTCCATTTATTGTGTTACTGGAAAATTATATGCTTCAAAACGCTGACGTGTTGGTGAGGAGGTCTTCGGCTATTCTGGGCTTGGCCCATGGTGATAGGTCCAAAAACAACTTGTACTACTCAGAAGTCTACAACATATGTTTTGTACAGACATATACAAGTTTACAACTATCATTCACTTATCAAAAGATCAAGGGTATCACGTCGTTCACATGAGAGCAAAAAAGGTGATGCTATAAAATTTTCAACAACAATTTTATGGCCAACTTAAAAAGGAAAAAATAGAAGCTAAAAGATAGAGCAATGAGCAAACAAAACATTTTTCAAAAAATACATTGAACCTAGACGTGTTCTTTGGGTTGAAGGCTGTTTCTAGTTTCCGCGTCTGAAGATAATAACAAGCTACAACAGCTAAAATCTAAGGAAAAAGTAAGATAACCACATCTTGTCACGTGACTATCACATGTTAACCTTGCCTCACTTGTAGTATGGCACGTGTTTTCACGCGCCGGCACCTTAGACTGGCCACGCCAGTCTTTAGCCCGCGTCAGCAGCTCTATAGCCGATAGCTAATATGACGTGGACGCTGGTTAAAGAATATACGAAGAACAAATCCAATTAAACCTTTTTTTGTCGTATCTTTCTTTTGGTCAATTTTGATTTTTTACTTTCTTTTTGTCGTATCTAAATAAACTTCTTAAGCGGCAAAATACAAATTTATTCACTGATAATTCATTTTAAAGCATATCTTTCCTAATAAAGAGTGAATCTAGACGCTATAATGAATCTAGTAGTGAAGATTTATTTTGATGCAAAGTGAACGTAGACGCTATTGTGAAATAATACTGAGGATAAACTACAAATTAACCATCTACATTCACAAATCTCTTAAATAGAAAAATCAGAAGAAAAAATTACATTAATTAACGGCGTTAAAATTTTACAAGACTTTTCATACGTGTCACCATAATTTCACCATTCTGTTGTCATCTTTTTATCATTTTGTCGTTTACTCCGTTACGGCCACTCTATTAAATCGCTATGTTATAAAACTATAAATATACGTTATAAATTCTCCGAATCATTATAGCATATCGTCAAAAAAGGCCAAAAGAAAACAAAAACAAAAAAAGAGATGGTGGAGATTCAGGGAAGGTTCAAGAGAATTGAGTCGGCTTTCAACATGGCAGCGGCGCGTGTACGTCCGCCGTGTGATAATAGCAGTGGGAGTGATCATTCGCCGGAGGACACGATGGATCTTTCGGAATTAGTTGCATCTTTTATGGAGAAAGAGGGACAAATGTTACCAGAGGAAGAAATAGAGTCTTCTTCTGATGAAAAAGATTTAGAAGATGTGATGGAGAGGTTAGGGAAGCTTATAGAAGGTTTATCCGGCGGTGAAGAGCGGATGAGAATAATGGCGGCGACGATGGAGGTTTCTGAAAGTTTCGTCGGAGAAGATATTTCTCCTAAACGCAAATTGATGACTTTTCTACGTAACAAGGGTTTTGATGCAGGTAATATAATTTAATCATCTCTACATATATCATATATGTGTTATTTAATATACATAATATATATATTGGAATTTACATGTCTATTGACAAGGGGATTAGTGGAAATGATTTTTCTAGTTTGTGACAAATTTAAGGGTTTACAGGTAACCTATGGAACAATTTTACAAATTCTACAATCATATCTTATGTTTACCAGTTGTGATTTATGTTTATCGATTTAGTGACTAAAATCAGTGAAGTTTTTATGTTATTTATTTTTAGTCAAATCATGGTTTTTGTTCATTCCATTTCTTTCATCGTGTTTTTTGTTTGTCTGTAACCACCCGGTTCTACAACTTTTTTATTATTATCTGTCTACAAGACATTTCAAAATTTAATTTAAAAATAGGTTAGTTTATTTTTCACTCGTCTAATGATTCTGTACTTTTTCATATATTTTTTTTAGTTTATGAAATTTTTTGGGTTATGATTAGATCATAAATTTTCGAGTGAATAGTTTTCTTTTTGCCGCAAGTAGTCAAATTTGAACCTTTTTTTTGGTCAAACTAAAAAGCAAATTCGTAACTAATTTTATATAGTACACCAAAACTATCGTTTATCGATCTTTGCCCATTTTTTTAGTGTTATCTATGATTCGTGCAATTGCATATTAATAATATAAAACGGAACCTAAATTCTGGAAAAACTATTCAATTGCATATCATATATGTCACTCGGTTACATCTCGTGCGTCGTGGTACTATGTTATAACAAAAATATTTCCACTGTGCGTGTACATCAATAGGTCTATGCAAATTGCGGTGGGAGAGATTCAGCAAGAACACCGCCGGAAAATACGAGTACGTCGACGTTCGTTGTGACGGAGATCATAATCGTTATATCGTCGAGACAAACCTAGCCGGAGAATTTGAGATAGCTCGACCAACGAAAAGGTACCTCTCAATACTAAGCCAAGTGCCACGTGTCTTCGTGGGAACTTCCGAGGAGCTGAAACAGCTAGTGAAGATAATGTGTCACGAAATGAGACGGTCTATGAAGCAAGTTGGGATCCACGTGCCACCGTGGAGGAGAAAAGGTTACATGCAAGCAAAGTGGTTCGGTTTCTATAAAAGAACTTGGACGACGACTAATCATGAAATGGTTAATAGTGATACGACTGCGTTTAAGGGTTGCAAAGAAGAGTTTTGGGAAGCCAAAGGTCTTGAGGTTATGGTTGGTCAGCTTACGGTTGCTTTCAACGCTAGTGGGGTTGAAGTGTAATAATAATATCATAAAATATAAAAATTGTGAATTTTTTTTAGTTTTTAACTAATGTAAGGAAACTTCGGGTTTCGTTTGTAAAATAGTGAATATTTTTGGGGATTTAGTTAAGCATTTTAATGGTATCCTACTAATTAGTTTAGCAATGTCAAGCTAATACTGTTTTTTTTTTTTTAGTTGGTCAGTGTTAATAAAGATTCTTTCTCTCTAGATCAATAGATCAGCAACAGTTTACAGTTTTTTTTTTTGTTGAAGTGAATGTAAAATTTATTCAAACCAAAAATATTTTTTTACATTGAGTGTTTCATTTAATCAAATTTTTTTTTAAAAAGAAATTGATACAAATTTAAAATCATTTTGCCAAAAACTAAAGCTGTATAGTTCCCTCTACTTTGCAATCATCCAAGGTAGAATATCGGTTTCGTATTTACTTATTAAACAGTTTGACAAAGAGTGATGGAGGTTTTGGAGATTTTCCATAGCGATGTGCATTTCTTTTTTTTCAAATTCAATAAATTAAAGTTTGAAAAGCATAACGAAACAGAAACAAAGGAAATCTGTCCAATGTTTGATCTGAGATGAGCTGGATCACAAAGTTCTAATTAGTAGTAAATCGAGTTTTCAAAAGATTTTTTATTAATGTTTTCCAGATCTCATCTGAATAGACACATGAAAAAAATAGATGTTAATTTGATTCTATTGTAAAACTACAAAAAATATACGAAGTATTTGCTTCCACATTCCAGTGTGACATTCGATCTCCCGTAATTAAATGATTTTGAACCAATAACCAAACAAATAAAGAAAATCTCGGAATAGAGAATTTAAACCATGTATCCTTATACCAGAGAACAGGGGGGAATGCTTGACAGTTAAATACTATAGTTACAACTTATAAGCTTCAAACATTTCATGAATGTGATAAGATTTCCAAGTCCTTATATTTCTTTTTAATCCGATCGTGACACATAAAATACTGAATGGATATAAGAAAATGAGCTACGCTAAAAATAAAATCATTCGTTTGCCCATTGATTGAAACCGATGAATCTCTTCACCAACCTGGCCTCGTCTATATCTATCTATGTGACTATCTTTCTGACTAATTGACTTAGTTATTTTTCTGTTATATCGTAGTTAAATATCGTCTTTCATTGATTTTTCTGTCTAAGAAACGAATGGTTTAGCTTGGTAACCTCAATGGGCTTTTTGGGCCCATTAATATACCTATTCTTCACCAAAAATTTGTTTTTGTCTAGGGTCCACTAAATCACAGATTAGGCCCTGCTTCTATGCTCCTTAAACCACGGGGATCAAGAACCGGAGAACACTACATCAAGCTTGGACGATCAGGGCACATCAAGGGAAGTACTAGAAGCCCCAACTTTACCTCCGGGCCTACCAAAAGGAACACAATAAGGTCCTACCGAGCCAAGCTCAACGATGTATTGACTTGACTGCAACGTTGATGGGAGAAGCAGTTTCTGTGTGAGTGCTTGGGTTCGATTATTTTAGATGATCATTTACGTTCTACATCGTGTGTTGTGAGAAGATGGTTAATATCAGAAATATAATCTTAGCAGTTCAAATTTATTATCCTCAAAGACAAAAGAGAATCCATACATGACAGTAATAAAAGAACATGAGCCAAGACTTTCACCTTCTTCGGTCTAAACCTTATTTCTTATCACCATTACTCTCAAGCTCCTTCCTTAACTGATGTGAGAAATCGTCATTAACATCGTCATCATCCCAATCATCTTCCCACTGCTGACTAACTTCCTTCACTTGCTCTTTCTCCACCCAATCTACCAAACATAATAAAAAAAACAAATCAATAAACATCAAAAACTATCCAATTCTTTCAACAGAGACCATCTTCACCAAATATAGATCCATTAATTACACAATTACACATCGAAACAAAAGAGACCATCTTTATCAATACAGAACCAAAATCAAAGAAATTTTAGCCTAGGGTTCAATTTTAGAGTACCCAAATCTCCCTCCCTAAATTCCCCACAAATCCACGATAACCTAATAACAAATTGGTTGCTTATAACTGTGTATCTTATTAATAGATCCACGAATTTGATGTTAGATGATGACTGAATAATTAATAAATCAAAGAAGTAATAACGAAATTTCACCTTCGTTGATTTCAAATTCCTCAAACTCGTCGTCGTCCTCGAACAGATCCACCTTAACAGCTTCGGTAGTCGCCTTTGGGTCTGCCGCCATAGTTTCAGATGTTTAAGAAACCGACAAACAAGATCCAGAAACCTAAGAAAGCTTATCACCGAAAACTCGCAAAGAAAAAGCTTCGATTGAAAAGAATGGAATCGATTACGATAAGAATCCCTAATATGCCTCCTTTATATCGAACGGGAACCGGAACCGGTTTTAGTCTGACTTCCTTTTTCGCAGTTTGGAAAATTTCCATTTAATTATGTCTTCATACTATATAACCGGAAAGCCAAACCAAACCATTATCGTCTAATTTTAAAACCAATTACATAGAAAAATAGTACTATAATTTTATGCTAGGAAATTTTAAAATTTAATAATAATAAAAGAAGAAAAATTCCTTTAAATAACACTAAATGAAATTTTTATTTCATAAATAACACTCAATTTTTTTTAGACAAAAATAACATTTTTATAAGTGACAAAATTTTAAATTTTTTATTTGGATTTAAGTAATGTACAATTTAAAGTTTAATTTGTTTAGAGTAGAAGGTATAATTTAGGGTTTGTGGCTTAAAGTTTAAGGGTTTTAAAGTTTAAACGGTAAAGCATAAATCTTAAAAATATAAGCTTAGGAAATTTTGTGCTATATAAGGGAAAATAATATTTATTAAAAATAATTATTTGTGAAACAAATTTTTAGTGCTATTTATGAAAATTACTTTAAAAAAAATCTTATTTCCAAAAATACCACCATTAATTTAGTGTCCCAAAAATATCACCAAAATTTTTAGTTTTCATAAAACCCACAAACATAAAAATTGATTTATAAAGTTTAGAACTAAAATTTTTAAGTTTAGGTTAACTATTTAAATTTAAGGTATAATTTTTGTAGGATGGGAATAGGAATTTAGGGTTTAGGATTTAAGGTTTTTAAATCTTAAACTCTAAAAATATTTAAATAGTTAATGAGATTTATAGTCATTTTTTGATATAGATAAATATATTTTAAAATAATGCTATTTATGGAAAAAAATATAACTTAATGATATTTAAGAAAATTGCCTAATAATTTACATAGAAAGGGACAACAGATAACTAATCAAATCTTATCAAAACAATAACCATAAGGTAAAACATTTGTAAGAAACTCACCATTTAATAAATTTCTTCCAAAATATTCTTGATTAAGTGTATCTACTACTATTACAACATTGATAAAATTTGAAAATAATGACGTGTTATCAGACAACAATGACAGATCATATTCTAAACATATATAAATGTTATGATGATTTACATGTAGTAAGAGTACATGCACTATATAAACCTAAACATATCCTTTCATTATTAATTTATTCAGACCATTTCTATATTTCCTTCAATGCAAATTGTTAGTATTTTAATAGAATAGTGTATAATTTAGAAAAATAGTTGGACTTTTCTTAGACCTTTCAAAATACGGCGTCAAGAAAAAATAAACCTTTCAAAATTCAGAGTCTCATCAAACTCATTCTTCAAGAAAAAAGACTATTCTCTCTTCTCTTATCTCTCTCTGTCTCTATGAAGAAGCTTTGTAGGAAAGGAACCGTTCATCCATCGCCGGCGATAAAGTCCGACGACCAGTTTTTATCTCTCCTCCCCGTGGCTATCCTCTCTCTTGTGGCAGCGCTTTCAACGGAGGATCGTGAAGTTCTTGCTTACCTAATCTCAAACTCCGGCGACTCAAATCGTCTTAAGAACAACAAAGCCAAGAAAGAAGATAATCATCACTCTCCTTTATTCATCTGTGATTGTTTTAGCTGTTACAAGAGTTATTGGGTCAGATGGGACACGTCACCGAGTCGTCAGCTCATTCATGAGATCATCGACGCTTTTGAAGATAGTTTGGAGATGAAGAAGAAGAAGAAAGATCGGAAAAAACGATCGGGGAAAGGTTCAGGTCGTGTTAACTCGGTTGGACCGAGTCGACTCAGTGAGTTGGGTTCGAGTTCAAGCGAGTTTGGTGGTGGTGACTCGGTGGAGGATGGGAAATGCGATGGTGAAGAAGCGGTGAAGGAGAAAGGGTCTGTTGAAAAGGTTTTGAGTTTTATTGGTCAGAAATTTTTAGGGGTTTGGGGATAATAAGGAAATGGGGAAGAAATTATAAAAATGACAAGTAATAAAACTATTTTATTTTTTGTAGATTTTTATTTCTGGTTCAAGTTATTTTTCCAGAAATTTTCTTTTTCTTATTTTCTTTATTTTATTTTTCCTTTTCCCCTTTAAAAGGGTGTATTTCCTGTAATATATACTTAGAACTACCCTGTAATTTTCAAGTTTAAGTCACTGTAATATAACACCTAAATGAAATAAATGTGTATCATAGGAAATAATTACACTCGTTATTAGTATCCGTACTTTACACTTTTTGTTTGGCTCTGATCGATGATATTATAGAATCTTGAAAATAAGATAAAATATAGAATCATATAAAAAAAAAACTTTACTTATAAACTTGTATGATGAATTTTTTTGTAAAACTAACTTTTTGGAAAGAAAAATTAGTTGATTTTTTAGAACTTTAACTTCCAAAATCAACAAAGAATTTATCATTCATCTTTTTGTCTGTTGCCAATATTTTGTGTTTTGCAAATATGATTAGAATCGACTAATACTCATTAAAGCACATAATACACTTACATCTAGTATATAATTTCGTGACTAAAATTTATGAATGTGTGTTTGGATAATCCACCGGACATTTGATGGCAAACTTGTCATTCTAAAACTGTAAAGATTATGAAGTTTTTTTTTGATAAAAGGCTTAAAGATTATGAAGTTATAAACCATATAGCGAAGGATATACTTTAGACTTTAAAGACATCGTCAAAAATATTAAATGATAAACTTATCAACCCAAACAAAAAAAAATTAAAGTAAACCATATGAATTATGAGTTAGGCTACATGTATTATAAATTTATAATATAAAACCATATGAATTATGAGTTAGGCTATATATATATATATATATATATTATCATGTACAAACAAAAATAGTTTAACGCATGTCCAAAATATCTGGTGTGCCACCCACCACCACCAACAAACACTAAATATGCTTCGCATGAACATGAATTGGTACAATTACGTTACATGCATCTCCTGACTATTTGGAAAGCTTTCATCTTCGAATCATTTTTAAATCTACGAATCATTTTTAAATCGCCTCTATAAAATATATCGCATTTTGAATGATATATGGTGGACGAGTTCAAGATTGTTGGTTTTATATTATATGATTATAGATAATTGCATAGAGATTCGGTAATGCTTTCTTTACAAATATACAAATACAAAGTATTGGTACTTTAATCCTAGGAATTAGCATATACCAACATTGGACTTCACGAACAAAATACATAAAGAAGAGACAATATGGCTCTTGTCTCGGTGTACGACTTTACCTCTCACAGTCACATTCCTGACATATAAAGGTGACTTGTACTCTTATTGAGTTATAGTACTGTATGTGGAATAAGAACATTTCGATCAGTAGATATTCACATAGCTATCTAAAGTTTTTCAAATTAATATTTTTTTTAAAATAAAAATAATAACTAATATAAAAAAACATATTGCACAAGAGTCTCTAGTCCCCAATGTCAGGCTTTTATTGATTAGTTATTTTAGTTTTATTAATATTTTATTTTTATTTTTTCAGAGACTCAGGTGGATATCTAAACTAGATACCCCATTAAAAATGTTCTAATACTTTTCAACTTCATTTGATCATTATTTTTATAGACTAAAATTAATGAATTTTTTTTATTTAGTAAAACTTTCGATATTCGATGATTTATAATATATTTTTATTTATTAATTTTGCAGAATGGATGTAAAAGAATATTCAAAATGTTTTTCTTTTTGATAAAGTATAGATATATTTTTTTGGGTAGGAGGTTCGGGATATTAAGCTCATAATTCCTCCTGAATTTGAAAAGAACATGTGAAAATTCTTGACCAAATAAAAATAATAAATGTTTTATGTTTGAGGAGAATCGATCTTTCGTTAGTCCAGAGCAATTTTCTCTTTAAAGTGAAAAGCCATAGACAAAACCACTTCGTTTGATTCCAAGTTTACTCATGGATGTACACTCTAATTGACTTATGTTTTTTGGTATAGAGAAATTATATATATAGCAAATGAGTTTGGATGACTGCTTACCAAAAGAAAAAAGAGTTTGGATGACTTACATGAAGACCGATTTAGGTTAAAGAAGCAATAGAAAACCTTAATCTAAATTTAGACATAAAAATTGAAAATTTTATCAATAATGTGTAGTGTAGTGTTAGAACTTTGAATAAGCAGATGTTTGTCTCGGCATGAGACGTGTTTGAAAGGCTTTAGTTTCTTTCTAATTCGCACTACAAAAGTCAATACTTTGTCTTTGACTCCGTCTTATCTTTTGGTCAACACGAGATAAGGAGATGTTTGTCTTGTCTTTGACTCTGAAGTATTGTTTTAGGAAAAATTATGTTAAAATTCGTAGAACACATCAATTTTTTTTGTTTGTTGTTTGTATACACCAACTCCAGGTATCAATATTTTCTAAAGGTTTAAATTTTTAGCGAGTCAATGCTGAAAAATTAGCTATGCGTTATAAGTCTTGCGAGTTATTTATTTTTCTTTTCTTTCAGATCATAACAAAGGGCCAAATGTGAGAAAATAGATTTTGAAACTCTTTAAGCTTTCTTTATCAACAAAGAAAAAGAAAATAAACTCTTGTGCTTTAATAATAAAAATTGCCAAAAGTTTATCGCTCGACGTATGTCTCTCTGATTTTTTTCTCACCAAAGAATCACTAATAAGAATTAGGGAAATTGCAACAAATTATTGGCGTTATCAAAGTTAACTCATCATCAGACGAGCTACCATCACTAAAAAATAGAGATGAAAACAATCCCAAGAGTAAAATACACGAAAGGATTTCATAGTCTCGTAAGCCTAAGAGTGTTGACAAAAAGGATTTAACTTATGATTGGTTAACTTAAACCTTCAATACAAAAACAACAAATAATAATATAAATGAACACAAACCTAAAAGAAAAATTATATATATAGGATTAGGTAAGATTAGTTAAAACTTATGTGCTTGGTACTAAGAATCTTTAGACTATCTACTCTCTCAATCAATAAAACTTCCTTTGGTAGGTATCTATTGTTATCAACTTATCACCATCACTCGAGTTTCATACTATTTTTTAATCAATAATAAAAGGAGATTTGAGGGTTATATACGTTGTGCTTACGTATAGTGAGCTCTCATTCATACTCCTTGCTAGAACTTTATTTTTCATTACAAGTAAACAAGGCAGATTCCAACAATTTTGTCTGTCGTTTTACGTAATGTCTTTTTAGTAATGAATATTAGCGTCTGAATTTGAGAAAAAAAAAGTTTGATGATCTTTTTATTTATGATACGTGCTCAATAAGTGTATCGAAATACCAAACAACATTAAAATGTGAACTCTGTTACAGAAATATTTTTTAAATATATATATCGTCAATCCACTTTAAAAAGGAAAACAAATGCCATAATGATATTTTAGTACGTACTGAAAGAAGAAGAGCTAATAGGAGAGTAGGAGACTATTAGAATATGAGATGTAATTAAGAAGTGAACACTCTAAATGTTATGTGGAATGTTCAAGTGAAGACTGTAAATAGCACCAAAAAAAAGTCTAAACCTAGAAACTCATAAAGTTTAGGCATAATGATGTATTAGGGTACAAGAATAACTCTTTTCGTTTGGGAGTTTAATTAGTGTGGTTGGAGCTAGCGCAAATTGATGATATTCCGAATCATAACTCTTGTACGCATTATCAACTGAGGATGATTTGACAAAATCTTTAAACGCCTGATATATTCATCTTTCAAATAATTTGCTTTTGATAACCAAACAGACTTATCGCCGATCGTCTGGAGAAAGAGACAAACAGCTTCAATTTTTTCCTCTGATGGACACATTTCCTCAGCATCCCCCAAAAGCTTCTGTATAATATAAGTAAAATCAATTAATCACACTGAAGCAAAATTTGTCTATACAAACGAGTAAACTTATAATGTGTTATGCATGTAAAATCCCCTCGAACCAGCGAGATTATAAGATATTTCTTAACCTGAACAATGTGGTGAACAATCATTTCTGTAACCATCCTCTTTGAAAAAAGTTCACCAATCAAACGAAGATTCCCTAGAGCCCGAAGGTTCAACAATATTTCCTTGTCCGTGCGTTCTACCTTCTGATCTGGCGCGTTCATCTTTCTAATCTCCTCACTCAACTCGTCAGCTCCATCGAAAACCATTTGACATATATTCAGCAAAACCCTCCTGAATGTGATGTTACCCTCTGCGTGTTGAAACGTAGGCAACCAGTTATGCATATCATAGCACAGTTGAGCATACATATGGCAAAAGGTTGGCTCAAGGACAGCTTTGTCGAAAATAAGAGTTACCACATCCTACAAATGAAAGAAAAGGACACAAATTAACCATATTGACGTAACGGATCATGATCAAAGCTTCCTAAGTTCGTTGGATCCTCTAGGAATATATTATTGGGAAAAAGGGAGTTAAGAGGAGAAAACTATTTTGACATTCTCAAAGTTAGGAAAGCATACCCAACCAAAAAAGCAAAAAAAAATCAAACAAATACCGAATTTTATATCAATCTAAAACGGTAACGAAATTATTAGATCGAATAACCAAACTGAACTTGAACCTTACCCAAAGCTGGTGAAACCGAAAGATCGAATAAACCGAAATATATTAAAAACAATATTTTCGTTAAATATGTACAAAATACATTTGAATATACAGTACTGACTAATTATTCAATTTATACAAATAGTTATCCAAAACCAAATTGAAGCTTAACATAAAAAACTTCTAGCGGATAATTCAAATAAGACTTGAACTACGCCGTAAGATATATAAGAGCATGCACCTTTAAGTTATCACCTGTAGTGCAAGAGTTGATAAGTTGACTCAGGAGATGTCCATATTTCTCTTGGACAACCTGGTTCGTTAACCTGGCCATGCAAAGTATAACTTATTACAAGCTTTTTTTTTCAAACAAGTTTTCTATTCATAAACTACTAAACTAGAAAGATATATGATAGATAAGCATCGGACAAGTCCACAAAACAAGGCTAACGGATAGAACAAGCATAAACTAAAAATAGAGACACAAACTTAAAAGCTTGATAGATCGCCAAGAGATGTGTCGGGACTATCTAAAACAATCACACTCTTGAAAGAAACCGTGTTCCACCAAAACTCATCAATTGACATTGGATTAGTCAACATAACACTTGACTTTCTTTAACAAATTCAGATCTCACCGGAATTTGAAAAGTTAGACAAATATGGATTTGGAGATAAGAACTAAAGAAGACACAAAAATAAACCATTGATCAGACACGAGCTGAGCTGAGTACTTATAGGTCCGGATAAAGTCGAAAAGACTACAGTGGCTGATATCTGCGGTGGATCTTGAGGCTTTGGTCCAAGCTCAGAAGTCACCAAACCAGCTTCATAAACCATGAAAAACTAGAGAAGAAAAGTGAAAAGATCTAGCTGGACTTGGGAGTAAAAATAATCCTAGGATAGTACTACTTATTAACAAGCTTAATCTAAAGAAAATGATGATGATTTGAGAAATCCCATGCCAATTTAATTACCAGCTTCTTTTTTCCAAAGCCAATGCTCTGAATGTAATCCAGTCTTGCAACAATATTGCAGATCGGAAACAAACCAACTTAGCATCTTTCATGTTGTTGTTTTTGAGGTAAAATGATAGTGAAACGTTTTGTTTCATAGCCCTTTGAGAAACTAAAATATATTTTAAAGTAAAATAGTAGAGAGTTGCACCCACAAAAAATGAAAAGTAAATAGTAGAGCATGGTGGAAAAGTGACCAAAAAAGATAAAGGGTGTATTCCCCACATGCTAAGTTTTTATTTACAAAACAGAATCGTCGGCGACCAAAATTATGGTTAGTTTGTTTTCTTAAGAATTAAGACTAGTTGAACTTTGGAATTACAGGTGGCAAAGAAATATAGATATATCAACTTTGCAGTTCGAAAAAATAAAATGAAGAAGATAATATCAAACGTCTTAAATGGTTGTTAGAGCTATAGGAGACACTCTGAGTACTACTCAGAAGAGGGTTTCAAGTCTTAAAATGAGCAAGCAAAAACTCTAAAGGATGTGGAATGTTCCAAGTGAAGATTTTAAATAGCAAAAAAAAAACTCTAAACCTCTAAACTCATAGAGTTTAGGCATTAGTTATGATGTTCTAGTACAAGAAATAACTCTTTCCAGCTGGGAACTTAATGTGTGAAGCATAAACCGATGATATTCCGAGCCAAAATTCTTGTATGCATTACCAACTGAGGATGATTTGCCAATTTCTTTAAACGCCCGAAATACTCATCCTTTAAATGTTTTCCCATTGATTCGACCCAATCAAGCTTATTGCTGACCGTATAGAGAAAGAGATAAACAGCTTCAAGTTTTGCTTATGATGGACATAATTCCTCAGAATCCCTCAAAAGCTCCTGCATGTATAATATAGGTTGTTAGTAACAGAAAAGTAGATCGGAGAAGAAGGATGAAGAAGAAGAAGTGAAAAACAATTCTGTTATATTCATTAAATAATTTGTTACAAGCATAGTCTCTATTTATAAGAAAGAATTTCGATTTAATTCAAATGTAATGTTGGTTTACATCAAAGTAACACCTTAAACCAAATCTATTGACTAATATCCTCCCTCAAGATTAGTCGTATATAGAAATGAGACTCATCTTGCTAAGTAACGAATTGAAAAGGGTTGGAAACAATGACTTCGTTAAAACATCTGCAAGCTGATTTGTTGTCTTCACATGCATTATTTTCAACATGCCTTGCTCAATCATTTACCTTGTGATATGGCAATCGTTTTCCACATGCTTCGTTCGCTCGTGGAAACTGAATTGTTTGCTATGTGGATTGCTGCCATAGAATCACAAAATAAAGGAACATGTTGAGTTTGCGGTACCTGTAACTCGTTCAGTAGCTTCACAAGCCAAGCAATCTCTCTAATTGCCATAGACATGGCTCTGTATTCCGACTCTGCAGAAGAATGTGATGAAACATCATGTTTCTTTGATTTCCATGAGATCAATGAATCACCAAGAAACATGCAATAAGCTGATGTAGAACGTCTATAATCAACAAATGAATTCCAATCTGCATCAGTGAATGCCTTAAGACAAAGATTGGATTTTGATGAGTAGAAAAGACCCAAACCAATTGTCCCTTTGAGATAATGAACCACTTTATGAGCTGCTTTTAAGTGTGAGTCCTTTGGAGTACAAGACAATTGACATAGCTTATTAACAGCATATGTAATATCAGGTCTTGTAATCATGAAGTACATCAACTTCCCAACCAACCGTCTATAAACCTCTGAATTCTTCAATTCTGTATCATCTTTATCATCTTGAGTTAGCTTCAAACTAGGTTCCATAGGAATTGTAGAAGGTCGACAACCAAGAAGTCCAGTATCTTCTAATAACTCCAACGTGTACTTTCTTTGACACACTGAAATCCCTTCTTTTGATCTAGCGATTTCCAAACCTAAAAAGTACTTCAAAGGACCTAAGTCTCGTAGTTTGAAGGCTTTGGCTAAATCTTTCTTCAACTGAGCTATAGTGACATCGTCATGTCCAGCTATAACAATGTCATCAACGTAAACTAGCAAAGCAATCTAAACCTTACCATTTTTACGGATGAACAATGTATGATCAGCATGTGACTTTGTAAAATTTAAGGTTTGTAGAGTTGAGCTGAACTTCAAATACCATTGTCTTGATGCCTGTTTAAGGCCATATAATGATTTTTGTAAACGTAGTACAGCATTGTCAGGTAAGATTCCTCCCTGTTTCATAGAATATCCAGGAGGCAACTTCATATAAATTTCCTCCATTGAGAAAAGCATTCGAGATGTCTAACTGATGTAGACTCCAATCCTTAGCAGCTGCGACAGATAAGAGTGTCTTCACTGTTGTCATCTTTGCTACAGGGGAAAAAGTATCAACATAATCAACTCCATCCTTCTGTGTATATCCCTTGGCCACCAAGTGTGCCTTAAACTGTTCAAGACTTCCATCAGCATTAATTTTGACCTTAAAACCCCATTTGCATCCTATTGGTTCTTCCCAGCAGGTAATGAGAAAACTATCCATGTGTTTGTCTCTTCCAGTGCATCAATTTCTATCTCCATAGCATCAAGCCATTCCTTGATCTTCTTAGCCTAAGCATATGTACACGGCTCTGGATATAAGTTCACAGCACAAATATAGGCTGTAAATTCTTCTGATAATTTGGCATAGTTGATATAAGCAGAAACCGGATACCTGACATCTTTGGTAACATCAGGAACTGCATTACAATAGTAATCCTGAAGATGTCCTGGTGGTTTCGTTTTCCATTTCTGAGAAATATCAGGAACTTGTTTTGTTGTGATAGCAACAGAAGTTGTGTCTTCTATTCGCGTCTCAACAACTTTGTCAACATCTTCATGTGATGTTACTGAAGTATAATCCTTTTCAGAAAAAATGTCTTGTGGAATCTCTTGGTTACCCGAGAACGGATAAACAATTTCAAAGAACATCACATGCCTCGAAATGTGGATAATATTAGTTTCCAAATCTAACAGCTTATATCCCTTATATCCTGCAGGATATCCAAGAAAGACACAAGATCGAGCTCGTGGTTCAAACTTATTCCTTTGTTGAGTACTTGTAGATTGATAACACAAGCAGCCGAATACTCGAAGAAGAGAATAGTTTGGTACCATTTTGTTGAGCATTTCGAAAGAAGACTTGTTAGTTAACAGAGGAGATGGTAGTCTGTTGATAAGGAAGACAGCAGAAAGTATACAAACACCGCAGTATTCCAAAGGGACACATGATTGAAACATCAAAGCGCGAGCAACGTTTAAAATGTGTTGGTGCTTCAGTTCAACAACCGAATTCTGTTGAGGCGTTTCAGGACACGAGTGATATGAGACTATCCCTTTCTCCTTGTATAATCTCTCAAACTTCAGCTCAGGGGCATTATCTGCTCTTACAGCCTTGATTGAAGTATTATATTGTGTCTCCACCATTTTAATGAATTCCGGGAAAACTGTTAAAGCTTCACTCTTGGTTTTTATCAAGAATACCCATGTGGCTCGACTGTAATCATCAGCTATCGTCAAGAAGTACCTGTATCCATCAAAAGTTTGAGTAGAAAATGGTCCCCAAGTGTCAATGTGAACCAAATCAAAAGCATTCTCAGACATGTTATTCTTCGAAGAAAAAGATAGGTGTTTCTGTTTTGCTCGTTGACAAATATCACAGGGGACAATCTCATATTTATTTCTTTTATGTAAACCAAGTATATTTTTTTGAGTATCAACCTTTTTCATATGATGGATGTCCTAGTCTACTGTGCCACAAGGCATTATCGACTACAGCATTACAAAGAGGACTAAAAGGAACAAATGACGAACTACTACATTCAACAAAACTAGTATCTAAGACGTATGAGTCTCCAATTTGTCTACTTTGTCCAATCGTCAACTCCTTGATAAATTAAGCCAAAATTCAGGAATATATAACACATTTGATAATGTGATATATTCATTCAACTTAATTACTCTTATTCCTGCGATTTTGACATACAAGCATGTAGGAAGCGTAACAGCACTACTAGGACCATCAGATAGGCTTTCAAACAAGTTTTTATCATACAAAACATAGTGAGTAGCACCAGTATCTATGATCCATGTACTATTAGCTAAAATCTTCCTAGAGGTTGTCAAAGCACAAATGAACCTTAGTGTGGAAGGAGAGAAAGAGATACCATTGTATGCAGAACCATTTTCATCACTCGAACTCGCAACAGAGGCGATAGTGATTGGATGTGCATTGGTGTGTAGCTGATTACTGAAATATGCTATCACATCGTGTATCTGAGTCTTCGACATATTTCCAACTAACTCTGCAATCCCATCCGATCCAATACTTTTGTTAGCAACATCGACCATTTGTTATTGCGAGATTTGCAATTACTGGCTTGGTCTTTTCAGAAGTTGCTGCCGCTTTATGTTTGTGTTTGAAACCTGGAGGGTATCCATGGATATTGTAGCAAGTATCCACATTGTGACCCGTGTAACCACAGTGAGAACACTGAACCTTATTCTGTTTTGGGTTATTGTAAACACGAGCTGCATTTACTGCAAACTGATCATCTTGAGTTTGCACTGACATCTGAAAAGCTGAAGTGTTGCTAGAAACAGGAATGATAGTGCGTTGACTATGATCTTGATCAAGAAGGTTGTAGATTTCTGACAAATCAGGTATTGTTTTCTTCATGATTATTTGGCTTCTAATGGTCGCGTAAGACTCATTTAACCCAGCAAGAAACTTCACAATCTTCGCATGTTCAGCTTTTGACACATTAACAACACATCATTTGCAGTTCTGACAAGTGTTAACACAATCTTAACCATCCAAATCATCACATAAAGTCTTCAAAGCAGTATAGTAATCTGAGAGACTCATTGTGCCTTGTTGCAAAGATCAAATTTGTTGTGTCAATTGATATGACCTCGGCAAATTTGTGATATGAAACCTTGACATCAGATCTTTCCAAATCTCCACAGCATCATTGAAACGAATGATACTTTTGTATATCTGTTTAGTAACCGAATTCAAAATCCAAGATTTGACCATACTGTTGCACTGAGACCATACTCTAAAGCTAGGATCAAATTCAGGGGGCCTTGCTAAAAAACCATCAACAAATGTTATTTTGTTCTTAGCATCTAAAGTAACAAACATAACAATTTTCCAAGTCGAGTAATTAGAACCTTCCAATACCTCAGAGATGATCGCATTACGCGGACTATCACCATTGGAGAGAACGTATGGTGAATAGTTTTGATCCGTGAAATCAAACTTTGGCAACTGTGGAATCAAAGGTCTCGCCGTAAAATTTTTTTGAATCGAAGGTGAAACTTGTTGAATCGGTGACAATGGAGATCGATCTGGAGTTTTCTCAGCTGAATCTTTGGTAGATCTTCTTGTACGACGCTTCAATTTCTGAATAGAAACCATCGCAGGATCCTGATTGAGCTGTTTTGAGTTTCCAATCGAAGATGAAAGTGAAATTTTATGGATCGATGAGCTTCAATGGAAGAAAACTTATAGATTTCTAGAAAAAAATTCGCAAATCTAGAGTAAGATGCTCTGATACCATGTTAGTAACAGAAATGTAGATTGGAGAAGAAAGATGAGGAAGAAGAACTGAAAAACAATGATGTTATATTCATTAAAGGAGTTTGTTACAAGCATAACCTCTATTTATAAGAAAGAGTTTTCGTTTAATTAAAATATAATGTTGGTTTACATCAACCAACACATTAAACCAAATCTATTGACTAATATAGGTAAAATCAATCAAAAACATAAAAGCATTATTTTTCAAAACAAATGAGTAAAGTTATAAGGTGTATTTTAACCTTAACAATTAGGTGAACAATCTTTATTGTAACCACATTCCTTAAATAAAGTTCACCAATCAAACGAAGATTTCCTAGAGTGCGGACTTCAGAGGTTCGACAATATTTCTTTGACCGTCCGTTCTGCCTTCTGATCTGGTGCATTCATTTTTCTAATCTCCTCACTCAACTCGTCAGTTCCCTCGAAAATATCTTGACATAAACACACAAAAACCCACCTGAATGTGATTTTACCAGCCTTAGGTTCTGCATCTTGAAATATAGGAAGCTTGTCATAGATATCATAGCACAGTTGAGCATACATAGAGCAAAAGGTCGGCTCAAGGACGGCTTTGTCGAAAATAAGAGCTACCAATTCCTACAAATGAAAGAAAAGGACATAAATTAGCCATATTGACGTAACGTAAGCTAGCTAACGCAAAGAGAACAAATGTACCATAACCAATGCTTCCTAAGGTCGTTGAATCCTCAAGGAATATATTATTGATGGATTTTTCCCAATAATATATATTATACAAGTAATAAACCCTTTAACAAAAAAACAAAAACACAAGTAATAGTACTTCTAGCGGATAATTCATATAAGACTTTATCTACGACCTAAAAATAAGAGAATGCACCTTTAAGATATCAACTGTAATGCAAGAGTTGATAAGTTGACTCAAGAGATGACCATATTTCTCTTCGGCAATCTGGTTCCATAACCTGGCCAATAAAAGTATACAACTTATTACAAGCTAAATCTAAAGAAAGTGATGCTGATTTGAGAAATATCGAAGTCTATTTAACTACCCGCTTCTTTCTTCCAAAGCCAATGCTCTGAATGTAATCCAGTCCTGCAACAATACTGAAGATTGGAAACAAACCAACTTAGCATCTTTCACTGTTTGTTTTCCTACCATCTATGATAGTGAAACGTTTTTTTTTTGGGTGGTAAATTGATAGTGAAACGTTTTTGGTGCGAAGACCTTAAGAAACTAGAGTATTTAAGTAATTAGTGGCCGAAGCATGGTGGAAACGTGTCCAAAAATCGGACTTGGAAACAGAACCGTCGGCGACCGAAATTTATGGTTTACTTGTTTATATTTAAGACTAGTTGAACATTGGAAATTACATGTGGCAAACTTCTTAAATATTTGGGTTGAATTGTGGTTTAATTCACCATGTTGCTGTTTTAAACCATCTCTAAAGTATTACTCTATTTTCAAGTAATTGTAATATAAAATATAAAGTGAAAAATAAAATTATTTTATATATATAAAGTAATAAATAGAGTTATTTTATTATAAAATAAGATGTAGAGTTAGGTTAAACCAAAACCACTTTATAATAGAATTTAAAGAGAAATATAAAATTAAATTGGAGATGTTCTTATATATTTATGGCTTAACATGTGGGTTAGTAATACCATCTCTAATGTTTTTCTCTACTTTTTACTCTAAAATAAAATAGTCATTCTCTTCAATGTTTTACTTTATTTTAGAATAATTGTAGTGTAAAATATAGATGAAAAAATAGAGAAACAAATAGAGTTACTCTATTTTAAATGAGATATAAAAATATATTGGAACAAAACCATTTTATAATAAAATTTAGAGGGAAATATAAAGTTAGATTAGAGATCCCCTAACATCACAATCGACTTTATCAACCAAATCTAAACTGAGAACCATCAAGGGATCCTCTTATCATCTAACATGCATGTCTGGTCCTGAATGCAACCGGGTCAAGCCCATGCTTGCGGCCATTTGGCTGTCAAATTTCTAATATGTTATAAAGTCTAGTGGCG
This sequence comes from Cardamine flexuosa, assembly GCA_963555745.1. Classification (NCBI taxonomy): domain Eukaryota; kingdom Viridiplantae; phylum Streptophyta; class Magnoliopsida; order Brassicales; family Brassicaceae; genus Cardamine; species Cardamine flexuosa. The sequence continues at coordinate 21,503,462 of OY743220.1, read as the reverse complement.
ACATGTTTTTTTTCTTTTCACCAGACGTCTATTTTCAACACACTTAGATAATTAGACGCTTGTTCTTTTGCTCACTCCTTTGAAAATTAGAGACCAATGACCAATAAGTATGATTGTATATCATACAAATACAAATTAATTAGCCTAAATACGTGTATATCAAATCATAACATCTCGTAGATGAAGAATATAATCAAATAGCTAGTGAAATTAAAAAAAGAAGAAAGAATAGTATCCTTTGGAATGAGAGAGAGATAGAGTTAGGGTACTTAAAACAACTTTGAACTACTATGCATTTACAGGAACAGAGGAAGAAGAAGAAGATGGTGAGCTAATGGATGAGACACAGCCTTTAAGCCGATCTAGAATCGCGTTCTTTGTCTTCGTGAGGCTTACATGTGACGTCAAAGGCAATCCTTCTTTAACACACTCATCGTACTTCTCTAGAATCGCCACTATGTTTGAGAAATCTGGCCGCTTCGATGGATTCTCTGACCAACATCTCTTGATTAAGTGAGCTAGCGCTGGTTGACAGCTCGCAGGCAATGGTGGTCTCTCGTTCTGCACATTTGAAAAAAAACCCTAAAATTTTAGTAACTTGTATCCCAAGAAACCAAAACAAAAAATCTTTAAACCTAGATCACATCTCACTTTGGTTAACATAGATGAATAGAGACTGACCTTTTCAGCAACTGCGAATGCGGCTTGTACTGGAGTCATGCCTTGGAACGGAAGCAAAGCAGTAGTGAGTTCCCAAAGAACGATGCCAAAGCTATAAACATCGACTTTTCTAGTGTAAGGCTTCTCCTTGATCATCTCTGGAGCCATCCATCGATAAGTTCCCATATTACCTTTGGCTTCTCTACATTGCGTCTCGAGACAAGAAGTACCAAAGTCTGCGACTTTAACTCTCATCTCATCATTCAAAAGCAAATTGTTAGACTTTAGGTCTCTGTGGATAACACCTTGCGAGTGAAGATACTCCATTCCTCTTGAGATATCTAGGGCTAGTCTTAGTACCGTCTCGATCGAGAGAGAGTAAGGCTCCTTCTTGTTTAGGTACATTCGGAGATTTCCTTGTGACATGTACTCTGTTATTATGCAGTAAACCGGAGGTTTCTTGCACGCCGCAATGAACTATATACCAAAATAAATATATAATTAGCGGTTGAATCTTTCTCATAATCTATGTTCTGTTTTTCTCTGTTTTTCTCCTACCAATGAAAGGTTTAAAATTTGATAAGAAGATAAAGAATTCAGACCTGAACGATGTTAGGGTGAAAGAGACGAGAGAGCAGAGCAACCTCGGACTTAAACTGTTGTTCTAGCTTAGCTCTTGTCTCTTCTTTATGTGTTGGGATCCTCACCATCTTCACAGCGACGGCTCTTTGTTTGTAGATCCCTCTGTATATTCGAGAGTGTGCTCCAGATGCAAATTTGTTTCCGATAAAGAGCTGAGAAAGATCTGCGGTCCATTCTTCTCTTTCGCCTTTAGACGCTTCCCATGTCTCAACGTTCTCAGATTCGAGAATCATCGACCAAGATTCCATACTATCGAATCTCTTCTTCTCCATCGTCTCAGCTTCTGCATACCGATTCGGTTTGGAGGAAGATGGGTTAGAGGGTAAGTTCGAGAAGGAAGGCTCTGGAGGTAATTTGGATTTTAGAGACCAACGTAGACGAAACGGATTGAAACATGAACTAGACATAGTGATCAGAAGAAAGGTTTTTTTTTTGCTTGGATCACAAGGTAGGGTTTGAAAACAGAGGATCTAGGGCTAAACTGAAATTTTCCTTCTGAAAGTGTGAATAGATTTCAGGAAGTGCATGAACTGATTCAAAAACATGGGTTCGATAGGATCTCCCGAAAATATAGCCGCGGTTTCATTAATTTTCTCGGGAAGACAAAACAGAATCAGAGAAGGAAACAAAAACCCAACGGATAGATTTTGATAGAGAAGAGACTTGTGTCAAAAGGAAGAGACTTTTACAGGAAGGAAGCAGAAACAGAGAAGGAAAGAAAAGGGTTTCATCTTCCGTCTTCTTCTTTTTTTCCTAGTAGAACAAGGAAACTTTTCCGGGAAAATGAACAAAATTTTCCGGGGGGAAAAAAAGGACACGAGAAGACAGAAAAGCACCAGAGAAGTTTTGGATACAAGTTGAGATTTTGGAAGTTAAAGAAGAAACCAAGTGAATAAGGAACGGATCTAAAGTAAGAGCTTTTCAAAGGTTTCTCGTGATTGCTTCGTTCAAAAGTTAGCCTTTTAAAGAGAGAAAGAGTTACAATATTTATATATATATATATATATTTTGTCTTGAGAACAAATCAAAAATCTTATTTTTAATTCGGTTCTTGTTAGGAGTTTATGTATTGTGTGGCCTAGTTAATACCTATTGGAAAACCATTCTTTTTATAATTAAACTGAATTAACTAGTCATCATGTTACCGACTAAAATTGCTTCATATCATTGGATCGATGATTGATAATTTTTACAAAAAGACGATATCGATTTAAATATAATTTTGGATTTAAAATGAATTTAACTCTTTTTCGATGAAATCAAGGTTAGTTATTATACAAATATTTTTTTTAGAACTATTCTTATCCTAAAAATTAGATGAAGATAAGACTTCAAAATAGTCCAACGGCATTTTTTTCGGTTCAACTTCGCAAAATCATTAGACTTGGCTACTTGCAACAAAATTTTATCTCCAAATCAAATTTGTTTGGCAATCTTTTTCTATTTCGATTTTAATATAATTTTATATTGATAAATACAACTATTTTCCTTTAAACTTTGATCAACCCACAAGTTCTAACACTAGTCGGTAATAACTAATAGCAAACCGAATCCAAACCACATTCTTATCAGTTATCACGAATTCACGATAATTACTGAACCGGCTTTTATAGAACAATTAGATCATATCATATTGGGAGATAAGGAAAATATTGATTTGATCATAGAAAACCTTGTGGTTGTGACCCAAAAAAAAAACATATATCCTTGAAACTATGGCAAACATGATTGATATGTAGAACTTAACCATTAATTAATGACATGTTTCATACAAAAGTATACTCTAAGAAAACGTTGACAAAATGATTTGGCAATATGATAATGGAAGCAACTGTGTAAAAGGCGAAATATTACTATACTTAGCGACAACATTTGCGAACAATCCGTGAGTGAGGCAATTCGTTGCCTTTTCGTACTAAATTATTGTCATATTGATCAAATATGTCTACAAAGTGGATGTTTACACGTGGCAATCGGTTAACGGGGCCACGTGGAAGCTGTAGAAGCTTGTCCCAATATTCGTTGATTGGACCCTACACCGGAACAAATTGGGAATCCGAATAAATTGTAAACAGGCCTAACAACTTTCTATTTGGGCCTACGATGATCAAGCCTACGAAGATATCTTGCTTTAGTATGGGCTTGCTTCATTATTGGTAAGTTCTGAAACATTGAGCTTCAAACCACATTATAACTCTTAGAAATCAAACGTTTTAGATTATAAAAATTATTATTATCTTCCATAAAATAAACACCCCACACTTTAAACACACCATTAAACCAACAATTAATCACCATACTCTTAATCTTATTATATAAACACTAATCCCAATTTTAACTTTATGCCATAACACACAAACACAACAAACTCATCTCCATTCTTTCTTTCTCTGCTTCACTTGAAAATCCCATACCAGTTTTAGAATGTCTCCACGGCTGCTGTTGGAGTCAACTCTGTAACTGCAGAAGCATTCTTCATTGCCTCGAACCGGGGCTCCTTGGGCTGAAACTTGACCCCTGCATAGAGCTTCATGTAGTCATCAAAGACGAAACTCGGGTACTCGGTTTCTTTTTCGACAAGCGATGAAGCTGGAGAGATCTCGGCATCACTTCCTGGATTGTAGAATGATGCAATGGACATTCTGTTTCCTTCTTGTTGAGTCACCACACGATGCATCACACTCTTGTACTTGCCATTGGTTATCACCTACACTCAAATAAGAAAACATACATATTCCCGGTTAAACCATAATTTCAAGAACGGTTTAGTTGTACCAAAACATTGGTTTTTTGTTTTTTATAGGAAAATATCTACTGAAAAATGTGGTGTGAACATGACATACCTCAAGTTGGTCACCAAGATTGATGACAATGGAGTAGTTGAGAGGAGGGACATCAATCCAGTCACCATCTTTAAGAAGCTGAAGACCACTGACCTTGTCGTCTTGAAACAACAAGATGATGCCTCCTGCATCTGTGTGGGCCCTAAGACCTTTGATCATCTCTGGTTTAGGACAAGGTGGATAATTACTCACCTTTGTCCCAAATGTTGGACCTTTAGTTCCACAAAATACTTTCTTCAAATAACCTTTCTCTAACCCTAGATTTTCACACAGTAGATCCAACAAATCCTCTGCTAGAGTCTCTAGCCTCTTCCCAAAGTCTTTCATGGCCGTCCTGCCAAATCAAAACATTTTTTCTACTTCAGACAAATATATATATATATATATATATATATATATTACAGTATGAAAGTTTTTTTTATAGCTTGGTGAAAAAAAAGTTTCTTAAGGGTTACTTTTAAATAAAACAGTAAAAAAATTGTTTTCTAACCAATAAAATATCACCAAAATAAATCCTTAACCCATATGAGAAAAAGTAACTTTTTAATAAATAAAAAAGAGGTAGAGTGGATAATTAATAATTTTGTTAGTAGTAATTATGATATATAAAAAAAAAATTGTGTCCCTATCTATTAAATGGCCTTACTATTATTGATCTACCCTTAAAAGATTTTATGAATGAAGGGAGATTTTAGATTAATAATTTCCATGGAAGATAAGAAATTCTTATTCATGTATATAGTTAAATGAATATAAAATATGATTTAAAGTTGTGTGTTTTCATTTTTTTTTACCGGTATTCATCAGACATATCAGGAATGTCGTGAAGATTGGATTGAGGTAGATGACGAAGGTAGAAAGTGCTTTCCCAATCGAAATCCTCAACTTCTGTCTCAAGCTTATCCAAACCTTTGGACTTGAGCATGTCATTGAACTTCTGTTCTTGATATGTCTTGTAACGTTCCTTTGTCATCTTCTCGATGTTGTCCATTAAGTCATGTGGTAATCCATGGTTCACTATCTGAAAATTAAATTAACCCAAAAAAAACAAAACATCCTCATTACCATGAATATTTAAGAGCTAGCTATAATCAAACAACCAACACATATGTATTTTTGTGTATGTACCTCAAAGAAGCCCCAATTCTCACAAGCTTCATTGATTAAAGCCATGGTTTGGTCTCTCTCTTCACCATTGAGCTTGGCCAAGTCTACCACTGGAAACTTAATGTTCTTCTCCATATCTCTCTCTTCTTTGAAGTTGCAAGTTGTGTTTGTGGTTGATTTGCTTTGATGTGAGACTTAGTGAATGAGAGAGGGTTGGTATTTATAGGCGCAAATGAGGGAGATTTGGATATTTTCATTTAAATATATATGTGTGATATAGCCGTAGATAAGATGAATAAAATGTATCATTTTCAAATAGTTAAAAAAGAAAATTAAAGTAAAAAAAAACAGAAGTTCGTGGAGCATGTATGTGAGCACATCTACGGTGGACCCCTACCCTCCCTTTCCTTTATGAGTTTGATTCATTTGGCATTTTCCTTTTGGGTCTCTCTATTTATGAACTTCAATTGGTTTATTTTCGAATTATTTTATTGGAAAATGATAAGGATGGTTTACAAATGAGAAAACTCTTCCTATTTAAGTATTTAGGGTCATCTGTGACCGGTCTTTCATTCTATACACCAACGTTTAATAAAAATTTGGTAGAAAAATTTCAAATAGTATTTTGAGACGGCTATGAATAGGTTGAACCCAATATTGTTTTAAGTATAATTAACCAATTCTGAGAAGAGTTGTTCCTAAAAAAACAAAACTAGTTATATCACTTGCATAGGTGCATTTGTCATTTTCTAGATACCGATCTTGAAAATTTCTTTGACATCTTTATTAAAACCGAAGTAGTGAAGAAACTCTGGGATTTATATATCAAATGTGTGTAATACCCTAATTAGTTGTATATATTTTGATTTTTATGTGAAAAAACGATTTTCTGTATTCTGTAAATATCACATAATTTGTCTATCATTTTACTTGTCACTATATATTAATCTTGTGGCTTTTAATTAACATCATTTGAGTCGACAAAATCCGATCAATAATATAATTTTTATCACGCATGACTACATGAAGTCGAAATCTGGTGGAAATGTTTTTGCAAAAGTAAATCATGACTAAATATATTTCCCTTCTATGTTTAATTTATTTTCTTTTGTACGTTTACTTTTTGGTAGATTATCTATCGTAAAATTGTGTTAGACTAATAAGTATACTTTACCTATCCATTTGTTTTAGGTTGTCGTATATATATATATATATATATATATATATATATATATATATATACAAATTCTTAAATCAAAATGTGTCATCATTTATCTCATACATACTGTATCATGATCCGAAAGTAGCTCTTGCAAGATAATTGCATCAGAGAAGTCCAATCAAATAAAGTCTCTAATAGATTCGAATTTCAAAAATTAGAACGCATATGGAATATAAGCTACCAAATTTACATGGTGGCTTGTTTGTTAATATTCTTGCTTCACCACTTTTTGATATATCAATTCATCTTTAAACTCCTCCACACTTTAGACGAATCACCAAACAAATTGATCTGATGTTTTTTTTTATGATAATATATAAGTCAAATAATTAAATATGGAATTAAATTTTTATCGAATATTCCCAAACTCAATTTAAACAAAAGAAAATGGTATAGTGCCGTAACAATTACTTCTTCTTTCTTTTCGCTTTTATATGTTTTCTCACTCGATGAAAATAATGCACCCAAAAATATCATAACCATAAGCCATCGTAAGTATATATAATGTAAATGTTATTAATTAGTACTAATTACTAGTTGCAATAAGGTGATAATTAATTGTTGAATAACAAAATATAAATATATCTCCTTAAAAACATTGACCAAAGTCAGAACAAAGACTACGTTCGTGGCTGCTACCTACTTTTCTCTTCGAAAATCGTAGACTCCATTCATGCGCGTGATATAATATTTTTTGTTTCAATAATTAGCTGAATTATGAAAAATGTGTATAGATCAAGATTAAAGTTTGTCTTCCCACCCAAAAAAAAAGAAGATTAAAGTTTGTCTTTGAGACATTTTAAAAAAACCTCATCAGTTATGTCGGATTCTAATTCTGAATATAGACGTGAAAAAGAAAGAAACTTAGCAATAACCAAAATCATGTCTGAAAATTGATTAGAACTCTAAATTAAACGCTGTTTAATTTAAAAATGAGCATTAATTCATGTTTATACATTCTCCGAGTGATAGCATATAATAACTTTTGTTTTCTCTTCTTTTAATGTTTATGCTTTGCCGCAACACTATTGATTTATTTATTTCGGTATCCAAAACCAACATTTACTTCATTTCTATTTAAAAAATGTGTTTCCACACCAAAGAACTAACCATTGTGTTACCATTAGCATTAGGCCACTACCTCATTGTTGGCTTATGCATGTTTAACTGTTTATATTTTTAATATGCTTTTAATGTTCCTTAATTTCTTGTATTAAAGTGGTATAATTGTGTTTCAATAATGCTGACTATATTTGTTGTAGTGGGCATTGTGTTCACGCTTCCACAATCCAACGTATGTATGGGGTCTGCTGGGAGCTGGAGCAATGCATGTTCCTAAGAAGATGATGTGGGAAAGGTCGATTTCAATCTCATGTATCTCTATAATGTGGATTTATATTAACTACCATACCATGCCGATCGAATAACGAAGATGTTTACGGCAATAGGAACTGTATACGAATTTAGCCAAATCCTACATTGATATAAACAGTGCCGTCTCCAAACCAAGCATGATGGGACATGAATTTAAGATTTCAAAATTATTAAGATCAAATTTAATATATATATATATATGTATATAGATCCTAATTTTTATAAAGATTCATATATATAAAATCTTATGGTCGGTCATGGATGTAAATATAATACATGTCAATGTAAATGTCATATATGCATGCAGTAAAACGACGTTGTTTTATAAACAAAAAAAATATATTGACTATGATAAAAATGACGTTGTTTTAATATCCAATGTTGATAAATTTGAAGTATCCATCAATGATCTCCAAAGATGTAAGCCATTTGGGTGCCAAGACACAAAAGTCTGGCTCTCCTGAAATTGGTTTATATCAAAAGCACATCAACTTTCTTCTCTTCGTCAATGAAAAATCTTCTAGTTACTATTCAAACAAAGTTTTGTTTTTAAACCATTGGTATATTGTTTTATTCGCTATTTAATTAATGATATAATTACGACCAAATGCATATGACCTTGTAGTCGTCACTGAAAAACAGTCTCCTAACTTATGATTTTTTAATTTCCACAAATTATTATTTTCAATGTCTTCTATCCAATCTTGAGAGTTTTTTTTCTCTAAATTCATCCATATATAAATGAGAGAAATTTGGTGCAGCATTCCTTATTTATGAATTGATCAATTATTTATCCTCGTCTTTTATGGTGTAAAGTGAAATCCATGAAGTTACCGTGTTTTGGTTTCAAACTCTTAATTCAAGAAATCGATTGTGTACCCATAACCGTCTTACTAAATTGTGTAGTGTGTTTCGTGTCGGCAAGCCACGAGATTATAGATTTGTCTTCAATATCACAAGGTTAAATGATATATATCACAAGGTTAAATGATATTGACTAATCGTCAACTTCCCAAATTGTTCGTGGATGACTCACCATTATCTCGTATTTGGTAAGACGCTTTGTAGCAATTAGCAATGAGTTTTTATGGATCTACAATCGACTTGTCTTGCTTATGTTTCCGTTGTACTAAACCTGAGCTCTCTGAAATCATGTCTTGTACTCCATTTGATTATGAATGAAATTAAAATAGTTGCACAAAAAAGGAAAATTTCATTGGGAAACATAGTCAAATAATTTCTTTCATTTTTTTCTAAACACCGTAAGGTCCGTAACTACTATAGAAATTTCCAGTTATTACAATATATCAGTTCGACATCAGAGTTTAGATAGACTTTAATTACAAGTAGATGATAAACTAAACAAAATGTAATCTACACAATGTGTTTATTCCCTTGGAGGTCAGAATTTTTGGTCAATTAGTTATACTTATGAGTGGTTGAAAGCATGGCATACGACAAATCAAATCATACAAATTAGGTTATATCACAAGATGACATATATATATCAGGTTCATGAACTTCATGTATTTCGTTTTTTTTTTTGCTAAATAATTATTGTATTCACGTCAGGATTCGGCATATTTATAAAAGTAATATTTATGTCTATATCCATAAAGCACGAGGGCAATATTGAATAATGGGAATTTTCTTTTACGAAATATTCGGTTTGCTTAAAAGTTAAAAGAGATATGATGCAAAGTTACAAATATGAAAAATGTCATTCTCCATATATTATATTATACTAAATTCCTAAGAAATTTATTGGTGCTTCGGATGCTACTACAATGATTAACGTACGTTTTCTAATCAATGAAAATATTTCCTATTAGGCTATTAATATTTTATATTTGTTAATACAAAAGAAGATCTTTTCAATCAAACATTTCAACTGATTTCTATGCAATTAAAAATGTTCATATTAGTTGTTAATCATGGATTTTGAATTATTTGTTTTCAATTATATAGTGGTATTCGTATAGAACCGTGTTCATGTAGAAGTTATAGATATTTTTTTAAAAATTCTTAATTCATATAAAACTAAATCGTGGGCAGTAAAAAATAGCAAATTATTTGAAGTTTTGCTTGAAATTTTTAGTAAATCCATGACAAAACTACAAAAAAATACTGTAGTGGTATAGAACCGTGTTCACGTTAATAGAAGTTGGAAATGATTTTTATATGTTTTAATTCATACGAAACCATATCATGTACAATAATAAATAGCTAATTATTTGAAGCTTTACTTGAAATTTGTAGTAATTAATCCACGACAAAACTACAAAAAATACTATATTTGTTAGATGAGATAGGAATATAATAATGAAATGTACGAAAAACATTGAACAAGAAACAGTAATAGAATTAGCATGTTTACTAATGAAGAAACTTTGTAAAATTTAAAATAAATCGTCAGCAAAATGCAGTCTCACACTATGAACGATTTGACAATCGAAACTAAAGTGAAAGAACAACACAGTTTCCACAATTATTTAGGATTTTTTTGTTAATTAAATATTTATATTACTTAATAGAAATGGACCCTTTTTTGTTTGCATATACATTTGTTTACTATAGTTGTTATGATAAGATTGTGCTTAGGAATATAATTTAGTATATGTGAACATATAATATTTTTGTTTTGACGTCTATAAATATAGAAATATCATGTTGATTAGTTTTTCTGGTTATAGAAATATCATGTTGATTAAGTTATCCATTCTTTTATGATGAAGAATTTATTCTTCTTACTGTACATACCCTTTTTAAGTTTAAATAATGACTTATTGGGGAACATTTTTTACCAAACATTTTATATTAAGGTTTTTACTTATTTAAGGTTGGAAGAATCGATTAACACAGATACGATACTCATGGCCGCCCGCCCATCAAAATTGTCTTTTTGTTTAGCAATTTTTTTATATATATAATAAAGTTATACATGAATCTTTTTTTTTAGTCACTCTACACTACACTAATTAACAATAATTAACAACTAATAACAGGTCTTTTGTTCAATTATAATGTTTTACATATTAGCCCCCATATTTTTAAGTATTAAAGTATGAGATGGGATTCGTGATTAACCGGCATTAGTTCAATTATAATGTTTTACATATAATTTATCGTCTATTTTCTCTGTGATAGAAAATGATGAAGAAACAGAGTTTTGCTTCTTCTTCTTTTTCCTTTTTTTGGGTAGTTACTGATGAAAGACGTGTTGTTTTAATGCTACCAATTTAAGATGTTACATAAATTTATCTTAATAAGTACTATTAAAATCAAACCTAAAGAAACTTCAAACCAAATTTACATAATTTTGCCTCTCTTTTTGTTTTTTTTTGTTTTGTTCAACTGCCTCTCTTTTTCAAGATCTTAATTTTGTACGTATGTAGTGGTGAGCAAAGATTCCATAAAGAACCAAATGACAAATGGTTAGTAGGAGCACACAACGAAAAGGAGAGTGGGATCCGGAGGATACCTCGGGATAACACCAAAGTCACTATAATATGTGGTCTATTAATATTTTTTTGTATTATATATGTGAAAACTATAAAAGTTTAGAATGATAATGATGGCCCTAAAACGTTAGCAAATCGAAACAAATGGATGGAAAATGATAGAAATGAAAATGAAGGACCAACGCATGCTTGAAACAAATCATCACAGAGACAAAATATGAAGTTGTGATCAACTTTCCAGCTTTGCAATTGCGGCTATTTTATCATTTGGAAGAAAAATAAAACAAATTAAATTAAATTTTTCTTTTTTGTTACCAAGAAGCTAAAATCTCATAATTCTCTGATACTTCATACTAGTACTAAAGTAGGAAGTCTCTGATACTTCATTAGTCTCTTCCACAACACCGAAACTCTACTCGATCGTATTTGTTACTTAAAAGCGTTTTTTTGGTTTGGAAAGTCTATTATTAAACAACAGCTAGAGCTATATATTATGAATATTTTATTTAAGTAGATTAAAGTTTTAAGTATTAAATAAATTAAAATTCTTTTAATTATTAAATAAATTAAAATATTTTAATTTTATGGTTGAAACTGGTAATGATATTCAATATGGATTTCACTTAGGTTGAAACTCAGATATTTTTAGAATTTCTATGAATTATAATTTCAAAAAAATAAAAAAAATTAACAGAAAATTTGAAACACTCAACCACCAGTTTTCTTTTAGTTTTAGTAATTTAATATAGAAAATAATAGAAAAATTCCCTCAAATAGCATTAAATGAAATTTTTGTTTCACAAATAACACTTTTCTTTTTAGGAAAAAAATAGCATTTTTATAAAAGAAAAATAAAATTTTTTGTTTAGATTAAGTAATGTACAATTTAGGGTATAGTTTGTTTGGAGTGCAAGGTATAATTTAGGGTTTAGGGCTTAGAGTTTAGGGTTTTTGAACCCTAAACCCTAAATCCTAAACCCTAAAAATATGATGTTAGGAGATTTTGTGTTATATAAGAAAATAATTTTTAGTAAAAATGCTATTTTTATCTTAAAAAGAGTGATATTTGTGCAATAAATACTTTATTTAGTGCTATTTATGAGAATTACCCAAAATAATAATGTGAAAGAAAATAAAACAATAAGATTTATTACAAAGATTAAGGGAAACAATAGTTGAAGAATCATTTTTAATGGAAATAAAATGAGAAAATCTTCAATCATTTTGGAAAAAATTATCCTTTTAAATACAATATCTTTAGTTTAATGACATATTTAAAGGATACAATATCTTTAGTCATTTTAATGGCATATTTAAGACTCCAAGACCAAGTTTATTCAGTTTGGTCCCATAACTGGATAGTGAATACACATATAATTAGGGTCCCATAAGTGGATAGTGATTACACATACCTTTGGGGTCCTGATCATTCCATTGGAGAATTCTGAGTATATTTATGTATCCGGTGTAGAACATACTCTCTCTATTTTATTTTATTTGTAGTTTTAGGAGATTTTTTGTTATAAAATAAGTGTTGTTTTGTGTTTTCAATTGAGATGTTTGCTAAAAAAAATAATTATGTGTCAAATGTTTTAATGTTTTGACCAATGAAATAAAACTAAATAAACATTAACTAAAGGTAAAATAGAAAAATTAACTGTTTTCTTAAAAATTGTAAAAAAAAAACCTAAAACTACAAATAAAATGAAACAGAGGGAGTATGTTATAAACTTTTATATTTAGATTAATATCACACAAACATTATTCTATTAGTTATAAAATGTTTTTGTTAATCCTTACAAAATTAATATTTCCATACATATTTATTTTTCATTTTTATGTTTTATATACAAATAAATAATAGATGATCCTAATACATGTATTTTTATTAAGGAATGGTTTCTTAAAATAATTTGGATGTGATAAAATGTGTGGATATACTTAAGCTTTTGTATCAGTACTCGAAATATTTTGGATAAGCATATATCACATATGTACAACTAGATTGAGTATAAACATTTAGTCTCTTATATTTTGGGATGTGTCCATCCTACTGCCATACGGTGGAGTTTTTTTCTTTTTTCCAATAAACTTTGAAAGTTGGAATTTTATAATCTTATATATGGCAGGCAGCCTGAAACTAACCGTTGATAAATACTATATTTATAGTGTAAATCACTTCTCCCAAATAAAATTAAAATAATGATTTTGAGAATTCTTAAGAACCAGTTGAAAACTACCTGCTGGTTTATACGATGAATGTCTTGCAGTGAATAGCTGTAGTATTCTAATATATGAAGTAATTTCGGATAATATAGTTAACAAAGGAAAAGTGAATTATAGAATTTATCTAATTTATAATTCGCCAATACAGAAAACAAATTATTTCCAATCATCATATTGGTTTCTATGGTTTCACTTTTATAAGTTAGGTCATTTTGCAGTTACACAAATAGAAATAATTGGAACTTAGTAATACCTGACATGATTTCAAGCATTGCAAGGATCCAAAAATAGGAAGCTTTTGGACTAAATTCTATGAATCTTACCCTTAAATTCAATAAGTTGGTCTCATGTCTTTCCTCTTTACGGAAAAACTTGTGCGGTCTCATTTCAAGATAATAATAACCACATCTTTGGTCTACCAAATTTGCCTTTAGCTAGTTAATAGACTCGACATTTTTCTTAGATGTCACCTTCCCAGTTTTGTGTTTGTTTTTACACAATCATCATAATTCATTTTAAAGGTGATACAACTAATATAGTATGTTGTTTACGAATTGATCTTGGATTTGAGAAGAATCAGAGATTCAGAATGTCTTGCATGACAAATAGGATTTAAGACTTTCAAGAAAACATATCACTGTTTTCAGTTATATAATTTTATCGAATAAATATTAGAAACATGTCAACGTGTTAACTCACCTTTATTTGAATCAAACCACTTCATTTGGTCGTCTTAATAATGTGGTAATTAATCAATCAAATGGTGAGATGGGAATGGGAAGATTGCCATTTTAGGAAAGGTGTGTTTCGTTAAACGTGTTTGGTCCATGGGAGGGGACAAATTTAAGGTTTTTGCCAAATGGTTAAACTATAAATGAGAGATGGGTTCATGAACATGGACGACATTGTCTCAACTTTATTTTGGAACTTGTTGCACATGCCTTGTTCTCATCTCATCTATACATATATATAGACATACATGTTACATACATATAAATGTATCTAACCTGGGTCACATCCATGACACATCTCTTCTCAGTAGCCACAAATAATACAACAATCATATCTATCTATATATGTAAGATCGTAGTTATTCCAAACGTCAATTTTTGCTTCTTCCTTCTTTTTTTTCATGAAGAACAAATTGTTTTTTTAAAACATATCATATTGTGAAGAAAATAAAAATATTTAGTTTTCCATAAAGTATATTTTGCAAGCTCTAAATGCAATTGAAGCTCTTTTGTTGTTAGCGTTTGAAACTAACAACCAAATTTTCAAAATATTAATATGTTGTAGGAAAAATATTCGCGCAGATTAATTGCCAATGAAGAGCGAATCTCCTGTAAATAATGAACAAACACTTGACAAACATAAAAAGTGCAAATAAAATTGCACAGTAAGAGATTTGTATCGTGTCTATATAAAATAAATTCCGAGTGTAATAATAAAAAAAAAACTCTCGGTAAAAGAAAAAAATTTCGTAGTTTTTATTTTGTTTTTTCCAGTCAGGGAATTATCCTTTTTATATGTTTTCCAATTCTTGTGAAGTAATCGTCTCAATCTTATCATTTTATGTCGTGTGTAAAAAATATAAGATTAATATGAATAGCAAAGAAATTTGAGATTTCATGTATTTAGAGTATGGGAAAATCTTACATTGTTTGAATCCTAATTCCTAATCAAAGGTCAGGCTATTCACTCGAGTGATTTTGTTGACATTTGGATATCTGACCATACATCTATAAATACTTCATTTGTCAGGTTGCACGACCGGCATTACATGGGACTATGGGAGTCCAAACAGTAACTGATTTATCCATCAAATTATACGTATTTTTATAAGATTGGATCCCCATACTCTTTAGAGCTGGTACGAAATACAAATAATTAAGCTAGCAAATGACGCCAAAAAGTACACTGTCACCAAATCTATTAGTACTAAATAAATGTCTCCTTATAATTTTTTTTTTCTTTTTTGTTAAATCTTGATATCGTTCTTAAGCGCTTAATCTATTTATGTCCCTAAAATCAGACTTTAAATAATTTAATTTTTAAAATAATTATACATAGTAAAGAATAATAGAACCCAAAACACACATTGTCAACAACGTCGATGGCTTTACTTGTTCATACGATTTGTCCATTTGTTTGTACCACTTATATA
Organism: Cardamine flexuosa; assembly: GCA_963555745.1. Taxonomy (NCBI): domain Eukaryota; kingdom Viridiplantae; phylum Streptophyta; class Magnoliopsida; order Brassicales; family Brassicaceae; genus Cardamine; species Cardamine flexuosa. The sequence goes on along the minus strand of OY743220.1, from coordinate 21,487,763 downwards.
TTGAATTTGATTTCAAGTAGATCACGTAAGGTACATGATATCAGTATAGCTCTCTGTCATAATGGCACATATATGTCTGAATTTGACCCTAGGAAATTCCCAAATTTGATGTCGAATCCACTAAAAGCTATGATCTCAATGGCATATTTTTACATAACATAAATGGTATGTTTGAGATAGAGAAAAAACAGCTTTTTTTACATACTCTTGTTTTTCAAGAGAATATAATCAAAATGGAATGTTTGTTATATATAATGTTATGATAGAGATACATCAGTTAGTTCGTATTCGGTTTTTTTTTTCTTTCTCTTTTATGATAATTGATATATTCGGTTATTGACAAGACTATAAATTTCTATCAGCTATTGTCTTATGATTTTACGCAACTGCACTTTAGAATATTGTTGAAACTTGTTTGACTAGATAATTGATAATGCTTCATGATGTGATTTAAGCTTAGTAACCCATTAATATATAGCATATATAATTCATGATAGTTTCAAACAGCCTAGGTTCCCTACATAGATGCGTTTGATTTTCATGTAACGTTAACATCACCAACTCATGTATGCCTCGGAGAGAACCGATTCTCTAGAAACAGAAAAAGTTGTAATTAAAATTGAGTTAATCAAACGGCTTTATTTTTAATGGTTTAGTTTGAAACTGATGAACTCAGACATCGAATCAACCTAGTAACTAAGTTGTCTACGGTTTAACCAAAATGGCCTAATAATATACTTGTAGGAAGATTTTCATCAAAAACAAAAAATATACTTGTAGGAAGAGAACCGGTTTGATATCTACTTGTATATTATAAAAGATGAGTGTCATTCACTTCTTGGAGTGCCATGTGTCCTCCTTTTTTCATTTTTTTTTTGTCTTTTTTCCCGAAAACACTTTTCCAATTGTCGCATCTGTTATGGGCTCTGAAATACTTTCTCCAGTTTTTAGAAAACTCATTCTATATGATTCATGAATATAAACAACATTTTCGAAAACCATTCTTTTTTTTGTTTTTGTCATGATACTCTACTCTCAAAATCTTCGGGTCGATTATTTAGTAGCAAACAAAAGGTATGTATGTTATTCACGATGTCAAATCACTAATCGTCTTTTGTAATACCATCAATCATAGCTTGCAAGTTAAATACTAGTTATTCACACTTATATGAAGCTATTAATCAGATATGTATGGTTGTAAGTCCTTGAAAAACTTGTTTTTCAAAAAATATGTTAAATATCTATTTCTTATATAATAAAGTAAGGTTACCATTTTGTGAAACTCTGAGACGCTGTCACGTGTCTACTTACACTTTTTTTTGGATTTTCTATTTTTGTATATTATTCAAACATGAGTTTTATTACTATATTTATCTCAGTTTTCAATTAAAAAAAACATGTATTTACACCATCCTGTTTTTAATAATATTTTAAAAATCCAAAATTTATAAATAATCAATCCATTTAACAATTAATTTTTCATTTGTTATGTTAATTCATTTGGAAACAATTAGTTAAAGATTCATCTTTCTGCCCGAGACTTTGCATGTTTGTTGAGAGTAAACAAAAATTTTTACATTATAATATGGAAGACTAATTCTTAAATTTTTAAATATAAGCAAATTCTAGAAAATTATTTTTGTTTATTTGTTATTATATATATTGATAATTCTTATCATTAAGTTAGGTAACATCAATGTGTAGACGTTACTTTCTTAATATTGTATCCACATGTAATTATAAAACTTTATGTATTAGAAGAACACATCATTACTTAAAATTTAAATATCTAATTCAAACAATTCAAACATGACTTACTACATTTATCTCAGTTTAATCGCAATGAATGAATACTTAAAATTCCCTAATTTTTTGTCATTCATTTACTTCCTATTATATTTTGTTTCAGAAAATTTTTAATTGTTAACTTTAAACAATTAACCAAAAGTGTAATCTATTCTACAACTTTAATTGTCAATCTTTATTAACTTCAACCAAAATTGTAACATATTCCAAATTGTAACATTTCAGAAATCCATTTTTATTTAAATATTATATTAACTCCACATAATTTTATTTTTCAAAACCTCTATATTTTAATCATCTATTCCAGTTACATAATAAATCCATATTGTTCTTATTTCCAAAACCTTCCTTTCTCCCACTTAACACGTACAGTTGTCAATATTCTCTTTCCAATGTCTCTCACCACTCCTTCAGCTTTTTCCATATTTGATTCTTACAGCAATTGACGATAAGATAAACTATCACCAAAACTCTCAGCGTATAGTTGTTTGTCTCTTACATTCATGGGAGGCTCGTGATTTAAAATGCAACAATGTTTTACTGAGCGTTGAGTGCTTATTCTTGGATGAAAAATGTGATACAAAAAACTTCATATTCGTATCAAACAAACTCAAATACCGTTTTCTAAATTTTTTTAATCTTTCTATATCTAGGCTAATGTCATATAAACATCTATCTACCCCCGTCATCTTCATAAGTTTAAGCAACTTAAAGAAAACACCTTATTCTCCAATCTCCATATCATGTTTTGATGTAAAAAAAAAACTTGATAGGTACAACGGGATTGACATTGGTACAAGATTACTAAAGATTTCTGCAAAAAGTACTACCATAAAATAAATCTCCTTACATGAATAGTATCACTAAATGATTATATGCATCCTAATACCAATATCAATCCCGTTATGGTAGAGAACATCATGATATTTAGTTTTATTTTCAATTTTTATTTGCCATCAAAATGTTAGTATCTAAAAGTCAGTTTCTCAATTTACAATAACGTGTTTAATATTTTATTTTTATTTAGGTTCACAAAAAATTTTAAAATATTCACATCAAACTCTTTATAAGATTATCTTATATTAGTAAATAACAAAAAAAATTAGAATTGATATCATCTGAAAAACAAATTACCAAAAAAGCTTTAATCATATCAAAATGTGTTTATATATTCAAGATTTATTAATGTCACACTCACCTGAGTTTATAAGTATTATAAGTGGTTTATTTTATATTTTCTTCTATAGTATATTACTTTTGTTTTATATTTTTTTATTAATATGCAATTGGTTCAACACAATTATTATAATTTCAATATCCATTTCTACCTAATATATTAAATTTTATTGAGAAATTCATACACATCCATTTTTTAAAAATACCATTGAAATTCTAAAAATTTAAATTGTGATTAAAATGGTTCATAAACTTTTGTAAATTATGGTACTTGTAACATATGGCATATTTTCCTATAACCTAATTATGTATTCTCTTTGTTTTAATAAGAATAATTCACATGACACTATTAATCATAATATTTTACAATTTTATTTTGTTCAAAATATATTGTTTTCCTAAGTTTCTCAAATAGTGTTCATGTACATGTTTGTATATATGACTATAAATTGAATAAATATATTAGATGTTTCAGTTATTTATTGTTAATTAATTATTTTAAAATAAAAGTAAAATAAGCAAAAATCTAGAAAAAATTAACTTTAATTAAAACATGTATTATGTAGTCTAATATCTTTTTTTGGCCATATGTAGCATATTTTCTATACCTTTTCTAATAATTCACATAAATTTATTATTTAAATATTTTGCAATGTATTTTCAGTAACTAAATATTATTTTTAATAGATAGAAAATAAAATATATATTATATTTTTATAAACTATATATTAAATAAATACATATATATTAAATCCGCGCACTGCGCATAACTTCTATTACATTTTAATATAGTTGTGTTCAAGTTCTTATCCACAATAATGAAAATCATTACCAGAATTGAGTCATGTCATATAATTAGCAATACTTCGCACTTATATGAAGTCATTAATCCGATATGTATGGTTGTAAGTTCTTGAGAAACAAGTTTTTTTTTAAATATGTCAAATATCTATTTTTTTTTAGTTTAGTTGTGTTCAGGTTCTCATCCACAGAAATGGAGATAATTACCAGAATTGAGTCATGTCACGTAATTAATAATACTTTTTCATATAATTATACTTTTTGGTTGTTTTTTATTTTTATCTTGTGGATATTACTGCTAAGATTTTTTAAATTTAGATTTAATATTCAAAGTATTCTGATCTATTTTTCTACTCTTCATATGAAATGATATAACAAAGTTCAAGGTTTGAGCAACTTATCACCAATATTATTACTTTAAACAAACGTTGCGACATTTCACCTGAAATTACTGATCTTCGTGTACGAAATACATAAAGTATCTCTATGAATGACCTTTCGCATTATTATCTTTCACTAAATTATACAATAATTTATTTTAAAAAAACCAGAAAGAGCCTTCAACAAACCTTACAACTCAGATAATTTTTTTCTTTCATTAAGGTTAATAATTATAATTGGATGACTAAAGATATAACAATAGAAAGATCTTTAAAATGCTACAATCTCTAAATCTTGGATCTTCAGCACACCTGAAAGAAAAAAAGATGAAAAAATCTTTCAATAGATGACACATAATCATCAGTTAATTAAGTATAATATATATATATATATATATATAATTATTAATTAATGACCTTAAGAATTATCAATGTATAAACACTGAATTTAAAATGCAAATAATATATATATATATATATATATATAATCATTAATTTGAGCTTAATGAACTTAAGAATTACTAAATGTATACGCACTGAAATTAATAAAATTGTAGTTAATTTTAAAATGCAAATAATATATATGTAATAAAGCTAATATTATATATTCAAATTCTCTTAAAAAGTTTCATAATAATATTCAAGTTTTATATTATTTAAACATTATGTAAAAAAATTCATCATAAATGCTATTTACATTTTATGTTTATTTCGTTCTATATTGTTACTTTGAATCTAAATTAGCTCTAGAAAACGGAGAAACTGCAAACAAAGAGCCGACCGTTGTATTATTAACATCACAAATTCATTATCATTGATCTTTTTTTCTTTTGGTCGAAAACCATTGATAGTGTTTCTTTGCGAAAACTAAATTGTGTAACAACTTTGACACTAGTGGGCAATGTATTTTTGCTTAGGCCCAAAAAATAATGATGTGCATAATTAAACAGGCCTAGTTCAAAAATTAATAACCCATGGGTTACAAGAAAAACAGTGGTGGATTCATATCCTAAGTAAAAAATACACATTGTCTTCTTTTTTGTTTTGTCATCTGATTAACATTCAAATAAATGTTTACAAATACAAGAGAAACAGTGGTGGATTCATATCCAACAATTTGATGAGGATAGATTTTAACGATGACACAAATCATTTCCAATTTAATCATATTCCTTTTCTTTTGTAACTAACAATATAAATTATACACAAAGAAATTGAACATATCATCACCGTCGATCAGATCAATCCAACGATCATAACAATCCATGAAATTTGTTGTTCAGTAAAGATCAAGAACGTCAAAGATCGAACGGTTACAAAGTGGACACTTCCCACGATTCATCCAAATCTCTCTTGAGCAAACTCTACAATACGTATGACCACAGGGAATAAAAGCCGCACCTTTCTCCCTTCCCATACACACGCAACACAGTGGATCACAACCCAACCACGTCGTCGAATCACAACCGTCCGTTTCCGCTAGCAACCTCATCAACGGTACTTTAGCAACAGAAGTCTCCGTCACGTGCGCTAGTCTCTCCTCAGCCAAAGCCTCAGCTAGGTTCCTCGTTGAGCCACGTGTCAAACAATCCAACTCCGTACCCGGACCCGACAAGTCAACGACCCGGTTTTGACCCGAGTTTTCGTTTTCGTTTTCGTCTTCGTCTTCTTCTTCATCGACGACGATTGGCGTTTCTGATTCTCTGAGACGCAACGTAAGGGGTCCACCGCAACAGCTAACCCAATCGAATCTCAGCCGTTGTTTCAACGTTCTCCACTTGCTCATCGTTCGATCTCCACCGTTGATTTGATCTTCCTCAAGAAAACTCAACATCAACGTTCTTTCACTTCCGGTGCCATCTGGTGATTCTCTAAGCAAATCACCGAGTTGACTCATCGTGACTCGGACCAGACCCCAAAAACTCCGAGAAAGCAAGAAATAAATAACCGTTTGGGATCTTTATTTTAAAATACGCTCAAAAGTCACGAGAAATATAAAAGCTATATTGGCTCCAATCAATAAATGTTTATGCAAGGACTTTGGTTTTTTTGTTTCTTGAGATTTCTTTGAGTTTATTATGTTGATATCAAATTTGGATATAAATATAAAATATGTCAATTTTTATAATAATACGTATACGTATATTTATGAAATGGAGAAAATGACAAAATTAGGAGAACAATTAGTGGGTACCACTCATCAGTAACGTATTTGACTTACATTTTGTATTATTAGGGAATCATCCGTATTTCTCATTTTTTATGACTTTGTATTTTTTTTTTTGGTTGGTTTGTTTTCGTTCTTAATCAAATTTATTTTTTCCGTTAGGCAAGCATCAATTGTCAAACATAACGTATAGTATTAAACTACACTATATTATTCAATGATTGAAGGTGTTTTACAGTTTTAGTATACGACGACCTTTTGAAACATTAATTTAAAAATTGGAAGATACCAAAAGAAGAAGAATTTTTTGTGAGCCCAAAAGTACTAGGCCGATCACATTCTTTTGGGCCTAATTGCAATTACAAAACGAAGGGTCCACTTTGGTTTGAAACTTCTTAAAAGGCCTTAAGTTAATTGCAGCCTTGCAGGATAATATTTAGCACCAGATAGTTTGAATTATGTGGGTTAGGTTAACGTTTCCAATATTTGAAGAGATAATTGAAATTAATGAGTAGGGAATATTGGAACCCAAGATTTTTGAGTTTGATCCGTCATTCTTTGGTGTTTTTTTTAGCTTTTCTTGGGTTTGTTCTCGAGATGATCAAGAGTGGTGCTGTGTTGGTGCAAGTGTTGCGGAGTTTGCAGGATTAAAGTCTATACTTAAAGTGGTGTTTAGCTCAGATTTAATTTACCATAAAGAGTTCACATTATATAACAAAACGATAAGTTGAAAAGATGGTACTTGATTTATGCGTTGGCAAATATATTGTATTTGCTTACTAGAGGTGGTAATCTCTCGTCTCTCGTTTATTTTCAACACTTTATATATTTCTAATCTGGTTTTCAGTTTATGGATCTTTAAATGTTTATGGACTGAGTGGGATTCTAGAAGTATATTATCAATTTTACATCTTATTACAAGTGGAAAAAATATTTAGTTACCAACAATTTTGCTAAAAAAAACGTGCTCTAATTAACATCAGCCTGACTTTAGATTTTTAGAAAATGGTTTTTTTAAAAGATTTAAAAGTTAAACGCGATATAATAGTCTCTACTATATAAACGTGAGAGTTAGGTCTACTTTATACCATTACAGATTTCACAAAATTTGAGTCCATTTTTTTATTGCTTCACAGCAAAGATAAATGATCATTCATTTTACACTAGACAGAATTTTTTTTGGAGAAACCGAGTATAAACTTAAAATATTTTAATAAACATTTTTTGTATAAATTTTGTTTGCTCAAGGCTCCTACGGTCCAACCCTTAGCTAAAGATTATGAAATTATGAATTTGCCACCCCTTGCAACTTCTACACCGACTTGGCCGTTTTGCTGCACGATTTTTGGGTGGAACATTAAATACAAAAAGATCTGGTTCCACAACGCACCAAAACTAAATTCTGTTGAAGTTTTGGGTTAATATGGATTATAAGTCTACGAGGATCTTCAAAGTGAGGCATGACATGATATGAAGTTGAACATTTAACACTAACTTAAGTTATATGTTAGTCCGTTTGATATAACTACATTAAATCTGAGCTTTGAATATAGACTCACTTATTATTTGTCCTTTAGTCTTTAATTGTAGTCTTGTCTATATACTTACCAATAAAATTAGTGAAAATAGCTTGTGCGTTGAAAGCATATAAGAATGAAAGAAAAGGTAAGGTTGGGTGGTCCAAATGTAAGCCATTATTGTTTGCATGTTTGGCATAAGAGGGGAGCAAGGAGAATATCTATTTGACGTTTGTAGTTACCAATCAATCTAGTCTTATGTCGTTTCTATCATATCCTAACTTGGAGTTGTGGCTATGCACTATATATAAATTAATTAGTATTTCCATTTTAATTTACCAAATTGCTTTTGAATCCCAGTCAAACCTAAGATTAGTCATTTCATTTTGGTCGACGGTTGGTTTTGATTCTGTTTGCTTATTGCCTTCATTCATGGGTTAGAAAATACATATAACCCACAATTGTTATCTTAATTTTTTATACTGCATAACTGTATACCAATTGCTGGGTTTACTAGTATATATATATACACAATGACAAAATATTATATATATCACATCCCTTTTAAATTTATTTTAGCTTTCCCGTAATTTTTTTAATATATATATATATATATATGTCATTTACAAATCCTAATGCAATACTTTAATACAATATAATTTATATATCACAATATTAAAATATTAGTTTTCCCGTAATTTTTTTAATTTATATATTTATATGTCATTTAGAAATCCTAATGCAATACTTTAATACAATATAATTTATATATCACAGTATTAAAATGTGCTATAATTTAAAATTAATTTGTTAAGAATATTGGAATAAAAGTATATTGTTGATATTGGAAAAAATCTTGAAGAAAGAAAACAGGGCTAAATTAATTATTATTAAAAAATATTGGAATATAAGTATGCTTTATAAAATAATATAAATATAAAAAGGCAAAGAAAATAACAAATCTTTCAACAGTGGACAGAGGTGACGTAAAGCAAGGCAGAGAGAGTGTGAGAGATTGTAGTTTGTCTCCCTCTTCAATGACGTCTCACACCTCACTTACCTTTTCTCCTTTATTCTCTCTTCCCTCTTTATTTTATTTTATTTTATGGATAGACATTTCTCCCACATACCTATATATGTATACATATATGTATCTACTTGTTTGTGTAAACATGTGGATGTGTCTCTATTTAATAGTCCTGAGCAAAACCCTAAACATCTATCAAACTACCCCAATCTGTGAATTTTCTAAATTCCAATGTAATTTGTAATAAATTGATAATACACTTTAAAAACTATTATCACCCCTCTCCTAATTAACTTACGTGAGAATCGGTCATATATTTTTTTAAAAACTTGTTTCTTATAGGAAACATTAAGTTACTTATTCAAGTAAATGAAAGAATAATTTACTATTTATAGTAGTTGCCGAAAAGAAAAGAGAAAAACAAACAAAAGCTTATTGACAAAAAGAAATGAAATTAGTAGTTTCCAATATTCAATAAGGACATAAGGTGTAATTAAATGTCATATTACGCCAAAATATTATGTTGAGATTGAAATTTGTGGGTACGGTGATATCTTTCACGGGGAACCCTATGGCCCTACTATGATGTGAAGGTTACCATAACGGATATATAATATATACAACTATATCATCGTCATCGTCATTATCAGCATCATGTTGTTGAAGATGGTATCATCATCACCGTTATTGTTTTTTTTTGTCTATTGTTTTTAACTCATCACCGTTATTGTTTCTCTGTCAAATCATGGTTGGACCACGTAATACGAAATAAATATGAGTTATCGTTGGTTAAGAGTAATTATACATTTGATGTTAGAAACAAAGTATAGTAAGAATTTTAAATTTACAAGAGGAATAAAAAATGCATGTGGATTACTGATTTACTTTGAACGTGAGAATTACGTTCAATACGTTTTTTTGCTATTAATTTGACTACGATAAAAAAAACTCTAAATATAAAGTTTATTTTTATTTTCTCTTTTCGTTCTCTACAAAAAAAAATAAACGGTCAAAGTCTAAATACGGGAAAAATATAAGACCAAACGAAATTACGAACATATATCTTCTTTTTTTTCTTTTTCTTTTTCTTACGAACATATATCTTAAAAAATTCAAATTATTGTATTGAGTATTTCTGCATAATGTTCAGTCGTCAGGTTAAACTAGCAAATCTGAGAAATTTGAGTTGACCACTCCAAATCAAGCCAATTCAAATGATGAAAAATGAAATGAAAATAGCTTATAATGTAAGATTTACATAATGTATTTTCCATTATGAACCAAACAACCAATTTTACTTTTAATAATACGAGCAATAAGAAAATATCAAATCGAAAATGTGTTCCTAATTATAATAACACATGTGCTACGCAAGGTGGTACATGTTGCTTTTCTAAGAAATTAATTTTATGATAATTAATAACTGTAAAGCTGCATATAATTTTTCCAATAACTGTAATATTATAGAGATGAGTTTGGGAAATGGTAGGATTTTATTATCTTTTACATATTCTGAAAGCCATATCAATTCGTTTGTCTCTGCGTAATTGGTTTAAGACGAACAAATAAAAAAAAAATGTTGTTTTTAGTTTAACATATTTGCATTCCAAAAGTAGTTTCTTTGTCGAGAATTGCTCTAGATTTATTTTTTGGATGAAAGATGAAAATTTTAAGTCTGATATATTAGTAGGTATGACAATGATTATGGTTAACATAATTATGATTAATTAATCATCAGTTATGGTTAGGATATCTTCAATCCACTTTTATTTTTACTTTTAAATTTCATTTTGGAGAAAAATTATTTCGAATCTACCTCCATTTCCATCTCCAAAATAGAGATCTTCACATTGTTTCCTCCATATTTAGAGATTTTTATTTTTTTCTCTATTTTGGAGATGAAATTTTTTTATTTACAAATCAATTTTTTTTCTTTTTATGTATTTTATACATAAAATAAAATTTAAAAAAACTGATTTTAGCCCAACAACATACAAAACGGTTTTCTTAGCTCTTTTTAGAAAAAAGAATTAGCAGTGTTTTATAACAATATTTAAATTTAAATAGTATTGTTATTTATTGTTTAGTTTTAAATAAATGGGTTAGAATTTATAACTTTAAAACTATGAAGTTATAATAAAAATTAATATTGAATAGAAAAATATATTAAAAATATTATTTTTAAAGTAGCAAATAGAGTAATCGATAGAGAAAACCACATCTAAAATGGAGTTATTGTATTTTGAAAAAAAAAATTGAGTAATCGGTTGGAGATGCTCTAACTTTAACCATTTAATATATGGTTAAAATGGTTATGATTAAAAATGGTTACGATTAGAAACAGTTACGATTATAATTATTATGGTTAATAGTTAAAGCGATTACAGTTATATACGGTTATTTAACTTACAAATTAAAAAAAATAAAAATTTAAAAGTAGACAAAATGAATTACATACCGTAAAAGGAAGATATTTTGCATCTGTTTTCCTTATTTTCATTATCCATCACTTAAAAAAAACTTTTTATATTATATAAACAAAAGTTTATATGTTGCATATTTTTATTGGAAAAACAACTTGTGTTTTATTAGATAAAATAAATAAGTTTATATAGTAACAGCATGTAGCACATGTCTATATATGAGCTTTGCTGTCATTTTAATCAAGTAGCGACAATCAATCTCAACCAAAACGCAAGTTGAACATAGGGTACATATGACTTTTTTTGTTCAACAGGGTACATATGTATATGAACTCTGTTTTATTGGTTCTTTCTAGAAGAGGTAGTGAAATTTTGAGAAACTGATTATGTTGGCCGATGATTATCGAAAATGCATGGTTAATTATTAAAAATATCATACAGCTTTGAATTTGTTTGTGTTTAATTAATCCACTTCTCGGTAAATACCAGTCTCCATTTGGGTGTTATTACTACAACTCTAGCATCCTTGTGAATTCCAAAATCATCTGGGTTAGTGTATCACCAAAATACTCTATAAAGGATGCTAGAGTTGAATTTATTTTGATTGAATTTATAACAATGTAATAAAACAAATAAAACATATGGACTGCCTAATGGGACTACCACTATAACAATATGGAACTTAAATTTTAGAAAGGGTCAAGACACCAATAATTTTTGGAATTATTACAAAGCATCAAAGCATATAGAATCTTCGAGACATGTATCTAACCTTTAATGTTTTGTCACGTATCTAAACATCAAGCATCCACCCCATTATAACACAACCTAGCTGTCTTCAACAATTTTTCTTAAAGGGAAGACAATTTCTACTTACTTAAACAATAAAATAAAAATGATAAGAAAAGTTCCGATTCGTTTTAGTTTTAAGATATTTATGCTGTTCAATACTTGTGCCATTATCTGTTTTGAAGATGTGGAAGAAGTACACATGCACAAAATCTCGAAATTTGTTCTATGCAGAGTCTTAAAACGGTTTTAGTTAATTTTATATGTTTATTTACTATTTTATGAAGTTATGACCATCGAGGTGATATGTTAGATTTGCAATTTTCTAAAAACAACTCTAGTTGTTTCTGTTTAGTTAGATAAATTTCCATCCTACCAAATACACTTACAAAATTAAAGTTGCTTATTATCAATTTATCATCTGCAAAAAGTTTTAGTAAATAATTTTTTATAACATCAAGAACATTTCTAAAAAAATACTATTGAGCGAAATGATCCTTATCAAATTATGATATAATGATTTAAATAAATTATGAGTTTTAGTTTTACAAATTACGATTAATTATATATTTGATCATAGTATATATATTTTTAGCACAATACTGGATCTGATTGATAAATTAATTTGAACATCACGTTAAAACATTTTATTAGTGCAGTTATAAAAGAGGTGGTTTAAAAAAAATAGATTAGAGATAGCAGAAGAGAGAAAGCAGTTTAATTCAAACAATTAAATAATAGTTATGATTGATAACAAACAGTTGAATAGTATAAAAAAAAGTGTTTTAGAAAATAACATAAAATAATTAAACATTTCAAAATTAGTTATTTATATGTTTATTTAAAATAATAATATACATGAATATTATTAAAATATGTATATATATCTAATAATAATAATAATTCCAACTGCTTTGTTTACAAACAAATCATCTTATTTTTAGGTGATTATAATCATTTTTTTCGTCCAACCTCTTTCTTCAACAATTTTTTCTAACAATTTTTTCCAATTCATTGATTAATAACTTTCAAAACAGTTTGTTTGCAAACGAAGTGGTTGAATGTTACAAATCAAACCCAATATAAATTTGCTAAGTATATATGCTTGATTATCCCAAACCAATAAAATACATTTGAGGATCTGCCGATTTTTTTTTTTTTTTTTGTGGTCAGCAACTAATCTGCCAAAAATTGTGATTTGGATATAAAATAGCTTTTCACACCACTGCACCAGTCAAGAAAAGTAAGCATGACATAATGCAACACGTTCTTTCATGCATTACCCATGAGATAATTAACTTTATTATTTCGGGTTTAATGCATAAATACCCGTGATAACACACACCATCAGTCACTAAAACATTTATTTCTCTACGTACTCAGTGATCTCTTTGGAAATTTTACGTGCAGCTGTCAAAAACTCTTTCATATGGAGATATACAATTCACAAGAAGCGATATATCTATCTACTAAAATATATAATACTAAAATTGTTGGCCGCCTCAACTAATAACCTACTGTTAAACGTAAATAACAGTGTTGCATTTAGTTTACTAGTATTGTAATATTTTTTCTATACCATACATTTTTTTATTAATTTTAAAGATGAACCACGTTTTTTTTGGCGTTTGCTGGTTTGCATTTAAAAATTCTAGATAATATTTGAGAAAAAAGAATTTTGTTCGAAAATTAAGTATGTAAAAGAAAGAAAACACACACGTCTAAATAAAAATCAGATCTTACTTTTAATCAATAAATAATGGAATAGTTTATTTAAACAAAAAAAAAGAATAGTTTATAAAGAGCCCTAGCAATTGTATCAAGAATGTTTGTCTATTGAGCGTTCTCTAATACACATACTCCTTTAAAAACGCAATAAATGAGTATATTGTAAATCGATACAAAATAACGAAACCGCTTTAAAGAAAAGATAACTAGTGAAAATAGCGATAACAGTATAGTATTTCAGAAGAAAGATAGCGGATCAAAAATATATGAAAATATTATTTATTTTCTGTAGAGAACAAATATACAGTATAGTATTTTAGATGAAAGATAGCGGATCAATCCATTACAATTATACCATTTTAAATTATTTTGTTTTCTAGTTGGTTTAAGCGTTTGTTTAATTGGTAACAAACCCATTTTAATGGGCTTGAAGCAAAGGTACAGAAAGAAATACTTTATAAACTTTTAATTTTGAAGAGTACTTAATAGCTATATAAAGCATAGAGTGTAGAGAGAAATTAGCCTACTGTTTAAGAGGGAGAGAGTAGGGTCATTAGGGTTTTTGAGAGTGAAGACATTCGGACTGTCCCCACTTGCTTTTAGAGCTTTTATGTGGAATAAGATTATAATAAGTTCGATTTATATCTTATTTATTAATTAAATATTACATCTTTAAAAAAGGAACCAACTTTTTTTTAATAAATGCAGATTATATGCTCTGACTTGGACTAAATAAAACTTGCAAGTAACAGTTTTAAGTACTTTTGTTTTGATTTTTTTGTTTTGTTTTTATTTTTTTGTGTAGAAGTGATAAATGATTGCCCTATAACCGATAGATCCTTTAAAATCCTATGTATTATACCTCCTTTATTTGACTATTTAGATGTTGAGATTCACATGAATATGTTTGGAAGAACTTGAGACAATCTGTCTAAATATACTAGACGGAAATTATATACTGTTTACGAAGTATATGGTTAGTATGCTTACAAATAACAAAAAGGGTGAAAGATAACGACCACCAATTTATTTGTGTAACTTTACTAATTATAATTATTTAAATATTATTTAAACAAATTGGTGGTACTTAAATGTTAAAAATCCAAAGTTTTGATGTCATTACGTGATCTTTAGACAAGTTCGATCTCTATTTAGGTATTTTATTTTGTTTTTTTTGAATTATTACGAATTGGTCTTAAGTTTTGGTATTAGCTTATCTAAAACTATCGGTAAGTGCTTTAAGGATAAAAGTCAGTTTAGTTGATTTCAGTTATGCAAGTATTTTGGTATCGATGGTATCACTATCAAATTGTCCTAGTAAAATGATACATCCAAAATCGCTTTTAAGTAATGATGTCTTTTCATTCTTCCTTCCAATCTCTCTACTGATTTCAGATTGTTTGTCCTATTATCAAAGATATATACCTTCGTTTTTTTTTTTTTGTTGGTTTAACATATGCGTTCGTTTTCAATAATATGAATAGTTAAGCATATATTGTTAGGGGTGAAAATTGCAATTAAAAATTAACACAAGATAGTAGTTGATTAAAAAAACTGATAAGAGACAACTTAAATACGGTAACCTTCACATTCAAACCAGATGAACCGAGTGGTGTGTGAACTACAATGAGGGGTTTTTATTTTCGTAGAAGTTATCTTATTGGTTTAGGCTATGATTAAATCCTTTTAAGTAAGAAATTATCTAATCATTCTTATTTAACTAGTTAAAATGGTCTCATATTTTTTTATCTATTAGAAAATTTGGTGAATAAAGTACCTAACAGCTAAATTCATCTTACAAAGATATGATTAGCGGGGTGATAAAAGTTTGGGTTACTTCCTAGGTAATAGAAAAAACCTATTCAAACCAAACAAAAATTTTGAATATGAACGGGTTGCAGTAAAAATTAATTAATGTTTCTCTTTGCTATAATCATTTAGGAGAACTTTAAGAATGTTAATTTAATTTATAAAAAAACATATATAGAACAAATACACCCAAAATGTACTATGTTTTCCGTAATTTCTCATAGTTAAAATCTTATTTTCAGATGTAAGAAAAAAAAATTATTTCAGGTAGTAAAATACAAAAAATAAAAAAATAAGAAGAATTTTATAGGTTCATAGTGAAGGCATTTACTACGATTTTAAAGGCCTATGTGCATAGGCCGACACTCAAGCGAAAATAAGTTCTATGTTCATATTTGATATATTCGGTTAACTGAATAAATTAAAGTAAATAGTTTTGAATATATTAGTGTATGCATGAATAGAAGCAACTAAAATAAAATCTAGTTTGGCAATATATAAATATGATTTGATGGGTTCCTTGTAATCTCTCTCTATCTATTAGTTTCTCACTTATCTTTTCTTTGCCAGAAATGGCAGTGAGGCAGTGGCTGGGGAGAGAGTTTTTTTTTTTCTTTCATGGGGAAAGTAAAACTTTGCCTTGAAGATTTCCCTCTTCAGTTTTTTTTCTAGGGATTTTAATTTCAACGAATCACTGTCCTTAAACTTTTTAAACTTCTTTTCCTTCTATATCGATTACTTATAAACATAGCCATAAAAGCATGGGAATATCATATAGTCAATATACTAGTTTACAAATAGATTTTGAATAGTGACCTTCGAAACTAGTAAAATACTTCACTCTTCCCGGCTATAGGTATACTTGTTGATTTTAGTTGTGACTTTTAATTTTTTTTTATAATAATGTTTGCCCTTCGGAGCTAGTAAAAATATCAATCAATCACCGACATTCCAGTGGCCAAATTACAATCATATGTTTTACCGTTCATAATGACATTTGTCTTCTTCTTAACCTCTATAAGAACATTTACAATTAATAGTACTAAAACTTTGATCAGCAATCAGATGTTAAATCAGTTTCATAATAACAAAAATTTCTAATTAGCAAAAAGGAATCCAACACATCTTAGGTTCCTCACACACAGTTAAATTATGTCTGGAGATCCAACAGTTAATTATTGAGAATATAAGAAAGTTTCTTTTTGTACAACAGTATATCTCTATATATAATAGACTTCATATTCACATACACAAATGTACTTTATGGGTAATACATTATTTAGGATGAAAAAAATCAAACCAAATGACAACATTCGATTTGATACTCCCTATGGGAAAGAACAACAAATCCCCATAGATTTTCCCTGAGCTTTCTGAGACACATTCCGGTTTTCTCCATTTCAAGAAATTGTCAATTTCAATTAAGATCCGGTTTATGACCTCAGTAAAAAGAAGAAGAGATAATAACAACATAAATATCCAAAAAGGCATAAATGAGAAATCATATTTCAGCAGATGAACACAAAAGAGTTAAGAACCCACAGATCACACAATCTCTGTACATGTCTGCTTTTTCCACTTTTTAGAAATTAATTTGATCCAATTATATATATATTTTAAATTCCTTAGATTTTAGATTTATCTTCCTGGTGGTCTCTCTTCTGCTGCATCCCTCTCCCCCATAACTATCACTATTTAGAATTTTCAATGTGAAAAAGGAAGCTGATTGTTGAAGCATAAATCCCGGGAGACCACTTTTACATTTTCTAATAATTATAAAATTAAAACCATACATATATACACATATACACACATATTTATTTACTCTTTTAGGGTTTCCCAATAAACTTATAGTACTTTATTGTGTTTCATAATATTGATGATAAATGCTAGCTGTATTTACAATGCTTCTTCTTTTTTTTCTTTTTATATATTTTTTTTCTTTTTACATTTTTTTCTTTCTTTCTCGTAGCTATATAGCAAAGCCAAAGTGAATAATAATACTAGTGAGAGAAAGAGAAGATGGAGAGTGGTTCCAACAGCACTTCTTGTCCAATGGCTTTTGCCGGGGATAATAGTGATGGTCCGATGTGTCCTATGATGATGATGATGATGCCCATCATGACATCACATCAACATCATGATCATCAACATCAACAACAACAACAACATGATAGTTATGCATATCAGTCACACCAACAACAAAGTAGTTCTCTTTTTCTTCAATCACTAGCTCCTCCCCAAGAAACTAAGAACAAAGTCACTTCTTCTTCTTCTGCTCCTTCCTCTTGTGTTCCAGCTTATTCTCTTATGGAGATGCATCATCAAAACGACATCGTGTCTGTAGGGATCAACCCTTGCTCTTCTTCCTCTTCTTCAGCCTCTGTCAAGGCGAAGATCATGGCTCATCCTCACTACCACCGCCTCTTGGCCGCTTATGTCAATTGTCAGAAGGTGATGAGCAAACAAACCTTATTGATAGTTTTTTTCTTAGCTCTATTGAACTTTTATTCGATATTTTACACAAAGAAGAAGAAGAAGATTCTAAAAACCCTAATTACCGAACTTTACCTTTTCTTTCCTTTTTACTTAACCCTTTACTTTGATGTTTTAGTTTGATTTTGATATCTCCTTTTGTTTATTAAATTAACCCAACTAAAAATACACTAGCCAAAAGGAACAAATTTTCCTATATTGAGAAAGTTTAAAAACTTAAAACTAAAATAAAAAAAACAGACAATTTCAAGAACCCTATTATCAAGAGATTATCCAAATAATGTTTGTGGGATTGAGGATACGGACATAAAATCACATCTCTCCTTTTTGTCTCGACTAATATACGATATATCTACAAGTACTTAGTTTAACTAATGTTTTTTTCATTATGTCTGTCTATTAATCACACAATTATTAAGGTTGGAGCCCCACCGGAGGTTGTGGCGAGGCTGGAGGAGGCATGCTCATCTGCGGCAGCAGCCGCAGCTTCAATGGGACCTACAGGGTGTTTAGGTGAAGATCCAGGGCTTGATCAATTCATGGAAGCTTACTGTGAAATGCTCGTTAAGTATGAGCAAGAGCTCTCTAAACCCTTTAAGGAAGCTATGGTCTTCCTTCAACGCGTTGAGTGTCAATTCAAGTCCATATCTCTATCCTCACCTTCCTCTTTCTCCGGTTATTATTTTCTCTCTAAATCTCTGTTTTAAAAAAAATATTAATTTCTTTTTAATTATGGCGTCAAGTTAAACGTAAGATGAGAAAAAGTGTTGTTTCTTCCTTTGTGGGTTTTAAGAAAGATTTTTCCTTTTTCTGATTTTTCTTGGGTTAATACCCCTTTGATGGTTGTGGCTAGGGTTAGTGTCAGATTGTTTATATATGGCTTACTAGGTTTACGTGTATAATCTATCTATATACATAAAGATGTGTATGTAGTTGTTTTTATCGAACTATAACAATTTGTTTAATGATTTTTTTGTTTGGTTTGGAATTGAATTTATTTTGCTTGGTACAACAACTATCACTGTTCTTGTCTCTTTCTTCTCAGTTTGTCTTTTGGATCTATTAAATTCAATTGCATCAAAAAGAATATCTGAATCTAGAGTCTGCTCGTCCTTAGATCTATTCCTCAATTTAGACATACACATGTTTTTGTACGTATAATCACATAATTCATATATCTACACAATGTCATATCACTCTTGTCTTCAAGAATGTACATAGACACACCTACTTGGCTTGTTACTTTGAATGTTTTTGATCTCTTAGCTTATTCGTTTTCATTTCTCTATTATATCATAGATCTTTGTTTATCGGATTTAGCATGTTTTAGTGACACTTTTGTCTTGTTTTTACATGATTAATCAACGTAGGTTATGGAGAGACAGCTATGGATAGGAACAATAATGGGTCATCTGAGGAAGAAGTCGATATGAACAATGAGTTTATAGATCCGCAAGCTGAGGATAGAGAGCTTAAAGGACAGCTCTTGCGTAAGTACAGTGGTTACTTAGGAAGTCTCAAGCAAGAGTTCATGAAGAAAAGGAAGAAAGGAAAGCTCCCTAAAGAAGCTCGTCAACAACTGCTTGATTGGTGGAGCCGACACTACAAATGGCCTTACCCTTCGGTAACTTTATTCTTCTATACTCTCGCTAAATAACCATTTCAGTTTATTTTCTTATTAAAATGCTTTGCAGAATTGCATTTATCCTAATCAAGATGAATGAAATGAATATTTTGATTAATATGTTTTTTTTGGGGTCTTTTAGCTTATGTTGTCTCTGATCTTGCCTTCATACTATTGTTAGGGACGTTAATAAGTCGAATATAATGGCTATTAGCTTATGTTTACTTGATTTATGCATTGCACATATTGCATTTGCATAATTAGGAACCCTAGCCAAGATGAATGAATTAAACTTATTTGGTCAATATATATGATTTTTGGTCTCTTAGCTAATGTTTCTCCTTGATTCTTGCTTCCATATTATTGTACCAGTTTCATCTTATGAAAATTACCATAATTTATGCAGATATATCATGTCATAGTTTGCATACATTTCTACCCTCTTGTGCGGTATATGTGTTAGAAGGAGCTAATTATAGAACATGGACAGGAACACTAATAATAGCGACACTAATATATAGTTTCATTACCTAAGCTCGTGAAACTATATAGCAAATTTTAAATAAGGCCGTGATCATGGACTGGCCTTAGACCTTAGGGTATAAGAACATATACCATATTGAGAATGTTGATGAAAAAAACTTTATGAAATAATTTTTCTTGGGTGTGGTTATGAAATGGCAGGAGCAGCAGAAGCTGGCTTTGGCGGAATCAACCGGGCTGGACCAGAAACAGATAAACAATTGGTTCATAAACCAGAGGAAAAGGCATTGGAAACCATCGGAGGATATGCAGTTTGTAGTAATGGACGCAACACATCCTCACCATTACTTCATGGACAATGTCTTGGGAAATCCTTTCCCCATGGATCACATCTCCTCAACCATGCTTTGATCGATCCATTTAAAACTTTATTTTATTATATTTATAATCATTAAACAGCTTATAATATGTATAATCTATGGTTTCTCGGTATACTTAGGAACATAAGTTACATGTTCCGATTGATGAACAAGTGTTCGATGTTTGATTTGTGTGGTGTAACCTTTTGTACTGTTTTGTGGTAATGTGGAAATCTCAATATCTTAACCAGTAAATTATGTTGTTGAAATAAAAACTAGTTTATCTCTTTTTAAATTAAATTTGGCTTTTGGACTTCGTAAACGTTTTGAGTCAACCCGGCTTGGGAATTATGTTACGGTTTTGGATTGTTACATAAATTTAAAATTATGGATTGATTTGTGTTTATAACCATACTTAGATGATGATCTATTTCTCTTATTAGTTTCATAAAAGTTTTGAGATTTTCATCTCAAACCCAATAGTAAGCTGTGGAATTAATCTATGTTCATCCTAATACTATTTTAGTATTTTTCTATGTTCAATGTGATTGCTAACTATTTATTTATAAACCCCCCATAATAATTGAATATTTCTTTGTTGTTGTACTATAGAAATGGAGAGGTCTAAAAGTGAACGGATGGTGCCGAAATTGGAACAGGGACAAAACATTGGAAATGAAAGTCATGTTCGATTATTCCTTTTATATGTCAGGACAAAATTCATGTCAGAAACATGTTTAAATTGTGAGACTCAAAAACTTAAAACATGTTTTAACAAAGTCAAAAGTTCATGGGTGGTTTATAAATTAGATACATTAGTTAGCAAATCATTCCGAGGGAGAGAGTCCAAAACACCTGGTCCGGCCCAAACCGACCCATCACAGTCCCAAAAAATCAAGACCGGTCAATTTACATGTCTAATATTTTGACTCAACCGTGGTCCTCTGTTTAAATTGTGAGACTCAGAAACAAATTTATCCAACAATTCTAATAGTTTTGGTACAAACATTTATTTTCAAATAAACCCATGCTTATTAGTTTTTTACACATTTAGAAACAAGCTTCTGAGCTTCTCAAATCATTTTTCACTAGCCATATTTTGTTATACCATCCAAAGACATACTTGAATTGTTTACACATATAGCCACAAACTTTACTTTTGAATCTCTATCGTTATCATATAATCTAACCTGAAAACTGAAACACAATCTTTAAGTTAGTGGAAACAGTTCTGATATCAAACTGAAACCTTGTAAACAAGTAGAAACACAAGACAAGTAATACAAATCAGCCTAATCGCACTTACTTGGCTAAGATACAAATGTTTAACAAAAAACAATGCTCTCAATATGGATCAAAGAACAAAGATCCAAAGACTTCTTGAGACAAAGCAAATACAATCTAGAGGAACAAGAAAAACTATGGATCGAATACAAAACTATTCAAGATCACTATCTGTTCTTGCTTCTTCATCACTTTCATCACAGAAATCCTCAGGAGGATCATACACAATCATTCCAGGGAAAAGCTCCAAGAAATCATCTTTAACTTTGTCTCTCAAATCAGGATAAGGAACAAGTCCTTTAAGAATAACTCGAAAAGGCAAAGACAAAGGCGGGTCAGGAGAATCTCTCATCTCTTCATACAATCTCATAGCTTCTAAAGGAAGTTCATTATCCAAGAAAGCTCGAACGATGTCTCCAAATGTGTGTTGGTCAAACAAAACTCCTTCCTTCTTTAAATCTTCCCATACTTTCTTGGTTTCATCCACTTTCTTGTTTCTTGCAAGCATCATGAGCATGTCTCTGTAGAAAAACATATCTGGTCTATACCATATTTCTCTTCTCACAACTTCATAGAGCTGAAAGAATATAAATAGAAAACATTTCTAAACCAAATTAAACATCCAATAACTGTGCCAAAACATAGACATTAACACCATTAAGCCAAACCGAACCAAAGTTTTGCTAATTCGGTTTGAATTCAGTTTATTGGGAACAAAGCGGCAAGGTGAAGCATGAGATTCGGTAAACAATTCGGTTCGGAACAACCAAACCGAAATTATCAAAATTTAACCAAAGTTACTGAAATAATCAAAATTGTATCATCAAATTACCTGAAATTACACTAAATGTACCAAATTAACCAAAATTTAAATAATAACCTAACCAAAATTTAAATAATAACCAAACCAAAATTTGGTTTTTGGTTCCAATAGTGTTTCACCTTCAACCTAACCAAAATTTCCCTTTTACAAACCGAACTTTAATTTCGGTCGAATTTGGTGAAATTACCAAACCGAAACACTGACATGTCGAAATTTCTGAACCAAACCGGACCAATAAACCCAAATGCTCAGCCCTATCAAAATATGATCTCTTCTGTTTTGGTAAAATTGAGTTGCTTCATTTCTAAAATTTATCCAAAACTCAATGATTATTGCACAATGAATCATCTTAACACACAATTATTTAAGTATAATGATGAAACACGAAGTGAAATTTCATTTTTATTTACCTTCATACAGAGGAAAACTTGGTTTTGTCTCTGAAACTCAGCAAGAACAGCAACGAGATCGGATTTAAGAAGACGAGAGACATGAGAAGAAATGAATCGATCGAGTCGGATCAATTTGGATTGGAGACGCTTCAGCTCTTTGGCAGCGATTAAACCTTCTTTGCTCATTTCTTTCTTCCGTCTCCATATCGATAAGCTTGGGCTCGAAGCAGATCCTGATTTGTATGTACGAGTCGAATCACTAATTTCTCTGTTAATCTGAGGAAGAAGATAAAGAATGAAGCTTTGAGGAATAGAGGGTTTAGGGTTTTTAGCTGATGAAACTCTACGAAGAAGATTTGAAGCTCTCAACATTTAAGAAAATTTACAAGAGTTTTTAAGTTTTTTTGTTCTGTTTGATATATGCGAGCAGATTTGGGCTCAAGATTTTTGTTTTCCTAACCACTAGACCGGCCCATATTAGCCCAATAACAAAAAGTTATATTTTTGCCGGGTGGAATCTGATGAATTGGCACAACAAATTCAAATACAGCCACGAAATCGCAGCCAGTATGTGCAGAAAGCAAGCTCATATGTAATAATTGTGATTATATATAAATGTAAGTCAACAGATTCGATTACTAATCGGTTGATGATTTATAAATAACGTATATATACACTCAAAACTATATTTACTGAAATCAAACTGGGAGAAACAATCAAACATTCCAACAAAATTAGTGATTATAAAGAATGTATAGTGTATGTCACGTCTTTGAACTCGCTCGATCAAAAATATTGAAGTATTCTTAACCAAGAAGAAAGTCTATTACCTTCTCTTGTTCTATGCATCCAATTTGGTTTGCTCATATAAGTAAATTTCAATTTCTGATATCTTCCTTTGAGTAGAATACAATGGGACCTCTATCTCGATACCCTGTGATCCGTGTATAAATAAAGTCTTTAACTTCCTAGAAAAGAGAGTAGGTTATACTCGCAATCTCAGAGAAGAATCTCGTGGCGCTGGAGACAATCATGGAAGAGCTCAAAGCTAAGCGAGATGATTTGTCAAGAAGGTTCACAAGCGAAGAGGATAGAGGTCTACAAAGACTTGCCGAATTCCAGGAATGGCTTAATAGAGTTGAGACTATCAAACAAAAAGTCGACGATCTTCTTAGTGATAAAGATATTGAACTTCAAAGGATGTGTCTTTTTGGGTTTTGCTCAAAGAATTTAAGATCAAGTTATCGTTATGGGAAAAAGTATTTTTGATGTTAAGGGAGGTTGAGGAACTCAAAATTAGAGGGTTTGAAGTGATTACTGATCAAGCGAAAACACATGTGGTGGACGAAAGACAACTTACACCAACAATTTTTGGTCAAGAAACAATGCTCGAGAAAGCATGGAAACATCTCATGGAAGATGGAGTTGGTGTTATGGGTATGTATGGTATGGGCGGTGTAGGGAAGACGACTCTTCTCACTCAAATCAACAATAAGTTCAGTAACGATAGATGTGGTTTTAACTTTGTGATTTGGGTCGTGGTGTCCAAAGCGTTACATGTGGAGAAGATTCAAGATGAAATCACTAAGATGATTGGTCTTGGTGGGGAGGAGTGGAAGCAAAAAGATGGAAGCCAAAAGGCTATTCGTTTATACAACTTTTTAAGGAAATAAAATTTCTTGTTGTTTTTAGATGACATATGGGAGAAGGTGGATTTAGCTGAGATCGGAGTCCGGTTTTCAACAATACAAAACCAATGCAAAGTGGTATTCACCACTCGTTCTCAGGATGTATGTGCGCGCATGGGGGCCGAAAAACCAATGGAAGTCCAATGCTTGGCGGACAATGATGCATTTGATTTATTCCAAAAGAAGGTTGGCCAAACAATACTAAGAAACGATCCGGGGATCCCTGACCTTGCAAAAATAGTTGCTAAAGAATGCTGTGGTCTACCATTGGCTCTCAACGTAGTAGGCAAGACCATGTCATGCAAGAGAACGATACAAGAATGGCGCCACGCGATAGATGTTTCGAATTCATACGCTGCAGAGTTTTATGGCATGGAGGATAAAATCCTTTTGCCTTTGAAGTATAGCTATGATAGTCTAATGGGGGACCAGGTTAAATCATGTTTGCTAAATTGTGCTTTACTTCCAGAAGATGATAAAATTTCCAAAGAAAAATTAATAGAGTACTGGATAGGCGAGGGAATTATAGATGGAAGGGAAGGTATTGAAAAAGCTGAGAATAAGGGTTATGATATCATTGGTATACTTGTCCGTGCATCATTGTTGATGGAGAAGGTTGATATGTATGCAGTAACTTATGTGTGTATGCATGATGTTATACGTGAAATGGCTTTATGGATCGCATCTGATTGTGGAAAACAAAAAGAGGCTTTCATAGTGCATGCAGGTGTTGGGTTACTTGATATTCCCAAGGTTAAAAATTGGAACGTGCGAAGAACGTCAATGATGCGTAACGAGATAGTCCATCTCGGTGGCAGTCCTGAATGCCTGGAACTCACAACTTTGCTCTTGCAAAGCATAGAACTGGAAAGTATCTGGAGTGAATTCTTTAAATCCATGCCAAAGTTAGCTGTTTTGTATCTATCAGATAATCCAAATCTCTCTGAATTACCCGATGATATATCAAATCTAGTTTCCTTGCAATATCTCAACTTGTCACATACTGCTATACTAGAGTTGTCTAAGGGTCTACAAGAGTTGAAAAAACTAATTCACTTGGATTTGGAGGAAACACATAAGCTCAAGAGTATTGCTGGGATATCAAGTCTGCAGAATTTGAAAGTTTTGAAATTATTTGGTTCTGCTGTTCTGTGGGATCTCGGCACAGTGAAGGAGTTGGAAACCTTGCAGCATTTAGAAATTTTAACCACACTACTCGACAGCTTCCGTAGTCCAGGTGCAGAGCAATATTTGAGCTCTCCTTGGTTGTTGAGTTGTACACAATCTCTAGAGACCAAGAAAATCTGTATGGAATCATCTGGAATATCACTTCCAGAAACTATGGACAAGTTTCGTAAATTCAGCAGTAAGGAGTGTAGTATATCTGAGATAAAGATGGGAAGGAAATGCAGCTTCTTGAGCCTCTCTGAAGTGAGTATACAAAGTCGTGGAGGCCTGAGGGAATTGACGTTTCTGTTGTTCGCTCCAAATCTTACAAGTCTTTATGTTAACGGTTTATACGAACTAGAAGATATAATAAACATAGAGAAAGCTTTTCAAGTTGAAAATTCTTCAGGAATTCTTCCTTTTCCAAAGCTGAATCATCTTGATTTGGTTAATCTACTAAAGCTGAAGAACATCTATTGGAGTCCTCTACCCTTTCCATGTCTACAGACAATCAGTATAAGGGTATGTGCAGATCTGAAAAAACTTCCACTCGATTCCAAAAGCGGCAAACATGGTGATAATGGACTCATCATAGAATACTATAGTAATAATAGATAGATTGAAGCTGTAGAATGGGAGGACAAAGCTACCAAAACCAGATTCTTATCATCATCCTAATGGGAGGTCTAACATTTCTCCTTCTCTTATTTGATTTTCATCATTTACGCATCTGTCTCTTTTTTAGTGTGTTTATTTTGATTATAGTCATTTGGGTTTATTCCAAACGGAAACTCTCAATCTCTCTATTGCTTTCCACTGAATTCTCTATCTCTTATCTACAATGGTTAGGTTTGATGTTGATTGGGAGGACAATGCATCCAAAGCCCGTTTCTTACCTCATGATTAAAGTTCTGAATTTCTCATCTCTTATGTGTTCAATGGAAATTCTCAGGCTGTGTGAAGTGTTTTCACTTTCTTTGTTTGTACCATTTCTCCTCTTTGAACAGGTTACGTTATGTTGTTACAATTTTGTTTGTACCATTTCTCCTCTGTTAAACAATTCAGACATGTTTGTGTTTCAGATCTTTTTGTATTCTTAAGAAAGTAAAACGTCTACTGAATTTGCAGTTATATTTAAAATATATTCATAAGGACCATAACTCAATTTTAGCTATTTTCTACCAAATCTAGACTATATTCACATTTTTGTTTCTTCTTTAATAATCCACTGATTTGAGATCGTTCTTTGCAATAAGGAATATGATACAACTTAATTCGGTGATTAGGAAGATTGATCTTATCTTAGCTTTGTGAAGATCTTTAATTTCTTTTGTATAATGCATTAATATCTTCTTCTTTCAAAGTTTATATAAAGACAATTAATTCAAGATTAATAATTTATCTGATCGTGACACATGTCAATTAAAACAATTAGATTTTGACAAATGTTTAATTAAATAAAATAAGAAATTATCAG
Organism: Cardamine flexuosa; assembly: GCA_963555745.1. Classification (NCBI taxonomy): domain Eukaryota; kingdom Viridiplantae; phylum Streptophyta; class Magnoliopsida; order Brassicales; family Brassicaceae; genus Cardamine; species Cardamine flexuosa. The sequence goes on along the minus strand of OY743220.1, from coordinate 21,460,347 downwards.
TAAATTTTTTTTTTAAAAATGAATAAAATCTTAAAAGAAAACTATCAACATAATTTTATAAAATAAAGTAAATTTTTTTTTATTAATAGTAAAAAGGAAATTCAATAATCAATAGATAGCTGGTTAAAAGTATAAATAATAGGATGATGACACTTGTCGGTTGATCGACTAGAATTTGACATGTGTATATTTAATAATATTTCTTAAAGATATTATATTTACTTAATAATTTTTTTAAAACAACAAAAAATAAAAAATTAAATACATGAAAATATGTATCTTTTACTTCTTTTTCTAATATATATGTTAAATCTTATTGTTTAGTTTCAATCAAATTTTAATTTTTTTTTTCTAATTTGTACTTTTCACTAAACTTCTAATTAATTAAACAAAGAAAAACTGATTGAATATAATCAAACCAAATTTATTATACTAATTGGTTGAGTTAGAGAAAGACCGCCAACGTCAATTTTAGAGAGGTAAATACACAAACCAGTGGCAGAAAAAATGTCGAGAGCTTATCTCATGTATAAAATATTAGGAGTACTGAAATAAGATTCAAGATAAATAGTAAACAATTATGTAAAGTTATTTGACACAATTTCCATATAATAGACGCAAGATAACAAATTAGTTCAAAAATTGCATAGTACAGTAGAATCTTTACAAATTAATCTTTAATAAATTAATAAATATTATAAATTAATAAAATTTGCTGGTCCTAAGTCAGACCGGTGTAAAAAAGAACAAAATTCGATAAGATAATAAGATAATGTTTTTTTTAGAATCTTTATGTAAATATATGGTCCCATTAATAACATAAATTAATAATCATGTCACTTTACATATATATCGATGTTATAATTTTGTTTTTATGAATTTATGTTAGAAATCATAAATACTTTTTCTTATATAAGAAAATATCTGTTTTATTTTAAAATATCTCGTTTTTATAACGTAACTAAAATTTTCATAAAATAAAGCAAATTTTTCTGTAAGTTTTTAAATACTAAATATGCAGAAGTTTTTTTTTATTCCAATAGTCGTATAGGCGATTTAAATACAACAGTTGAAGTTACTAATCATAAATTTAAATATATGTTCATTGTTTATATAAGTGAATTCATCTAATTTTTTTGTTATTTATGATCAAAATAATTTTATTTTCTTTTAAATTTTCAGCTTTTTATTCTAAAAATATTAAAATTTTTAACATCCAATATATTAATTTTATTTAGATCTTTTTTTTTTTAATTTTTTACAGAAATCTCGATAAATTAATATCTCACGTTTGTCAACATCCCTATACACAATCATTAAAGGAAAAGCTCCAAGAAACCATCTTTAACTTTCTCCCTTAACTCAGGATAAGGAATGAGTCCATTCAGAATAACTCGAAAAGGTAAAGACAAGGGCGAGTCAGGAGAAATAAATCGATTGAGTCAGATTGATTTGGATTGGAGACGTTTGTGTCACGAAATGACTTGCACATCAAGTTGTGTATATCTTGCTATATATTCTCGTATCTATATTTAGGGACTTTTGCATTCATTTGCTTGGTAGTTTAAGGCACATATCGATGTATATATACAAGCTGTTTGGCTATCGATCAATACTTGAAGAAAACCTCTTTTATACCTATTGGTTTCTTGACAGTTTGAACTCTTTGGCAGCGATTAAACCTTCTTTGCTCATTTCTTTCTTCCGTCTCCATATCGATAAGCTTGGGCTCGAAGCAGGTCCTGATTTGTATGTACAAATCGAATCAACTGTGAAGTCGGGGGTCCAGTTCGTACCGACAAGTTGGTGAGGGACCCGGATGGGAACAACGACGACGATGATGTGATTTTGGTAATGGGTCCGCAAGGGTTGTGCACGGATTTTATTTGCTAGTCTACTTCGAACCTTGAGTCGTTCAGTTTGGTCAAAGCTGTCCATGAACAATATCCTGATGAGATTGATATTCGCTTCCCACTTCCGGGGGAAAGGCCTTGGTCAACCCCGATGGAGTATGTTTGTCTTTACGAGTCTTACTTTACTGCAGCACGAGGGAAATGGCGATCTCGCAACTTATGTTTGCCGGGGTTTGGAATCTAGTGTCGTTAACCGACCTTTGTTCAGACCTTGCGATCCCTCTAGACCTTCCTCTTTTTGAAGAGTTGATGCAGCTGACTCGTCATCCCAAGAAGTTTGGCTCGTGTTATATAAGCTGCCGTTCTACCCTTGGGCTGGTGTTGCCTTCGGTTAACAAGGTTCCGGATTGGGAGAAAGGATTATTCTTCATACGTCCTTGTCGGTGGTCGTTTGAGGATCTTAAAGAGCCAATTTACTCTGAGTGGAGGATTTGGCCGGGTAGAGGCCGTTCTCGTTAGCTTTGCTCTTTTGCATGTTTTCTTACTGAGCTTTTGCTCCTTTTAGTTTCAGCTCTTATCCCGCGACTTGTTGCAAAGGCCAGAAGTTTCAGCGATTTTGTCCGATCTCTTAGAGAGGAAGGAGTTGCGAGGTTGCCGGAAGAGGTAGCAGCAAAAAAACGCAAGAGGTCGAAGAGATTAGAGAAAAAAGAGGAAAAAGGTTCAAATTATGGTCGTAGGATGGTCGAAGATTTTTGTACGTTTCGTTCTTGGTTTTGATAACCCTTTTTTTTTTTAAATATTTTTTTTTAGATATGGGGAAATTCAACCTTACCTCTGATGTGACTCCCTATTCGCTCTTTGGTTCTCCTCATGCTGCTAAATCGAACGCTCTCATCGCACCGTCAGTGTCAAGGGTGGCTCCGAGCAAGGACAAGAGCAAATACAAAGGTAAATCGGTCGACGGCGGGTCGAAGGACAAAGATCTTCGATCGAAAAGTGGCAGGTTTTATCCCCAGACGGGTGGCAATTCTTCGAAGCCGCCGCATTCTGGCACCAATGTTTGGGATCCATGATCGCCTTTGAATTCTGAACACATCCGGATGGGCAATCGTTCTTCGTTGAAGCGACCACGCTCCAAGGTCGGTGCGTACATCTTTTGCGAGGATGTTCACGCCAAAACGGGAGGTGACTTTAATATTGAGTACAAGGACAAAAGTCATCCGATCTCGACCGATGCTATTTCTTGGACGAAGGTGATTCACGAGATGGATGTCAGTGGCAGGGTGTCATCGTCCAAGCTGTTGGAGAAAGTTGCATTTTCTGAGTCCACAAAAGATCTGTGCAAGGTACGGTTATTACGCCATACTTCTTGGTTCCTTATCTTTTCTAGGTATAGTCGCATTTCCACTTATATTTATTGGGAATATCTTTCAGTTTATCGAGTCGTGCAGCCAGATAGTCACTCTTTATAAAGATTGTGCTCTGGTTGGGGGTTCAAAGATGCTGGAGGAGAGGGCCGAGAAGGCCGAGGCCGCGCTCAAGGCTGAACGTGAGCGAGCAGAGGTTATGCTCATGGAGAAATCATTTTCGGAGGGGCGACCGAAAGAGGAGATAGCTCGATTGGGGGGGGGGGAGTGATGAGGTCCTCCCAGGAAGAGCTCGATTACTTGCGTTCATTCCATGCTTCCGCGGTTGACAACGCTTGTTAGGAGACCGCCGTGGCTCTGTTCGACGCATTTCCAGAATCGCCTGTCGAGGATACAGACGTTGATGCGTGATGGCGATGGTTTGCACAATATCCAACTTCAGTAATTCAGATCGAAGGGTCCTTGAACGTTCTAAAGGAACTGATGGGAGACGATATCCCTGCCGACGTGGTACCGGAAGAGGGGGTTCAATATTATCAGAGACGAATGAACCATGCACCCTGTTGGTGTTTAAAATGCCGCTAGTGGCGCTTATTTTCATTTTTTTTGTGCTGTAGTATTCTTGCGGTTGTTTTATTGTTGTTCAAACTTGTTTCATGATGCTTATATTATTATCTTCTGGTTTTCACGTGTTAATATCGAGATAGGTCTTTGGCTTTCTAGGCGAGATTGGTACTCGGCTTTTAATGCGGGGTCTGATCTCGGCTTTTGTGTGCGAGATTGGTACTCAGTTTTATGTACGAGATTGGTACTTGGCTTTTCTATGCAAGATCGGCAAGATTGGTACTCGGCTTTCTATGCGAGATCGGTACTCAGCTTTTAATGCGGGGTCTGATCTTGGCTTTTGGGTGCGAGGACTTTTGGCTTAACAGCTGAGCCACGAATCGGTGAGCGAGGGTGTTCTCGGTTTATCACGTTAGTCTGGCGGACCGACCAAAAGATTGGGGGTCCTAAATCGAGGGTAAAATTCTTGTGCGTTTCTCATAAATATTATTAATTAGCTTTTAACCAAGACTTTAATGTGATAATTTAAAATGGAATGAACCGTTAAAATTCTTGCGGCTTGCTTATTTCGAGGATAATGATAAAGCTACTGGTCCCTTTGTCTTCCAGTTTTGATGAACATTGCATCCTTTCCCGAGGGTCTTAATGATGGCGTGTTTTCGTTTTCCCGTACTGATGAACGTCGCGTCTTTTTTTGAGGGGTTCAAAGATGGCGTCTCTTCGCCTTTTCTTTGATGGGTATAAGAGTGACTGCTTTCTTAGTGACAGTTTTCATTCGCTCTCAAAACATTCTTATCTTTCCGTTTCAGAGCATTTTCTTTCTCTTCTTGTATTTGTTTAAAGATTATTCGAAGATGTCTGCGGTCAATCCAATCTTAATATCCTCGGGCTCCGCCTCAGATTCTGTTGGAAATATGACCAAAGACCAGTCCTGCGTCGATCTGCTTGCTTAGCGTCAATTTGGAGGGTCCCGTCCAATCCCTCGATCACTCCCCTTGTAGCCGTCATTTCATCCCGACTGCTCCTTGGTTAGGGTAGAGGCCGGCTCCGCATTGTCTTATACGGGGGTCGTCCTCCCGAGGAGCTTCGGAAAAATCCTCCGGCTTTGGTCTCGGTGATTGTTACGCTGTCGTTGATGACTCCTCGATCGGACGTCGAGTCAGTGGGCATTTTTCTCGATTTTCTGAAGATCGTGGTACTTTCTGATGACGATATCGCGTCGGTTTCAAGGAGCCCTCCAGTTCCTTTGCTCACATTTCTGAGCGTGCCGCTCGTCGATCCGTAAGAGCTCCCGGAGAAAGCTCTTCCTGCTAACGCATTTATTACGTTTCTGGCTGTTAAGGATGCGGCCCGTGCAGTGGCTTATGCTGCCTTTGACCGTTCTCCTCATGGTTCGCCGGATAATCCTCGTGGAACTGATGCGCGAGGCACTCTCTTGTCTAAGGACTTATGAGATAGGTCGGCTGCTCCTCTTCAGGGACTTTTTGGGTGATCATCCTGATCCTGCTTGTTTTTATCGGTATTTCCATTCTGATTGTCCCCCTCGAATAGACGAATGGCCCTATACCAGTTATCCGTGGGATTGGTATCCTTACAATCCAGTGGCGGGTCAGGAATGGCACGCTTATGCGGCTGTTTTTGACTTCTTCCTTCGTGTGAGTCAAGTGTATGTTTGTCGTGTTTTCTTTTGTTGCCTATCTGACGCTTTTGTTTTTTTTTGTAGTACAACCTTCACCGTGAAACTGTCGCTCACACCCTTTACGGATTGCAAGGCAAGCGTCAAGCTCTGACGTTGAAGATCGAGGGGCTGAAGGTTGTTAGAAGGTATTCTCTTCGTCTTTATTTAAAGATCAGGGAATTGGAGCGGGAGCGGGCCGCGACTTTCGAGCGGACTAAAGAAATGAAGAGGCAGTGGGAGTTTCTAGATAGCAATCCTTAGACGTCCAGGTGGTCTTGTTTGGAAGATGTGAAGGGTTTTGAGGAGGCTCTGTCCAGGTGGTCTTGTTCAGAAGGTTATTCCGACTTTCCTAGCGAGTCCGAGTAGTTTCTATTTGTAAAACATCGTACCATAGTTGCTTCGTTCTTATAATGCTCCAAATTTTGAATGAATGAATGCTTTGTTAAAAATGTTTTTGCCTTGGTCTTTTTATTATTATTTTTTTATTTGGGGACTGGACACATGTTTTTGCCTTGGCCTACGTACTCGAGATCAGGATCAAGTCAAACGTAATTCGTTTTTTATTTTTATGTTTTTTGGGGCTGGACCCAAGATTGGGCTGCCTAGGTACCCGAGATCTGGATCAAGTCAAACATAGTTAACTAAGTAACGATGATTCTTTGTCAGTGGATGGTGAGATAGAATTTGGACGTAAAAAGCCATAGTCTGGAATGGCTTAGTAGTGGAATTTCTTGAGTTTGCTTGAGTTCCATGATCGTGGAATTGATTCGCCGATCATGGTGATGACTTCAAATACGCCTGGTCGGACCCATTTCGAAATTTGGTATGCTTCCTCCCAGTTGGCTCCCAGCTTCCCCGCATTTAGCTCGGCGGTGTTCTTGTATACCTTCCTTTGGACGAGATCGCCCTCTTGGAGGAATTGGTTTCGCGTTCACTTTTTATAATAGCTTGTGGTTTGTTGCTGGTAGTTTTGGATTCTGAGGAGCGCCTGGTTCCGATCTTTTTCGAGGTGGTTTACGTGGTCGATCATCATGGACTTTTCCATATTAACGTTTTCTAGCAGCATCGTTCTCCTGATGGTGGGGAAGCTGACTTTTGCTGTCGCCATTGCTTCCATTCCATGAGACAACAAAAAAGGTGTACGGTTATTGAACTTGCGAGGCGTTGTTCTGTGCGACCCTAGTACGCCGTCAAGCTTGTCAGCCCATAGACCCTTTTTGTCTTCTAGTCGTTTCTTGATGCCTTCAATGTTGTGCTTGTTTGTGGCTTCTGCCTGTCCGTTACACTGGGGGTACCTCGGGGTGGATTTGCTCAGGCGGATATTCCATTTAGCTCAAAAATTCTCGAAGGTTGCGGAGATGAATTGTGAACCATTATCAGTGACGATCTCAAAGGGTAGACCGTGTCGGCATATGATGTTTTTCCAGATGAATTTTCAAACGTTGGTGCTTTTGACCTATGCGAATGACTCTGCTTCTACGCACTTGGTGAACTAGTCCGTCATTATCAGGACAAATCGCTTCTTGCTTGACGTTGGGAGGGGTCCGACTAGATCTATCGCCCAGCGCATGAACGGGTATGGTGTCCTCCCTGAAGACAACTTTTTGGAGAGAACGTGAATCATAGGACCATTCCGCTGGCACACCTCACATCGTGCCACGTAGACTTGTTATCTGCGGACATTGTGGGCTAATAGTGACATTGGCGTTTTACCTTGATTGCCAAAGCTTTCCCGGCCGAGTGGTTTAATCCGGCCCCTTCGTGAGTCTCGATCATGATTATCTTGGCTTCTTTCTTTTCGATGCAGGTAAGTAGGCTATTGTCTGTGCTCCATCTGAATAATGAGCCATCTAGGAGAACGTAGTACGTGCTCCTGGCCTTTAGTCAGCGTACCGCCCATCGATCTCGTGGGACCCCGCCATCTGCAAGGTACATTCGGATCTCGTCCCTCCAGTCTGGTATGTTAGCAGTGAGTGGATTAGCGTCGTTGATCGGTTCAAGGTTGGATAAGTCGATGACTGCAAAGATACCCTTGGGCAGATTGTAGCTCGGGTGATCGATCGTTCCACCCGGGATCATCCACTGTTGTGTGGGAGATGACGTTGATGTGAGTCAGGCCAAGGCATCTGCTGAAGTTTTGTCTCCTCTCAAGATTTTGGTCAAGGAGAATAGGTCGAATTGGGTAGAGACCAGCTGGGAATCGCAGAAGGCATGGAGTCATTTGGCCCCAAGGTGAGATATTAATCGCACACCGGCGATTAGTGCCTCGTACTCAGCTTCGTTGTTCATGGCACAGAAACCGAGATTGAAGGATTGCTCAAGAACTTTGTCAGTGGGCAACCTGAGCTGTATTCCGATGCCCGAGCCATGCTAGGATGACGATCCATCCACAAAGAGAGTGCACAAACGTCTGGATGCGTCATGCTCATACATCGTGTTTGAAGGGAGTTCGACGATGAAGTCCGCTAATACTTGTGCTTTGATACTTGTGCTGTTTTGATATTCGCTGTTGAACTGGCTGAGTTCTACCGCCCATTTTGCCATGCGGCCCGACTGCGTCGGGCTGTGGAGTATTGTCCTCAGTGGCTGGCTAGACATAACGACGATCGGGTGAGTTTGGAAGTATAGTCAGAGTTTTTGCGCGGACACCACTGCTGCAAAAAGCTAGTTTTTCTAAGGCTGGGTACCGGGGTTTGGCACCATCGAGAGATTTGCTAATGTAGAAGACTGGCTATTGCTCTCCCATGTCTTCCCTGACAAGAACGCCACTGATTGCAGCTGGGGAAACTGCTATGTAAAGGTACTGTGGTTTCCCATCTTTGGGTTTAGCAAGGATGGAAGGCGAGGATAGGTATCTCTTGAGCTCTTGGAATGCACTCTCGCACATGTCATCCCATTTGAACTTCGTATTTTACCGGTCCGGAGCAGCTGGTAGAAGGGCATGCATCTGTCTGTTGACCGCGTAATAAACGTGTTTAGTGCGGCTATCCTTCCTGTCAATCTCTGGATTTTTTTCTTATCCTTTGGGGAGGGGAGGTCGAGGACATAATATATCTGTTTCGGGTTTGCTTCTATCCCTCGTTGTGTGACAATTTACCCGAGGAACTCTCCGGACGGGACGTTGAACGTGCATTTGTCGGGGTTGAGCTTCATGCCGTACAAGTTCAGCGTTCGAAAGCACATGTCGAGGTGGGTTATGTGATTTTTGGCCTTTAGCAATTTTACAAGCATGTCGACTCTGTAGACCTCCATCGTTTTGCCAATCTGGTCGGCGAACATGTCGTTGTCCAATCGCTGGGAGATTGCTCCGGCGTTCTTTAATCTAAAGGGCATGACTTTATAATAGTACGTCCCCCTTTCAGTGATAAAAGCTGTTTTCTCGCGGTCGTCTGGGTGCATAACGATCTGGTTATAGCCTGAGAATGCGTCCATGAAAGAGAGCAGCTCATTTCCTGTGGTGGCTTCGACCACTCGGTCGATGTTCGGGAGAGGATAGATGTCTTTAGGGCAGACCTTGTTGAGATCGGTAAAGTCTAAACAAATCCTCCAACTACCGTTCTTCTTCTTGACCATGACCGGGTTTGCCAGCCATTCCGGATACTTCACTTCGGCAATGGCCCCTGCTGCTTTAATCGCTCCACCTCATCTTAGACGGCTCTGGCTCAATCTGGTCTCAATTTCCTCCTTTTCTGGCGGATTGGTTTAAAGGTGGAGTCCACGTTAAGCTTGTGGCTAGTGACGGCAATGTCAATCCCGTTCATGTGACTCGCTTCCATGCGAAGGTGTGAATAATCTTTCTGAGGAAAGCTTCTAACACTTTGCAGAAATCTGATTTTAGTCTGGTGCCTAGCTTGACGCATCTCATCGGGTATGTGGAATTGATATTCAAGAGTTCAGTGATGTCCTTGGGCATCGGTACGTCTGTGGACATGTCATTTATGAGTCTTGGGTTGATCAGCAGACAGTTCAGCGTTTCCTTGTTTTTCTTCCTTAGATGAAGCAAGATCTTGTCATGTGCTGACTTTCGTAAAGCGTGTGCGTTCCGAATTCTGTTGGGAATTTGATGCATTGGTGGTATGTGGACGAGACCGCCCTCATCTGATGGATCCAAGGAGTCCCAGGATGACATTGTATATGGCCCAGCTTGTCTACGATCATAAATTTTACTGTTCTTATCAGGGGACAAGCGTAAACTGGGAGCTTGATCGTGGCGTACGTCATTGTGGTGTCACCATTGAATCCGGTCAATGGTTGGACGTGATGTTTGAGATTGAAGTTTTTGAGCTCCATTTTGCCCAATGTTTCTTTGAAAATAACATCGACTGAGCTTCTAGTGTCAACCAGAGCTCTGGAAACCAGGCAGCCGGCTATCTGGATCTGGAGCACTAGGGGGTCGTTGTGCGGGGTGACAAGGCCGATTGCTTCCGTGTCATCGAAGGTCAGTCTTTGGAACTCACAGGAAAGATCCCCGGACTCCCGTGCGTCCTACTTGATTGTGGTTATTGTTTGGCGTTGGTTAGTCTTGATTGCTCTTACCGAATCATTGCAGTCTAGGAGGCCGCCCATGATCATTGTCACGGTTTTAATCTTCAAATTACCAGAGGGCCTTTGGTCATTCTGCTCAATTCACGGACGCTTTTGAGTGTTTGGTGGTGGAAGTGCGGGTAGTTGCGCGTTGGGTCGGTTGCGAGTGTTGGACGGTCCCGACTGGTGTCTTATTTCCTCCATATTGGGGGCGTCCATTGTTTGGTCAGCGTGCTTAAGCTCTGCCGCCGCTTGATATTGCTTGAACAACTTATCTTGCAATGTGCAGCACTGTCTCGTCGAATGCCCGTGCACGCCGTGGTAGGTGCAAAAAAGTTCTTCTCCGGTCATCTCTTCCCTACTCCAGCTATTGTTCCATTTTTGGGGCGGGGCACGCGGTTGGCTGGGTTTACCAAACCTTGGCACTGATCGGGGTCCTTTATTATTTCCTTTTGGGATCTGACCTGGGGGTCGGATCTCTTTTTGACATGGCGGCCTGGATCTCTTCGATCTCTAGTTGCTCGGTGCAAGGCATCTTCAGCCGTTGCCGGTCTTTGGACTTTGACTTCTTTCCAGAATTTGGACCAGTACCACAATCATATCTCAAGGGCCATGAGCATGGTTTCGTCAGTGTCGCTTACTTTGGACGCGATGGCCTTAAATTTGTCGATGATGGATTTGAGCGGTTCGTCCTCCTTCTGCTGGAGCGTCCAGAGGTCGGCGCTGGAGGAGCTTTTCTCTATGAAGTATAAGTAGTTCTTCAGGAACGCCGTGACTAGTTGTTCGTAGCTGCTTATGGAATTGTTCTTTAGGCGAGAGTACCAATTGAGGGTGGATCCTCGAAAGTTCTCAATGAAGTACTGATAAAAAGACGCATTCTTGTCGCTGGGCGGTATCTGTGTCGCGGCCCATTGTGATTGTAAAGATGGGGACAAACTGCTGGGGATCGGTCGTACCATCGTATGTAGGGAATTGTAGCTTCTCTTGCGGTCATACCTTTGTATTCCTGATCTGCCAAGTGAAGGGTGTGTTTTGTACCTCCAGCAGTACGCGGTCGATTTCAGGGGCTGCGCTGGTCGCTTGGTGCAACTTTTGAGGTCATCTCAAGCAGCTGGAGCTTCATACTCTCGAGATCCTTCATTTGGCGTTGCAAGGTCGGGGGCATGTTTCCTCACTTCTGCGGTTATCCGTGCATTTGTGGCCTGCTGATAGCGTGCGTGGAGCGGGCTGAGGTAGGCAGGCGGCGAGCTCGTTCAAGCGTCCAGTCGTAACGTCCGTGAAATCTGCCATTCGTGCCACGAGTGCGTGAAGTAAGGCATTGGTATGGGCCAGCGTTGGTCTACCGATATCCTCCTCGTGGGCATGCCGCGGGTGAACGTCTGGTCTTGCGCTTGTTGTTCCGGTACTTGCCGCGCCGCGTGTTTCGTGTTCATGCTCTATGTTAGTTTGCTGTTCTGGATCGTTTCCCTCCATTTGGTGAACGGGAGCGACTTTGTTTCGGGCGTCCAAATTGACTGGCGTGGGCGGATTCGCTTGTTGTAGAGAACAGTCACCGATTTCCCTGACCGTTGGGCCTCCGAGTACGCGAGGTCGGCCAATGACGGGTAATGGGTCGGCTTCCTTGATCGTTGGATCTCTGAGTACGCGAGATCGGCCAATGACGTGTGCTGGGTCGGCTTCCCTGATCGTTGGATCTCTGAGTACGCGAGGTCGGCCAATGACGTGTGTTGGGTCGGCCGCGTCCGAAGATTGGGAAGCGGCTAATCGGTCGTTGGTCCGAACATTGTTATGAGTAGGGCTTTCTGTAAGTATCTCCACAAACGGCGCCAAATGTTGTGAGTGGATGCAACACAAGTATTAAATATGAACGGATTGAGAGAATGGATCTCAAGGTCGATCTGAGCGATTTGTTGCTATTCGAGTGGAGACAAAAAGTAGGAGACAAAAAGAATAATAGCTCTGCTCTAGCTACTATAGTGGAATAATGATACCCTATAAAGTCTAATCAATGAGTTATTTATAGAGTTTACCTATTGTAGAACCATCTAGGAAATTCTACCCTAGATGAACCGAATTAAGGAATAATGTGGGCTAAACACTAATGGATTAAGTGATCCATTGCTTGTGCTCGGCCCGGATCTATTAGTTACTAATTTTCTCTGTTTATCTAGGGAAGAAGATAAAGAAGGAAGCTTTGAGAAATTGAGGGTTTAGGTTTTTAGCTGATGAGACTCTACGAAGAAGATTTGAAGCTCCCAACATTTAAGAAAAATTTACCAGAGTTTTTAAGGTTTCATATATTATGCCAGCAGATTTGGGCTCAAGATAGTGAAGGGTATAAAGGGAAATGAGAGAGAAGGTGATGTCAGAGTTTGATGATGGCTCATATTTGTTTCTCTGTGTGTTCCTTGGAGAAGAAGAAACACATAACAGAGTCTGTAAACAAGATAGTGTAACCAATATGACACAAACTAATTAAAAGTTTTGATGATTTTCTACTATTTACCGTAAAAGATTTTTCTCTTATTCTTTGGCAAATTTTGATTTCCAACGAGGCTCAACGTAATTCGTCAAGTCAGTTCGCAACTATTTGGGTTTTACGGGCCCACCATATGTAAACAGCCGGCAACTCTTGAAAGAAGAAAGATGAGTACTTTTCAACCATGCAAAGTATCACATGACTTTGGACTCACTCAATCGAGAATTTGATCTCATTTCTAGTGGACTAAAACGTAAGTCTATCTTCAGTTACTCTATGCAAAGTATTTCATGTGTTTGAACATCTTTCTTTATTTTCTTGAACCAAAAAAGAAAATCTACCTTCTCTTGTTCTCCCTTTTGCTCAGATCCAAATTTCAAGTTTCAGAATTCTCTCGGCTTCTTTTAAATGGGGAATTGCTTCTCAACAGCAGGTGATAATTGTTTGAATAGAGTATTTCAATGGCTAGAAGAGAAAGGAGGTTATAATCACAATCTCAAGAATAATCTCGACTCTCTGGAGAAAACCATGGTAGATCTCATGACTAAGCAAGAAACTTTGTTAAGAAGGCTCAAAAGAGAGGAGGATAGAGGTCTAAAAAGGCTCCCCGTAGTCAAGGTATGGCTTGATAGAGTTGAGATTATCGAAAAAATAGTCAACTGTCTTCTAAGTGATAGAGATGTTGAACTTCAAAAGTGGTATGTTTGTGGGTTTTGCTATGGTTATGGGGAAAAGGTTTTCTTGACCTTGAAGGAAGTTGAGGAACTCAAAAGTGAAGATTTTGAAGTGATTGCTGATCAAGTTCTAACACCTGTGGTGGAGGAAAGACAACTCCAACGGACAGTTGTTGGTCAAAAAACAATGCTGGAGAAAGCATGGGAACATTTCATGGAAGACGGAGTTGGTATGATGGGTATGTACGGTATGGGCGGTATAGGGAAGACAACTCTTCTCACACAGATCAACAATAAGTTCAGTAAGGATAAGAGTGGATTTGAGTTTGTGATTTGGGTTACGGTGTCTACTAAGTTAGATGTAGAGAAGATTCAAAATGAAATCGCTCTGAAAGTTGATCTTGGTGGAGAAGAGTGGAAACAAAAAGATAAAAGCCAAAGGACAGGCCGTTTATTCAATTTCTTAAAGGAAAAGAGATTTGTGTTGTTTTTAGATGACATATGGGAGAAGGTGGATTTACTTGAGATCGGGGTCCCATTTCCAACAAGACAAAACAAATGTAAAGTGGCATTTACGACTCGTTCTCAGGATGTGTGTTCACGCATGGAGGTTGAAGATCCAATGGAAGTCCAGTGTTTGGCGGAAATTGATGCATTAGATTTGTTCCAAAAGAAGGTTGGACAAAGAACACTAGAAAGAGATCCAGGGATCCCCGCCCTTGCAAGAGTAGTTGCTAAAAAATGTTGTGGTCTACCATTGGCCCTCAATGTCATAGGCGAGACCATGTCATCGAAGAAGACGATACAAGAATGGGAGCATGCGATAGATGTTTTGAATTCATACGCTGCACAGTTTTCTGGCATGGAAGATAAAATACTTCCGCTTTTGAAGTATAGCTACGATGATCTTAAGGGAGAGCATATTAAATCATGTTTGCTATATTGCGCTTTATTTCCAGAAGATGCTAGAATTAATAAAGAAACATTGATAGACTACTGGATGTGCGAAGGGATTATATATGGAAGTGAAGATATTGAAAAGGCTGAGAGAGAAGGTTATGATGTCATTGGTAGTCTTGTTTCTGCATCGTTGTTGATGGAAGAGGTTGATCGGAATGGAAAAGGTGTTGTGTCTATGCATGATGTTATTCGTGAAATGGCATTGTGGATTGCATCTGATTTGGGAATACAAAAAGAGGCTTTCATTGTGCGTGCAGGTGTTGGGTTATCTAAAATCCCAAAGGTTAATAATTGGATAGTCGTGAGAAGGATGTCATTGATGCATAACAGGATTGAACATCTCGCTGGTAGTCCAAAATGTCCCGTACTCACAACTTTGCTCCTGCAACAGGCAAGTTTTTCAAAAATATCGAGTGAATTCTTCAAGTCCATGCCAAAGCTAGCTGTGTTGGATCTATCGGGTAATTATTTTCTCTATGAATTAACCGAAGGAATATCAAATCTAGTTTCTTTGCAATATCTCAACTTGTCACGTACTGCTATACGTCATTTGCCTAAGAATCTACAAAAGTTGAAGAAACTAATTCACTTGGATTTGGAGGATACACTTGCGCTGAGGAGTATTGCTGGGATATCAAGTCTGCAGAATTTGAAAGTATTGAAATTATATGGCTCTGGTATTAGATGGAATTTCAGCACACTGGATGAGTTGGAAGCCTTGGAATATTTAGAAGTTTTAGGAGTTGGAAGCCTTGTAATCGATTGTCGTAGTCCAGGTGGAGAGCAATATTTGAGGTCTCAGAGGTTGATGAGTTGTACACAATCTCTACAGATCAAACAGCTGGAATCATCTGGAATATTACTTCTAGAAACAATGGACAAGCTTCGTAAATTCAGCATTATAGAAAGCAATATATCTGAGATAAAGATGGGAAGGATATGCTCGAGCCTCGTCGAAGTGGATATAAGGCATTGTAAAGGCCTGAGGGAATTGACGTTTCTGATGTCCGCTCCAAATCTTACAAGTCTTCTTGTTGACAGTTTACACGACCTAGAAGATATAATAAACGAAGAGAAAGCTTGTCAAGTTGAAAATTCTTCAGGAATTCTTCCTTTTTCAAAGCTGACTAAGCTTCATCTACAGTGGCTACCGAAGCTGAAGAATATCTATTGGAGTCCTCTACCCTTTCCATGTCTACAGACAATCTATATAATTGGTTCTCTAAACCTGAAAAACCTTCCACTCGATTCCAAAAGTGGTGATAATGGAATCATCATAACATACAGACAGCAGAAATGGATTAAAGGAGTGGAATGGAAGGACGAAGCTACTAAAACCCGCTTCTTACCATTATGCAAACAGGTCTAACATTTCTCCTCTTCTCTTATTTGACTTTCAAAATTTTGAACTGCTTCCATCTTTAATGTATCTTTCTCTTTTTCATCTCTAGGAAACTCGATATGCAGGCTATGATCCAATAAGAGATGTTTAAGAAGATAAATGGAGACTACGGTGATGTAATTTGGGTTTAGTCCGAAGGAAACTCTCTTTCTCTCTTTTATCTCTCTTATTTGTTGCATTCTGTGAAATCACTATGACTCTTCTCTATTGCTTTCTGTGAGTTCCTTTTTATATTATCTGTTATATATAATACAATGGTTACGTTTGAAGTTGATTGGGAGAACAATGCATCCAAAGCTCTGAATTTCTCATCTCTTATGTATTCAATAGAATTTGTCTTGTTCTATCTTATATATATATATGCTTCTTTGTTCAACAATTCAGACATGTTTGTGTTTTAAATCTCAGAATCTTGTTTGTGACTATTCTGTCCCCATCCTTCATTTTATGATCTTAGCTTTATTCACATCTACAAATCTAATTGTTCTACATTGATCACTTACGCTCAACTCTGACAAAGAGAAACCCAGTGATGATCCGTGGAGAAGAAGAAACACATAACACAATTTAGATGTAAAACCTAAACGACAATTCAACGTGGCTATAGAAAGTCTATAATTACTGATTCGTACAACCACAAAACTAACTAAAATTGTTTGATTGAAAAACTGATTGAATGTGTAGAAGCTGTCTCAAGTCTTCTGATTTCCAGTGATGTATTTGAATACTAACCAAGTTCCGAGTTAAGTTGGTTTTGAAGACTTCTTCCCATTATTCTTCTGAAGAATCCAAACTATACTTGACAATGCCTCTGATTCTATGATGATTGCTCGTATTTGCTTCTCTGTGTGTGTTCCGTGGAGAAGAAGAAACACATCACATAATTTAGATACAAACCCAAAACGACAATTCAATGTGGCAAATATAAAGACCGTAATTACTGACTCATGTACTGTAATCACAAAAATAATTTTTTTTTGGGATGATTTTACTGTTAGTCTGTTACGTACAGTATTTGATTATTTTTTTTTGAAAATTGATTGTATAATAGTATTTGATGTTTCCGAAGCTAAACGATTTTTCTGTCAAACAAAAAATTGTATAATAACATTCCATTCATTTCCCTATGATTATTAGTTAAGAGCATTATCTAGTAACGTAAAAAAAGTAATACAGAGACAGAAACACTGTTTGACCCTAGGAAAAAGACAGAAACACTATGGAATCATATGATAGAAAAAAGATAATACAAATGATAATTATAAAATCACTGTGATTTGATCTCAGAGTATAAAGGGAAATGAGAGGGAGGGTAATCTCAGAGTTTGATGCTTGCTCATATTTGTTTTTCTGTGTGTTCCTTGGAGCAGAAGAAACATATAACACAGTCTCTAGCTACTGATTCGTGTAACCAATATGACACAAGCTAATTAAAAGTTTTGATGATTTTACCATTTACATGCAGTATACTCTATTCGATGTCTTCGAAACTAAAATATTTTTCTCTTTTTTCTTTGATAACCAATGAAATTTGATCGCCAACGAGGTTCAATGTAACCTCAAGTCAGTCCACCAGTAGCGACGCGGTACAATTTGATTGGTAACATTTGGGTTTTACGGGCCCACCATATGTCAACAGCCCCAACTGTTGATAGGAAATGAGTACTTTTCAACCATGCACAAGGATCACACGTCTTTGGACTCACTCGATCTTATTTCAAGTGGACTAAAACGAAAGTCTATCTTCAATTATTCTCTGCATCCTCTCTGGTTTTTGCTCAGAATCGTAAATTTCAAATTTCAGATCTCTCTCACTTTCTGTAAAATGGGCATCCCTTTTTCGATACCATGTGATCCTTGCGTTAATAAAATCTCTGGATGTCTAGATGAGAAAGTAGGTTACATTCAAAAGCTCGAGAAGAATCTTGAGACGCTTGAGAAAAAAATGGAAGATCTCAAGGTTAAGCAGGAGGATTTATCAAGTAGGCTCAGAACAGAGGAGGATAGAGGTGCCGAATTCAACTTATGGCTTAGAAGAGTTGAGACTACTAAAAGAAGAGTCACCGATCTTCTTAGTGATAGAGATGCTGAAATTCAAAAGCTGTGTCTTTGTGGGTTATGCTCTAAGAATTTAATATCTAGCTACCGTTATGGGAAAAAGGTTTTCTTGGAGATAAGGAAGGTTGAGGAACTCCACACTAAAGATTTCAACAAGATTGTTGATCAAGCATCTGAGGCGCAAGAAAGGCTCAAAAGTGAAGTTTCCGAAGTAATTGCTGATCAAGCTCTAACACCTGAGGTGGTGGAAAGACAACTTCCGCCGATACTTGTTGGTCAAGAAACAATGCTCGAAAAAGCATGGAAACATCTCATGGAAGTTGAAGTTGATATTATGGGTATGTACGGTATGGGCGGTGTAGGGAAGACAACGCTTCTCTCACAGATCAACAATAAGTTCAGTAACAACATGTGTGGATTTGATTACGTGATTTGGGTTGTGGTGTCTAAAGAGTTACAACTGGAGAAGATTCAAGATGATATAGCTCAGAAAATTGGTCTTGGTGGAGAGGAGTGGAAACAAAAACATAAAAGTCAAAGGGTTGATCGATTATTCAATTTCTTAAGGAAAAAGAGATTCGTGTTGTTTCTTGATGACATATGGGAGAAGGTGGATCTAGCTGAGATTGGCGTTCCAGATCCAAGAAGACAAAAAGGATGTAAAATGGCATTCACCACTCGTTCTAAGGATGTATGTACACGCATGGGGGCTGAAAAACCAATGGAAGTCCAATGTCTGGCGGAAAATGAGGCATTTGATTTGTTCCAAAAAAAGGTTGGACAAGTAACACTAGAAAGAGATCCAGGGATCCCCGCCCTTGCAAGAGTAGTTGCTAAAAAATGTTGTGGTCTACCATTGGCCCTCAATGTCATAGGCGAGACCATGTCATCTAAGAAGACGATACAAGAATGGGAGCATGCGATAGATGTTTTGAATTCATACGCCGCACAGTATCCTGGCATGGAAGATAAAATCCTTCCACTTTTGAAGTATAGCTACGATAGTCTCAAGGGAGAGCATATTAAATCAAGTTTGCTATATTGCGCTTTATATCCAGAAGATTATAGAATTCCCAAAAAAGAATTGATAGAGTACTGGATAGGCGAGGGAATAATAGATAGAAGTGAAGATATTGAAAAGGCTGAGAGAGAAGGTTATGATATCATTGGTAGTCTTGTTTCTGCATCGTTGTTGATAGAGGAGGATAATCCGTATGGAAGCGATGTTGTGTCTATGCATGATGTTGTTCGTGAAATGGCATTGTGGATTGCATCTGATTTGGGAATACAAAAAGAGGCTTTCATTGTGCGTGCAGGTGTTCGGTTAGATGAAATCCCAAAGGTTAATAATTGGAAAGTCGTGAGAAGGATGTCATTGATGCATAACATGATTGAACATCTCGCTGGTAGTCCTAAATGTCCCGTACTCACAACTTTGCTCCTGCAAGAGGGGAGTTTGTCAAAAATCTCGAGTGAATTCTTCAAGTCCATGCCAAAGCTAGCTGTTTTGGATCTATCGGGTAATGAATCTCTCTCTAAATTACCCAACGGAATATCAAATCTAATTTCCTTGCAATATCTCAACTTGTCACATACTGCTATATGTTGTTTGCCTAAGAATCTACAAAAGTTGAAGAAACTAATTCACTTGGATTTGGAGGCAACAAGAGAGCTCGAGAGCATTGCTGGGATATCAAAGCTGCATAATTTGAAAGTTTTGGAATTATATGATTCTGGTTTTACATGGGATCTCGACATAGTGAAGGAGTTGGAAGCCTTGAAACATTTAGAAATTTTAACCATAAAATTCTATGGGAGTAGGAATTTGGTGACATTTTTGAGCTCTCAGAGGTTGATGAGTCCTACACGATATCTAAAGATCTGGAGGGGAAATCTGGAATCATCTGGAATATCATTTCCAGAAACTATGGACAAGCTTCGTGGATTGGACATTTTTGGTTGCGGTATATCTGAGATAAAGATGGGAATGATATGCAGCTTCTCGAGCCTCGTCATAGTGCGTATAGTCCAATGTTGGGACCTGATGGAAGTGACGTTTCTGATGTTCGCTCCAAATCTTAGATATCTCGACCTTAGCAGAGTACACGAACTAGAAGATATAATAAACAAAGAGAAAGCATGTGAAGTTGAAAATTCAGAGATGACTCTTCCTTTTCCAAAGCTGAGGGATCTTCGTTTACGTAATCTACGGACGCTGAAGTGTATCTATGGGAGTCCTCTATCCTTTCCATGTCTAGAGACAATCAGAATAAAGAAATGTCCAAATCTGAAAAAACTTCCACTCGATTCCAAAAGCGGAAAACAGGGTGAAAACGGACTCATCATAAAATACGAAGAGAAAGAATGGATTGAAGGTGTGGAATGGGAGGATGAAGCTACTAAAACAAGATTCTTATCTTCATGCCAATTGGTTTAGGTATAACATTTCTCCTCTTCTTATTTGATTTTCAAGGATTCTAACGTCTTCCATCTTTAATGCATCTTTCTCTTTTTGTTTGTGTTTATTTTCATCTCCAGAAAGAACCGTATGATTCAGAAGATGATTAGAGATTCTTCCAAAGTTGATGATGTCATTTGGTTTTATCTCTGAATTTCTCTTCTCTTTTATGTTCAATGGAAATTTTCAGGTTCCGTAATGTTGTTTTATCTTTTATACTCTCTCTGTTTCAAAAAAATTCAATTTCTAACATTTTCACAGTTTTTTTAAAAAACTTTACAATGACAATTATAATCTTACCTTTATTGAATAATTAATTTTAAATTAAAAATAAAAGGAACTAAATAAGGGTACAATAGAAAAATATGATTATTTTGAAATAATTTTTTTTTCTAGAAATATGATTTTTAAAAAACGAGGGAGTATATATATGCTTATGTGTTCAACAATTCAGACATGTTTGTGTTTCAAATCTGGTTTGTGATTACTCTGTTCCATTTTTGTCAAATCTAAACTAAATTCACATTTTTATGTCCTCTTGTGCTAGATTCTTTTATAATCCATTGATTTGAGACAGTTCTTTGCTTCGGTGATTAGTAAGATTGATCTTAGCTTAGCTTTAAAGCTCTCCCAACCATTTGATGAGTATTCAAACCCCGGAAAAAAAAATTGATGAGTAAATGGAAATGACTGAAAAAAAAATTACAGCTCATGTTTTTACCAGTTTGGGTCAACATACACCATATGAGAATTTATGTAGCCAATTTATCTAAAGTGGAAAAGACTATACTAAAATGAAAACCTCAAGAACTTAAAAAAATTGTTTAATTTTTTCTCTGTCCTTGTTTTTTATTTCCTTTTTGTTGGTCAGAACTTTTATAAAGCTTCCATAAACAAGATTATACCTTAACAAATAGAACTAATAATGTGACGAAGTATAACGCATATAACCTTTTATATAAAGTGGTCGGTAATATTGTCCAAGAACATGAATCTCATTACCCTCTCAAATATATAAATATCTTAATGAAGCAAATGGAGGAGAATCGCAATAAGGATTTAATGGAAACCAATCCAAGAAAACTTAGATCATATTGTTACATATGGTTAATAGTATGTATATTTGTGTTGGTTATTTGTGTAATATTGTCCAGAGCAGAAGAAAAAAACGAAAAAGATGATCATATGCCAAGGATTTACTCTGTTTTGGTTGAAGGTGAACAATTGGCCTTTTCTACTGCTGCTAACGTCAACAGGTTCGAATCACTACATTTTTAATCTTTACAAATTATATACAAAAATTATTATATGAAAATTTTGAATCTGTACTTGGTATTATTTTATCTATTTGTGCTTATGTCCTCATCTTAATTCTTACATGTTCATTATCTTATGTTCTCATCTTCAATGTTCATAACAACTTCTCAAAATACACCCAAAATACTCAAAATTATCTAAAAAATCAGAAAAAAAAACTCAAACCATTCAAAATACCTTCCTTAACTCTAATTTTTTTTTTTTTTTGAAAATTAGCAAAGCTATGGCATTTGAAGCAAAAAAGATCAAAGAGAATCACAAAGAAATACTTAAAAGCACACTTGAAAATGGAAGTTATACAATGCTTTATAGCTTCAAACATATCATTAATGCTTTCGCAGTCCATACTACTCCTTCTCAGGTCCTCCTCTTACCTCAAAGTCAAAATTATATATCCCGGTTTACTTTTTTGTGGTTCAATCTTTGGTTTGGTAAACCGGAAATTACCTCTTTTGATACTGGTAGGTCAAGAAACTCAAGAACACAAAAGGAGTGAAGGCAATAGAAGAAGATAAGGGAGTGAAATTAATGACAACTTACACTCCTGATTTCTTGGAACTTCCTAAACAAGTCTGGCCAATGATCTCCAGCGATGGCGATAGACGTGCCGGAGAAGACATTGTGATCGGTTTTGTGGATACCGGAATTAACCCTACTCATCCTAGCTTCGCACTCGATCTCACAAACCCTTTCTCATCAAATCTCTCACGTTTGAATTTCTCCGGTGACTGTGAGATCGGTCCTCTCTTTCCCGTTGGATCTTGTAACGGAAAAATCATATCCGCAAGATTCTTTTCCGCCGGAGCTAGAGCTTCCGGCGCTCTCAATGGCTCCTTGGATATACTTTCTCCGTTCGATGCGTCCGGCCACGGCAGGTATAAATATATGTCTTTTATTTTGGTAAATTATAAATTCATTCTAGTCAACTGCAAAATATAAATATATCTTTATTTTTGGTAACTCTATAAGGATTTGTCTAAATTTTTGGTAAATTATGGAGATAAGACAGTGCACTATTGATGTAAAATTGACTGTAAATATTTTGACTTTAGTATTTTTTATTTTTTTGGTTAGCATGGATATAACTTCTGAAAAGGTTCAAGATTTTTTTAAAAATAAAAAGAATTAGGTACTACAGTAAGTATTTTCCTGCAGCAATATAAGTCTTGTTTATGTCTATAATTATGTCTTATTTTATGGGGTAAAAAAAAGTATTTTTTATTTATAAATATTTTTAACTGGGTGAATTATGTCTTCATTTTATTGATTTTGTAAGTTCTAAATTTATCTCAATATTTTGGGTAACTTTAAAATATGTATTTTGCTAGCTTGTTATACATTTTTTGTTTGTAGCATAAGTAGTATTTAGTATTTAGTACTATATAAGATTTCATTTTGGTTTGTACAAAAAAAAAAAAAAAAAGGATTTGATTTGGCCGGTTTGGTTCAGCCACGTGGCATCCATCGCAGCCGGAAACGCGGGAGTTCCGGTGGTCGTCGACGGGTTCTCCTACGGCCGTGCCAGCGGTATGGCTCCTCGTGCACGGTTCGTCAACTCATTCAAATTAATTAGCTTATATTACAATTTGAGAAGATTTAAGAATTAAGACTACTTTATAATACTCTCTAATATTGCTTTGAATTATTTACAAGTTATTTTATTGGCTCATGTGGCAGAATAGCCATTTACAAGGCGATTTATCCATCAATCGGAACTCTTGTTGACGTCATTGCAGCCATCGACCAAGTAAACAAAATATAAACACAAGACATAGACTAAACTTAGTGTCTTTAACTATTTTATTTATTTTAATTTTATCATAGGCAATAATAGACGGCGTACATGTGCTGACGCTGTCAGTGGGACCGGACGAACCACCGGTAGATAAGCCGACGGTACTTGGTATCTTCGACATTGCAATGCTATATGCTAGAAAAGCCGGAGTCTATTATTGAAAAAAAGAAGTTATTGGTTACTATTTTTGGTAGGTTTTCCTATAATATTTGTGAAGTATTTGCTTATTTTTTTTATACATTTTGAAATTATAGGTCCAACTTTTGGAGCTCCATTACTTCAACACAGGCTAGTTTTAGCCAGCGATGCAGTTAGAACAAATGGCTCGGTTCCACAAACCCTAACCGCAGATGTTGAAGAATGTCAGCGGCCGGAGAATTTCGATCCAGCTGTGGTTCTTGGAAGTATTGTGATTTGTATTTTTTCTGACGGCTTCTACAATCGAATGTCAACCGTCCGAGCCATCGCTCAAACCACCATGAAACTTGGTTTCATGGGTTTCATACTGATTGCAAATCCTAGATTCGGCGATTATGTTGCAGAACCAGTGATACTTTCGGCTCCCGGTATTCTAATCCCGAAAGTAATAGATTCCCAGGTAATTTACATTAATCAATCCATCAAAATTTGCAATAAGTGACAATATTTTCTTATGGTATTTACTATTTAGATCAAATCCATATCATAAGAAAATAACTGTCATAACATATTTTGGCATGTTCAAGACTAAAGAACAGCCTAGAAATGTAAAGTTATCGCAATATAGACCCATAAGTTTAGGATTTTAAGCAGTCGATTATAAGTAAATATTCTAAGAAGGATCTGTAGTATAGTCTAGCAAATATATATAACTTTGAATATGTGATAATTTTGTGGATGACTATAGTACATATTTTGTCACTTAGCAATAATGAGACTCACAATTATGTATAGTATTGAACTTGACTGAAGTAACTACATTCATGTTTCATAACAAACTAGTCATTTTTATGTAATCGAAATTATATTTCTCTACATAAATATACTGAGACTTTATCATGTTAGATTATTATGAGGTACTACGAAGACAAAACCTACAAAGACAAGGGAGGATTGGTGACGCAATTCGGGGCACGTGCCAGAATTGGTGAGGGCCGAAACTCGGTCTTTACCGGAAAAGCACCAGCTGTGAGCAGATTCTCTTCGAGAGGGCCAGCTATTATCGATGCAAATCGGAATCTTTTAGACGTGCTTAAGCCAGATATTCTTGCACCTGGTCACCAAATCTGGGGAGCTTGGAGCCTTCCTAGTGCCTTTGAACCTATTCTCAAAGGTATTTACTTTAACATCCCTCATGTTTTGTATCTTATTCAATTTTTTCCCTTAAGTTTATAATTGGTTTCTTGCATAGGACGTAGCTTTGCAATATTGTCGGGAACAAGCATGGCAGCTCCTCATATAGCAGGGGTTGGTGCACTAATAAAGCAGCTTAATCCTTCTTGGACTCCGGCCATGATTGCGTCGACCATTTCCACCACAGCCACCGGATACGATAGTTCAGGTGAAAAGATATCGGCCGAGTCTTATGGAATCGGTGCATTGGATCAGTCTAATAATTTTGATCATGGTGCTGGCCTTGTTAATCCTGGCAGAGCCATAGATCCAGGACTGGTGTTACCCACAGGTAAACACTTTTACTTATCATGCATTGGCAAGTAAAAGTTAGTGCTTTTAGTGTAAACTAAACAAAAATTGGGTTACTTATAATAATCAGCGTTAATTGTTTGTTTTTTGGGGCATTGGACCAGTTTTTGAAGACTACATTAGTTTCTTGTGCTCACTGCCAAACATTGACCCGGTCATGATCCAAGCGGCAACTGGATTTTGGTGCACCACTGTGCTTAGCCATCCGGCGAATCTTAATCATCCGTCAGTGACTATATCTGCACTTAAAGAGTCACTTGTGGTGAGGAGAAGTTTCCAAAACGTCTCCAACAAAACTGAGTCATATCTTGGTTCGGTTCGACCTCCCAATGGTACATCTGTAAGGTTAAGCCCATCTTGGTTTACTATACGGCCACAGAGCATCCAAGATCTGGAAATTATGTTCAATGTCACAGAAGTCCAAGACCAGTTTACATTTGGTGAAATTGTTCTTACCGGAAGCTTAAACCATATTGTAAGAATACCGTTGTCGGTTAAGACCGTACCGTTTTAGAAAAGTAAAAAACAAAAACAAGTAAAACTTCTATAAATTAGTAATATTGAGACTAGGATATTTTATTAATTTATTAAATTATTAATTTATAAATGTAGTAACTGAATGAAAATGTTAGTTTATCGATATTAATTTATTGAGGTTTCATTGTACTTTTTATATTCTTCCATATTTAAAAAAAAAATCAGTCACAAGCATGAACAATGAGCAACTTTATATTCTCAAAATAAACATTACAAACTACTACAACCAAATTAAGTGCAATCATAACCTACAACTCTTGTGAAAGTTGGGGTTACAATCTTAAAACTCTCATCACTGTAATAAAATATCACATAGCTATGTTACAAAGAAGAAAGGATACGTTAAGGATAACGTTCACACGATTTTCTTTAAGGTCTAAGATGTTTCTACATTCATATATTTCGAATTTATTTTTACTTAAACTAGACAAAGCAATTAAACAACTAATACGGTGGTCCACGTGGGTGCGGCCCTGTTGCTCTTGGAAACCAGGTAGCTCCAGGAGGTGGAGGTGGTGGCCCCGGTGGATCAGGTCCTGGAGGAGGTGGAGGTGGTGCTTGAGGTCCTGGAGGAGGTGGAGGTGGTGGATGAGGTCCTGGAGGAGGTGGAGGTGGTTGGTTAGGTCCCGGAGGAGGTGGTGGGTGACGTCCTCGAGGAGGTGGAGGATGAGGCATCTTGATATTTGGAGCTTTGTTTATTGCAATATTTGTGTTATGTTACTTAGTTTATATAACTTCAAGATTGAAAATCTTTGTTACCAATAAGTCTTTGAAGTGTAAAAGAATCTCATTAGTAATATGTTTGGTAGAAAGGAATGGTAGATTGGTAGTCATACAACTTTATTGAAGAGAAATTAGCTTCAAGAGAATTTGTTGTCCAGTCTTATAGTTCAGATAACTAAAACATAAAATTAATTAAGGGTTTGAATTATGCCTACTATTATATAAGTCAGATAACTTCTACATCACGTTTTTTACCAAATACCCCAAAACAAAAACGTATCAGTAATAGATAACTCAAATTGTAGCCGCTACAAAGAAAATATAATAATCAGTTTAATAAACCGAACCAATTCAAACAACAATTAAAAAAGAAAACAAAGAATCAATCTTCACTACACATACATTCTTTACATCTTGGGTAACGGTAAACGCTGCGACCAGTTGGTCTAACCAATACATGTTTGGTTTGCCTAACCGTTTTTCTCACTCTTTGCTCGAACACTTTCCACTCTATAGTATTGTTCTTCAACAATATATCCGAGAATCTCCGTTTGTTCGGTCTAATCGTCGGCATTTTCCCTGCTCCGTAGTAAATCCGATAACCCGAGACAAGAGACGACAATTGACTCCCTGAATCCGTCATCGCAAAAGCATCCGATGCAGCGCAAGCAATGAAATCAAGAACCGCTAGCTACAATAACCGGAAAGATAAAAAAAAAGTCCGGTTTAGTTTCAAGAAGAAAGTTAACCGATTTAAACCGAAATGTAGTTTAATTTTTTCACCTGAGATGAGAAGTTCTTGAAAGGCTCTAGCTCAGTTTGAGAGAGTACATTCTCTTTGGTGACTAGATTCGGGTAAAGACTCGTTAAAGCAGCTAACCGTTTCATTCCACCGTAAATATTCGCGCCAGCTACGAAAACACGGGTCTTGCGGTTGAACCCGAGACCCGCAAGCATAAGCACAGCTTCTTCAGGTGATAACGGACAAAGCCCTTCCGTTCTCAGATCCTCTGGAGAAGGCATTCTACAAAAGAGATAGCGTGTGAAAACCAAAGAGAGGAAAAGATTAAAAAGAGAGGAAAAGATTAAAAAGAGAGGAAAAGAAACAAACTTTGTCGTCTTTGTTAGATTTGCTAACGTTGGGAAATGTTTTTCCCTGTAAGCATCAAGTTCGGTCTTTTCAGCATCGCCTCCTCCGAAGTAACAAAGAGAATGAGCCACCATATCGATTTCAAACCTTAGATGTACTGCTAGATACTTAGAAGCTTTATGGAGAGGACCAGCCTTCTTGTCCAATATGAATGATGCAAATTTTGGACCGACGAGATAGGGGTCGACCGGTGCGAGGTGTGATCCGCTATCTCGTAATCGCCTTACGAGAATTGCACCGATTTCTTGTATCTTTGGAACGAAGTTTAGTGCGTGAAAATTACATCTACACCGCAGCCTCTACTTCCACAGCAAAAAGTTGGTTCATTACGGGTTAGATTACGAACCGAACCCGAACTTAAACTGAAATGCGAAAAGAAAAGTTATTTTTACCTGTAACTCAAACGGTATCGGATCGAAAGCCAAACGGTTACCGAATCCGAAGAAATGAACAACTCTGTTCTTGAGTAGTAGAGGAAGAATGTGTTTCATATAAAACCCTGGCTTGGCTTCTTTCATAACATCCATATCCGTAACCTTAGAAGACAAAACTTATATAAGTAAAATAAAAAAAAGATGAAAAAAAAAACAAAAGCGGTATATATAAAGAACTTACGAGGCTGCCAATGGCTTCAAGATCTAGAGATTGTAGCTCTTTTGGTAGTTTCTTAACAATCTTGATATCAGGAGATAGATATTTAATAAAATGTTCCACTTGATAGATATCTCCAAACTGACTATTTACCAAATCAAGAATGTCAAATTTCTGAAAAAAATGCATTGATATAGTTAGAGAACGAGATAGAGAAATGAGGGGACCTTACAATAGTTACCTTGCATCAGTCCAAACATCGCTGAACATGAATTTGGGAACAACTAGTGTCGCATTGAGCATCCGCGCAACAACAACAATGTTACAAACCTGTTTTTTTACAGTTTCATCGCGGAATGATCTAACGGTTAAGTCGATAAATTAAAAAAAAAGTTGGACTAAAGTAATAACGCAAATTATATAACTTACAGCAACTCTTTGTTGATTTATCCCACCATTTGCAGTTACCATTATATATCCATTTTTCCCATCTAAAAATCCACACAAAATCAGGAAAACTTATAAAAACCGATTTAGCAAGAATAGTAAATTCACTAAGAGTATAAGAATAAGAGACCATTAGGCTTCCAAGAACGTTGATCAGCACAAGGCTTCCAAGACAAAGCTTGGTCTTTTGGTTCACGCCACAGCTCCTTTGGTTCAAGTTTGTCTTGCCCCTAAACAAAATATATTTTTACGGTTTAGAATTCGAAAATATCGAAAAGCTGAAGGATGATAAAACAATTTAAACAGTAATGAAAATAATAATAATCATACCTCAGCTAAAGCATGAGAAGCAAAAGCCAACATTCTACCATAAGTTCCATTATATTTCTTCTTTGGTTTTCCCATCTTCTTCTTCTTCATCTCTCCATGCTATCAAATCACAATCACACAAACATCAATCCAAATGCTAAAACCATGTAATATAATATGTAAATACCATTTACCACAATAATTTCATACTTCATCTAACAAAATCCTAAACATTTAAGTTTAAATTTTTACACAAATTTAGCCGTTTAATCATTGGTTTAAAACTTTAAACTAAAGATCTCTTTTTCTACTTTGGGAAATGTGAAATTGACTTGACAACAAGAAGAAACCGACAGTAAAAAAAGTTTTACGATTACAATAAATTAATAACCATCACATATTTTAAATTTTAACTAATTTACCTGTACAGACGCCGACACTTTAACGGATACCCGTTTCGTAGTCGGGTTTGGATCCGGGTTAAGTTTCACATTCGGGTTAAGATTCGGTTTTTTGGAGAATCCTCTTCGAAGCCAAGCTCGACCTTCATGGAGCTGAGAAAGCATAAACCAATTAACGAAAATGAAGAAACCAACAAGTGCGATTACACATGCGGCGGTTTTAGCCGTTCTGATTCTTTTCCTCTTCCCTCTCTTCCGGTTTAGATCTCCGTTGATCCAAGACGAAATCAACCCGATTAAATCCGACCCGGTATTTCGAAGTTTGCCACCAGCTACTTCTGAGAACCGGGTTGGTCCGATTCGGGTTGGTGATTGAACCGGAGTAGTAGTAGCTCCTCCTTGGATCCGATCTTGAATTCGAACATCGCAAGTCTCTGGTTTTTCTTCATCAGGTCTCTCCGTAGCCATGGCTCACTCACTCAATCAGAGAGAAAAAACTTGATGAATTTAACGAAGCTACTGTAACTGAAGAGAGAGAAGAGAGAGCTTAACTCGAGTTTCAGTGATGTTTTATTTTTATTTTGTCCGAACGTTATTAGTATATTAATGGTTTTAATTATTTAACCCTTGAGATTGACGCTGCTATTATTAATACGTAGCTCCCTTTCCTTTGGATTTATGTAATAGAAATGCTAACCTATTTTATGTATGTTGATTTTCTTTTTTTGTCAAAAAAAATTAAACCACAACTTTGGTTCAGTCAAAAGTAAAAAAAAATCCGACAAGTATACTGTTTTTGGCATTTTCCTTTAATAGCATAAAATAAAAATTTTGTGACTTAAATAACATATATTTTCATTTAAGACAAAAATATCTAAGTTTAAAAAAAAATTATTATCTTAAAAGAAAAATGATAGCTGATAAATCCGGACTGAGCACTAGCTCATTAACAATTAGCCCACATTATTTCTTAAATAAATAGTTTTAAAATAAATAGATTTTATAAATAGTTTATTAATTATATTTTATATGATATCATGATTATATTACAGTAGGTAGAGCAGAACTATTATTCTTTTTGTTTTCAATTTTTTTTTCTATTTCAATAAAAATAAATCATTATTGGTCCGACCTTAAGACCCACTCTATTTATTTTTTCTCATTTATACTTGTGTTATATTCAATACAACAATAGCTTTGAGCCTGTAATTATTAAGACCAAGGAGTGCCTCACGTGGTTAAATATATGGCTAAGTCTGCTTCGGATGGACTAAAGAGCATGAATTCTCCAGACATATCAAGATCGACGTGCTTGATCTTCGGCTGGCCAATGCACAGACATGCATGTAATATCTTGTTGATTGGGGATGAAAGCAGGCACATGACATTAGTGCCTATCAACCATAGACATGTCTGGCCTGACATGGTGAGTCCCTTAATATTTAGTTTACTATTCTTGCTTATAATGAAACTCGAGACAAATGACTATTTTTTCTCAGTTCAAAGATTGCATTTTCCAATGGATAGATTGGCGTCAAGCCAGACTATTTTTCTGCCAAGACTCGCAAGTAAATAGCATAATTGAATATAAGTGATTACTGACTTATAAGTAGGGGCATATAATATAAACTAAAATTTTCTTAATATATGTAAAACGTGTTAAAATAACATTCTTTCAGAAACAAAGGGAGTACAACAAACATTTAAATATGGATATGAATTTTTTTTTTTTAAATTCATAGCAAAATTAAATGAATATTTCATAAATAAGTTAAAAGAAATGAAATTGTTGATGAAACTGAAGTTAAATGAAAAGATTTCATAAATATTTCAGAACATACTTATTAAAAACATTCCTAAACTTACACAACCTTTCTTCTAATAATTATTATCTAATATATCTAAATAAACAAAAATATTGATGAACATTTTCTAAATAAGTTAAAAGAAAAGAAAATTGTTGATGAAAATGAAGTTATATGAAAATATTTCGTAAATATTTCAGAACATACTTATTAAAAACGTTCCTAAACTTATACAAAAAAAGGTTAATAAAAAACCAAAAAATATTATCATGCCTCAGTGGTTATTATTAGTTCTGTTAGTTTTAAATAATTATGTGTAGATATATAACATTTTTAATTAATCCACATTTTTTTAGTTTTCCTGTTTTTAATTAGTTGTGTACATATCTTATTAAATAAATTTGGATTGTATTCACCAGAAGCCAACACATGTCAAAATTATAACTCACGAAAATATTATTATTGTTTTACTAAAATTATTATTTCTTAATATATGTGAAACGTGTCAAAATTATAAAATATTTTTTTTTTTACTAAAAGATATTTTTTAAGTGAATATAATTTCTAGAAAAAAACAATTTTAAAAAATAAAATATATTATTTGTTTTATTTTACAAAAAAATAATTTTTTTTTATTTTGGAACAAAACAAAGAAAAGCTTTTTAAAATCCCTTAATTATATCTTAATAATTACCTAAAATAAAACAGATTCTGAAAAAATCTTAACATCTTCATCTTTGACTAAATAATACTTGGACTAATTTGTTTTCTAAACTCAATAATATTTTAAATAATTATTTTTTCAGGGGAAAAATAATAAAAAAATTTGTTTATCAAATAGAATTCAAATAAAAATTTATTGTCTTTTGTTGACGAATTCATATTTGATTCATGTTTTTTGTTGGAGCTAATGCTGTTTTAGCTTTATAATTTGTTTGACATGAATCTTTAAGGCAAAACTTTAGTTAGAGTAATTATAATAAAAACTTATGTTTTAAATTTTTTATGTTTCAAATGATTATATTTTTGATATTTTTTAGGAAGGAAAATAATGCATCTTTATCTTAAAACTTGTAAAAAATAAAAAAAATAATTGTTATTATTTAGAAAATTCGTTTTTATTTATTAAAATATATGACTTATAAATTAAATAAGGGTAAAGCTCTTCCTTATGCTCTTGAAGGTACCCTTTTTGATTTTGATTATTAGGGTTTATCAATTGAATCTAAATGTCTATTTCAGGGAAAGATGTAACTGGAATTGCTCTAACAGGTTCTGAGAAAACTGGAGCTAAGTTTCTTATTAGGTTGCTACACCTGGTCGTCTTTGGGATCATATGTCTGACACAAAAGGGTTTTTCTCTGAAAACATTGAAATATCTGGTAAATTTTATACTTCATCTTTTTCGTTTTCGTGTACTCTCTTTTTAGTTCTTATCATTCTTACATTTACTTCACACTTTATACAACAGGTTCTTGATGAAGCCGATAGACAACTGAATGAAGATTTTGAAAAATCTCTTAACATGATTTTGGAAGAGATCCCTCGCGACCGTAAAACATATATTTTTTCAGCCACTATGACTACAAAGGTAGGGGCCGTTGCTTGATAGTGCTGTTGTTTTGATTGATCAAAGTCACTAAAATTTGTCGTTGGGCTCTTAGGGTACTCGTTGATTTCCACCCGAACATGTGAGGGTACTCGTCTTACGGCATTGATGCTTCAGAGTCTTGGTTTTAGAGCCATTTCTATCAGTGGTCAAATGACTCAGGTAAATGATGCATTCTAGTTTCCAAACAATTTTTTTTTGAATTATTGTCAAATTTTATTCAAAGAAAAAAAACAATTCTTACATTTTAATGCATATTTTTTTTGTTCTTTTTCTGTTTTAAACACAACTCCAACAAAAACTGGTTATCCTTGATGTTGTCTTGCTTCAAACCACATTTCAATGTCACCTTCATACCGCAAGTCTCCATTGTGCTTAATCGGTTTCTAAACATTTCACGACTCAATTCTCTCAAAACATTTCTCCTTCTTTGCAGTCAAAGAAACTAGGAGCATTGAATAAGTTCAAAGCAGGGGAATGTAATATTTCACTGACGTGGCTAGTAGAGGGCTTGATATCCCTTCGGTTTGATATGGTTATCAATTACGACATTCCCACAAATTCAAAGGATAGTCCTTCTCTTTCGGCAAAATCCCGTAAAAACCTTCAAGATTGCATGCCAAGCACTTCTACTTTAAACCTAATCTTCAAAGTGGTATTCTGATTCATCATAACACTTCAATCATGAAAAAAATAACTCTAGATGTCTTGGTTGTCATATAACACATATATGTCATGCTTACATGGTATACATGTTTAATTTTTCTGTAAACAGAATTAACTTTTTCGTGAAATTAGCACAAAATTTACTTTTACCTTGAGGATTTAAAATAAGAGTAAAAACTTTGAAGGTTTTAAAGTAAAAGTTTTTGTCACCTTGCAAGTTTTTCTATGGGATTTTCCTCTTATAGTTCTTCTCATGAATACAATTTCTTTATTGAGAACCACATTTGATCTTCCAAATTAGGGTCATAGGATTACATCCATAGAGTAGGAAGAACTGCCATTTTTTTTTATTAGGTAGACATCTGTTCTTGCTGATATGGTAAATTATACAAAAAGTTCCATTCCTACCATTTGATTCAAAGATTTGAATTAAAATACAATTACAAACAAAGTATAGGGATCATACAAAATCTAAAATAAATACTTAGCCATAGATTGGACAACCTTGCTGCATATGCCACGTGAGCAGGTAACGGTTATACCGACGTCGTTTATTTTCAGTAAAACGTCGTTTTTCAAATAGCGTGCCATCACGTTAAATCTAGTCATATTTTATTTTATTTTACTCCCAATTTGAATTACTTTTCTTACGTCCAAATCAAAGTGATTCAATCTATACTATATCTAGTATCTACATTATTCTTTTCTTATTGTGACCACCTTGTAAGGGCATCACAACTTTTTTTCCTAAAGACGTGCGTTAAGACTTCACTAATTGGATTAAACGGTAATTGTATTTGTAACACTAGCATTAGATTAGAAATATATAAGCTATTTTTCATGATAGTATATTTGAGTCAACTATGAAGTCATTATCTTCTTTTTGGCAACTAAGTCATTATTTTATCTATTTGATCCAACTTTGTTTGTCATATAAGCATTGAAATAGTTAAGCTTAGATAGACACATTGCCCTGGAAAATTCAGCTTGATATGTTTTATATATCTCAAAAATTACGAGATTTTTCTCCTTTTTTTTTTCTTGGTCAAACATCATCTAGAATTTCCGAGATTTTTCAAGTTTGAATACAAATAGTTATACTTAAAAATGTGCAATTTTTATTTTAAAAAATACAAATGATAGAAATTTGGCATTTGGATATTCGTACCGAAAAATTATGGAAAATGTATGATAATTAATAAAAAAACCCCTCTTCACAATTTTCTTTCTTAATTTTAAGTCAATTTAGCATTAACCAAATTGAAGAAATAGTCTGTGAGTTAGACGGCCAACCAAACGTTAAGAGTGTAAATGGTTAAATAAAGCTTTCAACTTTTTCGTCTTCTCCGTGTATTAACAGCGTTTTGCATTGACAAAAAACGGCATGAAGTCTCTCTTCTTCTCTTCCCAATCTGTCTTCTATTATTAACACAAAGTTACAGCACCGATCTCTCTGTTTATTATATACTCTGTTTTTTTTTCTCTGTCTTTTTTTCTTTTTTTTCTCTCTTTCTTTTCTCTTTTCTCTCAATCTTTGTGTCAGAGGAAAGAGAAAAGAAAGCTAAAAAGAGTTGTTTCGCTTGAG
Source organism: Cardamine flexuosa (assembly GCA_963555745.1). Lineage (NCBI taxonomy): Eukaryota > Viridiplantae > Streptophyta > Magnoliopsida > Brassicales > Brassicaceae > Cardamine > Cardamine flexuosa. Next base: position 21,425,712 of record OY743220.1, on the reverse strand, counting down.
CAATGCTTGAAGATTAGATTCAAACCTTCTATACAATCTGATCGCAAGATTACTTTTTTGAAGATCATCATTAGGAAAAAAAGGGTAAAAATTTATTTGGTCAACGACAGGTGCTAAAAACATTTCTAGGAAATGAGATTTTTAACCTTAAACCTCTCATTTTTCTCTGTTTTTGTTTTGGCAGGTGAAGAGATTTTTTAGGGTTTATATAGTTTTTTGAGAGATGGCAACACTATCAGATATTGGAGTTGCAGCAGCGATTAACATTATAAGTGCATTGATATTTCTATTGCTATTTGCAATCTTGAGAATCCAACCATTTAATGATAGGGTTTATTTCCCTAAATGGTACTTAAAAGGTATACGAAACACTCCTGTGAATTCGGGTGCTTTCGTGAAAAAGATTGTGAACTTAGACTTTCGTTCATACGTACGGTTCTTGAATTGGATGCCGGCGGCGTTACAGATGCCAGAACCTGAACTTATTGATCATGCTGGTTTGGATTCTGCTGTTTACTTGAGGATTTACTTAATTGGGTAAATTTAAAATGTTTCAAAATGTTACTTACTGATAATAGCTTTTTGTTTTTTTTTTTCTAATGGTTTTTTTTTTGTTACTATTTTTTATATAGGCTTAAGATATTTGTTCCTATCGCATTGCTTTCTTGGTCAATTTTAGTACCTGTTAATTGGACTAGTGATGGATTGCAGTTTGCTAAACTTCGTAATGTGACATCGAGTGATATCGATAAGCTTTCGATTTCGAATGTCGAACGTGGATCAGATAGGTTTGTTGATTAAAGAAAGAAAAAAAATCTCTAAGTTGCTTTGATGCTTTTTGAAATTTTGAACTATATGATGATTAGAATATTTTTGATTTGGTTATAAGGTTTTGGGCTCATCTTGTGATGGCTTATGCATTCACATTTTGGACTTGCTATGTTCTAATGAAAGAATATGAGAAAATAGCTGCAATGCGGTTATCATTTCTACAATCCGAGAAGCGACGTGCTGATCAATTCACTGTAAAGATCTCTTTGCTTATTTGGTCTTAACATTGTATACATAAGATAGGTTTTAATTTGTTTAAATGTTGTTTGCTAATTGACAGGTTCTTGTTAGGAACGTACCACCGGAATCAGACGAGTCAATAAGCGAAAATGTGGAGCATTTCTTTCTAGTTAACCATCCTGACCATTATCTTACACACCAGGTTTAGATCATAACCCCATAAAGAATCGGATCTTTGGTTCAGTTTATCGGTATTTTCTCGGTTAAGTTTTTTGAGTATATGTCTAGGTGGTGTACAATGCAAACGAATTGGCTAAATTGGTAGCTGAGAAGAAGAAAATGCAGAATTGGTTTGATTATTACCTTTTGAAGTATACAAGAAACAAAGAACAAAGGCCAAGAGCAAAGGTAAATACTTGGAAAAACCCTAAAGGCTAAAGACAAAAACACATGGAGATATAAGCTTTTGTCTAATTCTGTTTCATCTTGCAGTTGGGATTTCTCGGACTATGGGGAAAGAAAGTAGATGCAATGGATCATTACACAGCTGAGCTAGAGAAACTTAGCGAGCAAGTAAGTATTGTTTTTTTTCTAGGGTTTGATTTTCAGTTTTTGGACGTTTAGGCTAATTTGATTTTCACAGATAATGGAAGAGAGAAAAAGAGTAAAGAAAGGTGACAAAAACGTAATGCCAGCAGCTTTTGTGTCTTTTAAAACGCGTTGGGGAGCAGCGGTTTGCGCGCAGACACAACAGACAAAGAATCCAACAGAATGGTTAACCGAATGGGCTCCTGAGGCAAGAGAAGTGTTCTGGCAAAACCTAGCAATGCCTTACGTGTCTCTCAAGGTAAGGAGATTTGTAATGCACATAGCCTTCTTCTTCCTCACTTTCTTCTTCATTATCCCTATCGCATTCGTGCAATCGCTAGCGAGTATTGAAGGTATCCAGAAATCTGCTCCATTCCTCAGTCCCATCATTGAAAAGTAAGTACATTTTCTTGAGTTTTTTTGTCTTTTTTCAAATGAGAATATATGCTTGATTCAACTAAAACCAATGTTGCGTGTGTAGGAATTTTATGAAATCATTGATCCAAGGGTTTCTTCCCGGTATAGTCTTGAAGCTCTTTTTGATATTTCTACCAGCAATTTTGATGATCATGTCGAAATTCGAAGGGTTTGTTTCGATATCTTCGTTAGAAAGAAGAGCGGCTTATCGATATTATCTGTTCAACTTAGTGAATGTTTTCCTTGGAAGTATCATCACTGGATCTGCATTTGAACAACTCGATTCTTTTCTTAAACAATCCGCAAACCAGTAAGGCTCGCTCACAAACACTTTAAACTCTAAGGAAACACTCTTCTCAACTTTTATACATTTCTTGTTTTAGGATTCCACGGACAGTTGGAGTTGCGATACCGATAAAAGCAACGTTCTTTATAACTTATATAATGGTTGACGGTTGGGCGGGTGTGGCGGGAGAGATTCTTAGGCTTAAACCGTTAATAATTTTCCATTTGAAAAACTTCTTTTTAGTGAAAACTGAAAAGGATAGAGAAGAAGCTATGGATCCAGGACAAATCGAGTTTTACGCTACCGAGCCTCGGATTCAACTCTACTTCCTCCTAGGCCTTGTCTATGCACCAGTCACACCTATTCTACTTCCTTTCATCATCGTCTTCTTCGGTTTGGCCTACCTTATTTTTCGTCATCAGGTACTAAGAAACAAGCTTGCTTTTTCTGCAAGTTAACATTTTCTTTCATCTAGTCTTCACTTTGGATTTTCGGTCTGGGTTATTGGAATTTCGGTTTGGTTTTTGATTAGTTCTTTAATTTTCAAATGTTTGTTTGGATATCTATAGTAAAACTATTTTAATCAAGTTAAGATTAATAGGTAGTCCAATATCATCATAATAGGATTATATGAAAATATATCTAATAATGATGTAACATACGATATTTAATTTCCAGATAATTGGAGTCAGTCGGTCTGAACCAAACCATGATTGCATTTGGTTTTATTGGTTTATTAGCTAAACCGAGTTTCTGTGCAGATCATAAATGTGTACAACCAAGAGTATGAGAGTGCAGCTGCTTTCTGGCCAGACGTTCATGGACGTATAATATCAGCATTGATAATCTCACAAATCCTTTTGTTGGGATTAATGAGCACAAAAGGAAAGGTTCAGTCCACACCGTTTCTCCTCGTTCTAGCGATTCTCACCTTTGGTTTTCATCGGTTTTGTAAAAGCCGGTACGAATCAGCATTCGTCATTAACCCTTTGCAGGTAACCCCCACAACATTCAAATCTAATTTTCTTATACCAAGATCGAAAAATCTTAGTCTTAGCCTACCCGAGTAAGTTAACCGGTTATATAGTTTTAACTTATCTAAACTTATTTTGATCGGTTTGGTATGTGTACCGGTTTACAGGAAGCTATGATTAAGGATACATTGGAAAGAGCAAGAGAACCACATTTGAATTTGAAAGGATTTCTTAAGAACGCATACATTCATCCGGTTTTCAAAGATGACGAAGAATATGAAGATGACCAGTTTGATGAATTAATGGAGGATTCAGACGACGAAAATTGTGTAGTTGTACCGACCAAACGTCAATCACGGAGAACTACCGCGGCAAATAGCAATGCGAGCGGTGGCTCGTCGTCACAGTCACTGCCTTCTAATCGTATTGACACCGGTAAGGGAAAAGCGGATTCTTGATTGCCAATGAGTAAATCACTCAACCAGATTGGTATAGAAGAGACGGAACAAATACGTAGAGATATTTTTGTTTTTTTTACGTGTTGTGGAAGGTTTTGTATATTTTGTATCATTGGTTTGTTTGAGTTTGTTCTCAGTTATTCCAATACATGGTTGCAGCCCCGGTCCAACCTTTTTTTGCCCCTCGGGATTTTATTTTATTTTATTGGTCCTTCTTTATAACAATTTTTTTTTACCCTTCTGAACATTTTAATAGAAATGGACTTTCTTCTTTATTTTTTAATAGAAAAATGAAAAAGGATGATCAAATAGATATTTTGGGTAAACACAAAAAGACTCCTTTTGCTTAACAAATTTTTTGAAAAACAATAATGGCCCATGCGTCATAGTCTTTTTGTCATCCCACTTGCGTCGGGATAATGGTTGTGTACAAATAATTCTCATTAAAAACGAATTTGTAAAACTCATAATGTATTATTGGTTACATTAAAACTCACAATGTATTATTGGTTACATTAAGGTTTTAAATAAATTTGGTGGGTAGGATGGATAAAACCATTTACAGAGTGAATCAATATATGTTTACCATTTATATGTTATAATTCATAGTGGTGCGGACAAACAAAAATATGTTGCAGACCAACTACATACGGGTTTGAAAATATATTTTTTCGACATGTACTTTTTCCCTGTTACCTTTTCTACATGTACAAACATCCAATGACGATATAAACCCAAACTCAAAAAATTCAAAATTTGGACCTAAACTTGTCGTTCCATTCCAAATTACCGTTGTGGATGATTACTCAGCTGACACTCGGTTGATGATGTGGTCGAAACAACATTGTTTTAGTGTTTGGCTTAAACTTTTACTTTTTTAAATGAACTACCCTAAACTCGAACCCGCAACATTACACACATTTATACATGTGCATTACCATATGACCCAAAGTCTTTCACGACATTAACTCAAACATTAAAATTTATAAACCTTACCAGGTTGTATGAAATTGGGGAAAAAATAATTAGACAATTTGAAACCCTAAATTAAATTTCCCCCCAAATTACCACCTCCACCTCCTCCAGGACCTGATCCACCGGGGCCGCCACCTCCACCTCCTGGAACTACCTGGTTTCCAAGATCAACAGGGCCGCACCCACGTGGACCACCGTATTAGTTGTTATAACTGATTCGCCTAGTTTAAGTAAAAGTAATTCGAAATATATGAATGTAGAAACATCTTAGACCTTAAAGAAAATCGTATGATTGTTATCCTTAAATGATCCTTTCTTCTTTGTAACATAGCTATGTGATATTTTATTACAGTGATGAGAGTTTTAAGATTGTAACCCCAACTTTCACAAGAGTTGTAGGTTATGATTGCACTTAATTTGGTTGTAGTAGTTTGTAATGTTTATTTTGAGAATATAAAGTTGCTCATTGTTCATGCTTGTGACTGACTTTTTTAAAATATGGAAGAATATAAAAAGTACAATGAAACCTTTATAAATTAATACTCAATAAATTAGTATCGATAAACTAACATTTTCATTCAGTTACTATATTTATAAATTAATAATTTAATAAATTAATAAAATATTCTATTCTCAATATTATTAATTTATAGGAATTTTACTTGTTTTTGTTTTTTACTTTTCTAAAACGGTACGGTCTTAACCGACAACGGTATTTTTACAATATGGTTTAAGCTTCCGGTAAGAACAATTTCACCAAATGTAAACTGGTCTTGGACTTCTGTGACATTGAACATAATTTCCAGATCTTGGATGCTCTGTGGCCGTATAGTAAACCAAGATGGGCTTAACCTTACAGATGTACCATTTGGAGGTCGAACCGAACCAAGATATGACTCAGTTTTGTTGGAGACGTTTTGAAAACTTCTCCTCACCACAAGTGACTCTTTAAGTGTAGATATAGTCACTGACGGATGATTAAGATTCGCCGGGTGGCTAAGCACAGTGGTGCACCAAAATCCGGTGGCCGCTTGAATCATGACCGGGTCAATGTTTGGGAGTGAGCACAAGAAACTAATGTAGTCTTCAAAAACTGGTCCAGTGCCCAAAAAAAAACAATTAACGTTAATTATTATAAGTAACCCAATTTTTGTTTAGTTTACACTAAAAGCACTAACTTTGTAATTCACCAATTCTTGCCAATGCATGATGAGTAAAAGTGTTTACCTGTGGGTAACACCAGTCCTGGATCTATGGCTCTACCAGGATTGACAAGGCCAGCACCATGATCAAAACTATTAGATGGATCCAATGCACCAATTCCATAGGACTCGGCGGATATCTTTTCACCTGAACTGTCGTATCCGGTGGCTGTGGTGGAGATGGCCGACGCAATCATGGCCGGAGTCCAAGAAGGATTAAGCTGCTTTATTAGTGCACCAATCCCTGCTATATGAGGAGCTGCCATGCTTGTTCCCGACAATATTGCAAAGCTACGTCCTACACAAGAAACCAATTATAAACTTGAGGGAAAAATTGAATAAGACACAAAACATGAGGGATGTTAAAGTAAAAACCTTTGAGAATAGGTTCAAAGGCACTAGGAAGGCTCCAAGCGCCCCAGATTTGGTGACCAGGTGCAAGAATATCTGGCTTAAGCACGTCTAAAAGATTCCGATTTGCATCGATAAAAGCTGGCCCTCTCGAAGAGAATCTGCTCACAGCTGGTGCTTTTCCGGTGAAGACTGAGTTTCGGCCGTCACCAATTCTGGCACGTGCCCCGAATTGTGTCACCATTCCTCCCTTATCTTTGTAGGTTTTGTCTTCGTAGTACCTCATAATAATCTAACATGATAAAGTCTCAGTATATATATGTAGAGAAAAATCCTGAAATATAATTTCGATTACATCAAAATGACTACTTTGTTAATGAAACATGAATGTAGTTATTTCACTCAAGTTCAATACTATACATAATTGTGGATCTCATGCATTATTGCTAAGTGACAAAATATGTACTAATCATCCTCAAAAAAATCACATACTCGAAATATACATTTGCTAGCTATACTATAGATCCTTCTTAGAATATTTACTTATAATCGAATGCTTAAACTTCTAAACTTATGGGTCGATATTGCGATAACTTTCCATTTTTAGGCTGCTCTTGAGTCTTGAACAATACAAAAATATGTTACGACAGTTATTTTCTTTTGATATGGATTTGATCTAAATACCTTAAGAAAACATTGTGACTTATAGCAAATTTTGATGGATTAATTGATGTATTTTTACCTGGGAATCTAATACTTTAGGGATTAGAATACCGGGAGCCGAAAGTATCACTGGTTCTGCAACATAATCGCCGAATCTAGGATTTGCAATCAGTATGAAACCCATGAAACCAAGTTTCATGGCGGTTTGAGCGATAGCTCGGACTGTTGACATTCGATTGTAGAAGCCGTCAGAAAAAGTACAAATCACAATACTTCCAAGAACCACAGCTGGATCGAAATTCTCCGGCCGCTGACATTCTTCAACATCTGCGGTTAGGGTTTGTGGAACAGAACCGTTTGTTCTAACTGCATCTCTAGCTAAAACTAGCCTGTGTTCAAGTAACGGAGCTCCAAAAGTTGGACCTATAATTTCAAAATGTAAAAAAAAAAGCAAATACTTCACAAATATTATAGGAAAAAACTACCAAAAATATATAGTAACCATGCAATTTTTTTTTTCTAACACCATATTAAATAATATATATAATATGTAAGTTTGAATTCGAATGATTGAGCACATTGTCATTACTACCGTTCTTGGTTGTAGTTTTTTTTTGGGTTCCTTTTTTATATTAAGTATAAGTCATTTATAGTAAAGAAAAGTAATAAAGAAGTGATTTTGTTTTTGACAACATATAGAAGTGAATTATAATTTACATTTTTACCTGATAGTCCGACGCCTTGAACGGTCTGGCCACCGTCGAGGATGAGGGAGGCAGGGTAAGACCGGTCAGTACTTCCGGCAGCCACCCCGACGACCCATGGACTATAAGACAGCACAGAAGACGGTGAAGGGCCACGATTCCCTGCGGCTTGCACCACAAAGACTCCGGCTTTTCTAGCATATAGCATTGCAATGTCGAAGATACCAAATACCGTCGGCTTATCTACCGGTGGTTCGTCCGGTCCCACCGACAGTGTCAGCACATGTACGCCGTCTATTATTGCCTGTGATAAAATTAAAATAAACAAAATAGTTAAAGACACTAAGTTTAGTCTGTCTTGTGTTTATATTTTGTTTACTTGGTCAATGGCTGCAATGACGTCAACAAGAGTTCCGATTGATGGATAAATCGCCTTGTAAATGGCTATTCTGCCACATGAGCCAATAAAATAACTTGTAAATAATTAAAAACAATATTAGAGAATATTATAAAGGCTCCGATTGATGTAAAAACAATATTGATGTAAGTTGCAGTAAAAATTATGTGGTATCAAACTTGAATTGCAGTAAATTTATGATATAAATTTGTAGAAATATGAAATATATTTTTGTCAAAACAATTGACTGTTAGCTTTTTTAATGTTTAGTTGCAGTATGTATTATTAAAATTAATTTAGTTTAAACTAATAATAATAGAATCTATTAAAAATTAAATAATTAGGAAAGTAAAATAACATTTTTTTTTCTATAATACTAAAAAAAATATATATATATATATACATTTATACACGAGAGTATTAGTTGGAAAGTTAATATCAAACAATAATTTTCAAATATATGATTGAGTATTTCTAGTGATTGTGATCAATCATATATTTAAAAACTATTGTTTGAGTATTTCTAGTGTTTATGATCAATCATATGTCAAAAGATTTTTTCTTAATTAGTTGAATAATTCAAACAAATTCAAATAATTGTTCATATATTATCTTAATTGTTTATTTTATTTGTTAAAAGATCAAAAAGAAAAGAAAAAAAAAATCTTAGAATTCCAAAACCAAAACTCAATATTACCACATGGGATTTTCTTTGATGTTAGAAAATATTTTGAGTTAACAATTTGACACATAACAAACCTAAAAAATGTATATCAATCATATTTCACGATAACTCAAACTCAACATCAATTTTGGTTTTAGGTTAGTAAAATTTTCTATGTATAATTGAGTTATAGTCATACTTCCAAAACATCATTAATACTACATGACACCATTCAGAGCCAAAGTAGTCTTAATTCTTAAATCTTCTCAAATTGTACTATAAGCTAATTAATTTGAATGAGTTGACGAACCGTGCACGAGGGGCCATTCCGCTGGCACGGCCGTAGGAGAACCCGTCAACGACCACCGGAACTCCCGCGTTTCCGGCTGCAATGGATGCCACGTGGCTGAACCAAACCGGCCAAATCAAATCCTCTTTTTATTATTTGTACAAACCAAAATAAAATCTTATATATGTACTAAATACTAAATACTTATGCTACAAACCAAAAATACATAACAAGCTAACAAAATACATATTTTAAAGTTACCCAAAAAATTGAGATAAAGTTATAACCTACAAAATCAATAAAATGAAGACATAATTCACCCAGTTAAAAATATTTATAAATAAAAATACTTTCTTTTACCTCAAAAAATAAGACATAATTATAGACATAAACAAGACTTATATTCATGCAGGAAAATACTTACTGTAGTACCTAATTCTTTTTCTTTCTTTTTTTAAAGCTTGAACCTTTTCAGAAGTTATATGCTAAAGTCAAAATATTACAGTCAATTTTACATCAATAGTGCGCCTTATCTCCATAATTTACCAAAAATGTAAACAAATCCTTATAGAGTTACCAAAAATAAAAATATATTTATAACTTATAGGTGACTAGAATGAATTTATAATTTATCCAAAATAAAAGACATATTTATACCTGCCGTGGCCGGACGCATCAAACGGAGAAAGTATATCCAAGGAGCCATTGAGAGCGCCAGAAGCTCTAGCTCCGGCGGAAAAGAATCTTGCGGAGATGATTTTTCCGTTACAAGATCCAACGGGAAAGAGAGGACCGATCTCACAGTCGCCGGAGAAATTTAAACGTGAGAGATTTGATGAGAAAGGATTTGTGAGATCGAGTGCGAAGCTAGGATGAGTAGGGTTAATTCCGGTATCCACGAAACCGATCACAATGTCTTCTCCGGCACGTCTATCGCCGTCGCTGGAGATCATTGGCCAGACTTGTTTAGGAAGTTCCAAGAAATGAGGAGTGTAAGTTGTCATTAGTTTCACTCCCTTGTCTTCTTCTATTGCCTTCACTCCTTTTGTGTTCTTGAGTTTCTTGGCCTGCAAGTAACAAATGAAGGTAATTTCCGGTTTACCAAACCAAAGATTGAACCATAAAGAGTAAACCGAGACGTATACTTTTGAGGTAAGAGGAGGACCTGAGAAGGAGAAGTATGGACTGCGAAAGCATTAATGATATGTTTGAAGCTATAAAGCATTGTATAACTTCCATTTTCAAGTGTGCTTTTAAGTATTTCTTCGTGATTCTCTTTGATCTTTTTTGCTTCAAATGCCATAGCTTTGCTAATTTTCAAAAAAAAAAGAAATCAGAGTAAGGAAGGTATTTTGAATGGTTTGAGTTTTTTTTTTCTGATTTTTTAGATAATTTTGAGTATTTTGGGTGTATTTTGAGAAGTTGTTATGAACATTGAAGATGAGAACATAAGATAATGAACATGTAAGAATTAAGATGAAGACATAAGCACAAATAGATAAAATTATACCAAGTATAGATTCAAAATATTCATATAATAATTTTTGTATATAATTTGTAAAGATTAAAAATGTAGTGATTCGAACCTGTTGACGTTAGCAGCAGTAGAAAAGGCCAATGGTTCACCTTCAACCAAAACAGAGTAAATCCTTGGCATATGATCATCTTTTTCGTTTTTTTCTTCTGCTCTGGACAATATTACACAAATAACCAACACAAATATACATACTATTAACCATATGTAACAATATGATCTAAGTTTTCTTGGATTGGTTTCCATTAAATCCTTATTGCGATTCCCCTCCATTTGCTTCATTAAGATATTTATATATTTGAGTGGGTAATGAGATTCATGTTCTTGGACAATATTACCGACCACTTTATATAAAAGGTTATATGCGTTATACTTCGTCACATTATTAGTTCTATTTGTTAAGGTATAATCTTGTTTATGGAAGCTTTATAAAAGTTCTGACCAACAAAAAGGAAAAAAAATACAAGGACAGAGAAAAAATTAAACAATTTTTTTAAGTTCTTGAGGTTTTCCTTTTAGTATCGTCTTTTCTACTTTAGATAAATTGGCTACATAAATTTTCATATGGTGTATGTTGACCCAAACTGGTAAAACATTAGCTGTAATTATTTTTACAGCCATTTCCATCTACTCATGAATTTTTTTTCCGGGGTTACTCATCAAATGGTTGGGAGAGCTTTAAACCTAAGCTAAGACCAATCTTACTAATCACCGAATTAAGGAAAGAACTGTAAGCTAAGATCAATCTTACTAAAAACATGAGCTGTAATTTTTATTACTGTCATTTCCATTTATTCATCAATTTTATTTCCGGGTTTTTAATACTCACCAATGGTTGGGGCATACAGATCATAGACTATAATTCAAGAATTGTCCCATTAATTAATCATGAGACATAGACTATTGAAATGCATTCTACAAAAGAAATTAAAGATCTTCACAAAGCTAAGCTAAGACCAATATTCCCAATCACCTAATTAAGTTGTATCCTAATTTCAAAGAACGGTCTGAAATCAATGGATTATTAAAGAATCTAAGACAGGAGGACATAAAAATGTCAATTTAGTTTAGATTTGGTAAAAAGTGGAACAGAGTAGTCACAAACCAGATTTGAAACACAAACATGTCTGAATAGTTGAATATATATAAAAGATAAAACAAGGGTTTTGTGCATAAAAACCATCAAGCTTTTTATTTTTTTGCAGAATTAACCCTCACTTCAAAAGTGTGTAGGTTAACCCTATTATCTCCAAAATCACCTGCTAAACAGCCCTAGGCTATATTGTCGACGTGTCACTGTCAACCAGTGTTAAAAAACTAACATAAATAACAAAACTATATAGTTTTAAGGACAAAAAAACTACATGTTATTTTGCTAATTCTTTGCTGTTTTACCAAAACCCAAACAACAAACATTTTATTTACCTGGATAAACAAAACGACATGTTGTCTCAGATGAAAAAAAAAATTGGATAAAAAAAATTGTTTTATCTTCTTCTTCTTTTATGGTCCGTCTTCTTCCTCTCTTCCTCCAACTCTTCACAAAATTCAATCTGGGTTCTTCTTCTTCCTCTCTCCCTCCAATTCTTGACAAAAATCAATCTGGGCTACATTTTTAATGGCTCAATCGAGTGACCCACCACAACCAAATCTTTAATCTTCTCTTAAAATAGTTGATTAAGAAGAACATTGGATAAATAAATCAAATTTCATATTTTTCTCAAACAATTTCTCAGAAAACTTATTATCCATAATTAAATAAGAACATAATAACAGATGGAGAACAAATCAAGGATCTAATTTAAAAAAACAAAATGTAAGATCAAGCACTGAAGAGAAATGACATTAATTATATAACTGTTATTAAACGAAATGTAAGATCAAGCACTGAAGATTAACAACTGTTATTATTTATTTTTTAATTATTTTATAATAATAATTATATAAGGATATTTGTATAATATAATGCATATTATTTTGATATAAAATTTTTGACTTCTATTAATTTATATAGAGTATACATGAGGTTAGAGTAAGATTTTAATATGATTAAAAATTGAGTTAAATTGTATAACAAAATCAAATGTATATGAAGAAAAGCAGATTTAACAAAGTATAATAACCTAGACTTTTGGGATATTTTGGTTAATTTTAAGTATTTTAGTTATTTGATATAAAAATAATTGATATTTTTTGGGTTTATAGTTGTTGGGTAATTAGTTATATCAAGTTTAAATATTATTAATATTTTTGGGTATAAAATTGTATTTTGAATATTTTGGGTATTCATTCGGTTTAGTTCATGTTTGGTCTTTCAGATATAGGAGTCTAGGATCTATTTGGAGTTTTTAGGTTACTACTCTTTTTCAGATTGGATTTGGTTTAGTTTTTCGGGTTTCTGATATTTTGTCGACGTTATCTAAACATAGTAGTAAAAAAAAGACACAACTGTGGGAACCAACAACTTTTGGACATTTGATATAGATTTTTAATATGTTTATAAGAAATTTTTAATTTATAAGTTAATTAATTTATTCATGTATAAAACTAAAGTTTTGTAAATAACTATTTTCTCTAACAAAACATGATTTCTTTTCCTAGAACAGTTTAAGATATATTATTAATAATAAATATTTAATTAAATAAAAATTATTTAAAATTTAAAACTTGCCCATCGGCGGGTCGTAATCTAGTATATTATTAAATTTTAACTAGGTTAATAATCCAATTAGAATATCAAACCGCATATTAATATTTTTATCTAATCCCCTAAACCAAAACATCTATACTAGTACTAGTAGAGAGAAGAATTTTTTAAACCTGATTTGAAGACAAAAACATGGATAGAACTTGAGCGAGATCGGATAGCCATCACTGATAAACAACATCAAGATCTAAAACCCTCTGACAAAAAATTTAGGCATGAATAACAGGAAGTGAGGCTATGGCATCATCCCCAAAGACGAAACGCAATGTTGACTTTCTGATATGGTGGCTCCTTCACAGCAAAATCTCCACTCCTAACCCAAATGAAAAAAGCCAACCACAATCTTATTTCGATGTGACTAGATGTGTGATAAGATTTAGGAAAGCAAACAAGAAATGAAGAAGGAAAAGAAAATAAGATTTAGTTGGTGCTGAGAGCATTGATCCCTGCTTCAAAAAATTAGATCTAAGATTAATAGGACAAGCGGCGAGATAGATAGTTGGTGTAATATTATTAGATTAGGTAAATAACTCTCTTTTCTAACTAAAACAGTTTCTACTTATTTCTTGAAAAAAATTAAAACTACATCACCTACAACAATTTTTAATTTATATTGTTTGCTTTAATTTAATTTATGTTTAGTATTTCGGTGTCAACCCCATAAATTTCAACAGTTTTTATTTTTAATCCATATTTTTTTAATAAATGACATTTCAGTTGTCACATTTATTTCATTACTAGTTAGCCTTATTTCATATGTCAAACACCCAAAATTATGTTATACTTAAATATTAAAAAATTATAATGTATTAATATATATATAACATACAATTTAACTTCACATGCGTCGTACCTAGTTCTAGATTGTTTATCATCCAAATTTGCCATAATCTCTTTTGAAATCTCAATAAATTTAGCATATGTCTATAACTAAACTAAACACCAATCCCTCAATCAATTAATTTACATGGAGCTTTTTCATGCTAACACAACCGGGTAATTGCATGTTATGTTTGAATGAATATTTTGGATGGAGTGGACAAAATTAGGCATGGCTAAATCTAACTATAATCATATTTTGGACCGTAACTATATTGTTTTAACAGCAAAAATCTATTAGTTATGGTTAATCATAAATTATAACCTTAACTGTATGAAAACCGTTAGTTAACTGCATGGTATAACCTTTAAATTATAACAGTAACCACTTTGAAAGTGTTACTGAAATTAAAATTTATTTTAATTATCAAATTGTATTTAACCGTGATAACTGTAACTGTAACAGTAACTGTATTTAACCGTAAATATTTTAACTGTAACCACTTTAAACATATATTAAATGATTAAAATTAAGGCTAAAGAAAAATTATAATCATAACTGGTGGTTAATTAACCATTATCTTAATAACCGTAATCATGGTCAGGTCTAGATAAAACCATTGACAAACCAAACCATTCATTTTTTGAAGGGGACAAAACTCCTCTGTGGTTTCAAGTTAATTGTTTGTAAAACCCTGGGAAAAAGGACTTTTTCAATATATGTACTTTTTCCATGGTGTCTTTTCTACCTGTATAAACATTCAATGCCGATATAAACACAAACTCGAAAAATCAAATTTTGGACCTAAGCTTATCGTTTTGTACCAAATCCAGAGTTGCCGATAACGGAGGTTAGTCAACCGTTACAGATGTTAACTCAGCTGACACGTGTTTTATGATGTGACCAAAACAATGTTATTTTGATGTTTGGCTTAAATTTTTTTTTTTTTAAAACAAGTTGTAACACTTTAACTTGAAGACACATCACTAAACCCATTTATACATGTACTTTACCAATTTATCCATAGTTTTCACGACATTAACTCAAACATAAATAATTATAAACCTCACCAGGTCATATAAAATTAAAGGAAAAATTAATTAGGGTTTCGAATTATCAGTTTCATTTCTTCTTCTCCTTCTATCATGTAGAGAGAACATGGGGTAAGATGCCTCTATGGCACAAAATAAAGAAATGAGCATGGATATGAATACATTGCTGTTTCAAGAAATGAGAAAGGAATTTCCATCTCCAATGGATACACTTGTGCATGAGCGAGATAAGTTAGTATTCTACTGCTCTCTTTATACAATTTAGCTTTTGGGTTCTTAGTCATTGTAATATTAGTTGGATGTATCTGAAACCAAAAATGTCTCTCGTAAGCACTATGTTTATCATAGTAGATCTCATTATATTCCTCCTTTCCTTTAAATTCTTGATAAAGTAATTTTGTTTTCTGATGTTTTTGCAATATGTTCAAATGCAGAACCAGTGATGATACTACCGAGGAAAACATTCACGAAGTTGAATAAATAATATCGAAAAGCAGCTCTTTCTAACGAAGATATTGAAACAAACCCTTCAAATTTCGATATGATCATCAAAATGCTGGTAGAAATATAAAAAAAATGCTTCAAGGCGATACAAGAAGAAACCCTTGGATCAACGATTCATAAACTTCCTACACACACAAGATTGGTTTAAAGTTAAAATGGTTTACAGTACAGAAACAATTTTTTATTTCTTAGTTTGCTTCAGATTCAAAGACACATTACCTTTAAACTAGTTTTCACGCTTGTGGAGTGACTAGAATTCCCGTTTTTGCAAAGGGAGCTGATACTTCAGACGTTGGAGAATGTGAAGAAGAAGACTCAGTTACATGCTCTGGAATGTTAGAACATAAATTATATGTTCTGCTTCGGGATGTTTTCTTCAGTTTGCTAATCCATTTAACTTCATCTTCGCATTCCATATCTTCTTTACAGACACTGCAAAACAATGAGTTGTTCTTCCCACTTTCAAGCACTGATGACAACAAATCACATTGCCTTCTTTACGATTCTGCCAACACAAAAACAAATTTTCAATACAGTTAACAAATTTCTGTTTTTTATTCAAAGACACATTTTACCTAAGAACTATTTCTTGTGCTTGTGGAGTCGCTAGAAGTCCCGTTTTTGCGAAGGGAATCTGAGACTTCAGAAGCTGGAGAATGTGAAGAAGAATGACCATCCTCAGTTACATGTTCCGGAATGTTATTTCGGGTCTTGCTTCAGGAAGTTTTCTTCAATTTACTTATTCATTGAACTTCGTCTTCCCGTTCAAGATCTTCTTTGAATTCATCTTTGAGTCTGTCTTTTCTTTCATCAGAGATACAATTCCCAGTTGTGCATTCATCGACTTTGAAGTATTCACCTGAGATTATCTTACCCTTATCTTTTTCTCTTTCAACCTCTGAATCCATCCGCTTAATGGACAATCAGAGTCTTCAGAATCTGTTAGCTTTCTAGAGATAACAATGGCTCAGATTCTGAAGACTCTGATTGTCCATTAAGCGAATGGATTCAGAGGCTGAAAGAGAGAAGAGAAGGAAAGGTAAGATCATCTCTGGTGAATTCTTCGAAGTGGATGAATTCACAATCGGAAACTGGATCTCTGATGAAAGAAGAGATCGACGAAAAGCTGAGTTCAAAGAAGATCTTGAATGGGAAGACAAAGTTCAGTGGATAAGCAAGCTGAAGAAAACTTCCCAAAGCAGAACACAGAATAACATTCCAGAACATGTAACTGAGGATGGTCCTTCTTCTTCACATTCTCCAGCCTCTGAAGTATCGGATTCTCTTCGAAAAACTGGGACTTCAAATGACTCCACAAGCACAAGAAACACTTCTAAGGTAAAATGTGTCTTTGAATAAATAATATTTTTTTTGTTACTGTACTGAAAATTTGTTTTGTATTGGCAGAATCCGAAAGAAGGCAATGTGATTTGTTGTCATTAGTGCTTGAAAGTGGGAAGGATAACTCTCATTGTTTGCAGTGTCTGTGAAGAAGATATGGAATGGGAAGATGAACTTGAATGGATTGGCAAGTTTATGTTTAATTTGGATATTTTATATTTATAATTTTGATATTTTATTATATAAATTTTGAACTCTCTAATTGAAATTACGACGCATTTAAGTTAAACCTTCAGATACATTGTGTCAAACATATATTCATATTGTAAAAATATTGTTAATATATTATCCTAGTTCTATTTAATAGTGGTTTGTTTAAATGTTACAAAAAAAAATATGTAAGAGTTTAAGCTTGTTAATTTTCAGATTCACTGGATCCAGATCCAAATTAGTTTTTGGACTTGATATCTGGATCCGGCCTAACTAAAAATTAAGAATTAAAATGTGATGTAGTTTTTGTTTTGAGCCTTTAAAATTTAGGTCATATCTTTTCATTCAAACTCTAATCCATTTTTTATATTCTGAAAAGAAATAAATTATAATTCTCAATTCCATGATTATTATATTTTATTTCCTTAAATAATATATATATATATATATATATATATATATATATTAATTTAGGTTGGATCAAGATATAGATGGTAAAGTTGTGGATTCCCAAAACACCCGGATATCCGGATCCGCCCACCCTTAACATTAACCACCTCAAAGACTCAGGGAACAAAAAAGATCTGGATACTAATCCCCAAAACTGAAATATCTATACTAGTAGAGAGAGAAAAAAAATTAACCTGATTTGAAGCAAAAACATGGATAGAACTTGAGCGATATCAGATAGCCATCTTTGATATAAGCAACATCAAGATCAACAACTCTCTGACAAAGAAATATAGAAATGAATAACAAGAAGTGAGGCGTTTTCATTGTCCCCAAAGACGAAACACGATGTTGACATTCTGATCTGGCTACTCCTTCACCGCAAAATCTCCACCCCTGACCCAAATGGAAAAATCCAACCAAATCTTTTTTTGATGTGACTAGAAGTGGGATAAGATCTGGGAAAGCAAACAAGAAAATGAAGAAGGAAAAG
The DNA here is from genome assembly GCA_963555745.1 of Cardamine flexuosa. Lineage (NCBI taxonomy): Eukaryota > Viridiplantae > Streptophyta > Magnoliopsida > Brassicales > Brassicaceae > Cardamine > Cardamine flexuosa. Next base: position 21,407,622 of record OY743220.1, on the reverse strand, counting down.
AAATAAGGCTTACGTTGGTGCTAAGAGCATTGATCCCTGTCTTGGAAAACTAGATCTAAGATTAATATGGCAAGCCCCGAGAGAGATAGTTGGTGTAGTGTTAACAATATATATTATTAGATTTTAACTAGGTTAATAATCAAATTAAAATATCAAAACACATATTAATTTGTTTATCTATAGTACCTAACCAAAACATCTATACTAGTACTAGTAGAGAGAAGAAATTTTTTAACCTTACTTGAAGGCAAAAACATGGATAGAACTTGAGCGAGATCAGATAACCATCTCTGATAAGCAACATCGAGATTTACAACCCTCTGTCAAAAAATAGAGGCATGAATAACAAGAAGGGAGGCTTTTGCGTCATCCCCAAAGATGAAACACGATGTTGACCTTCTGATCTGGCGGCTCCTTCATCGCAAAATCTCCACCCCTGATCCAAATGAAAAAATCCATCCACAATCATATCTCGATGTGACTATATGTGTGATAAGATCTAGGAAAGCAAACAATAAAATGAAGAAGGAAAAGAAAATAAGATTCAGTTGGTGCTGGGAGCATTGATCCATGCTTTGGAAAAGCAGATCTAAGATTATTATGACAAGCGGCGAGAGAGATAGTTGGTGTAGTGTTAACAATATACATTATTAGATTTTAACTAGGTTACTAATCAAATTATAAGATCAAAACTCATGTTAATTTGTTTATCTATAGTAATCCCCTAAACCATAACATCAATACTAGTACTAGTAGAGAGAAGAAAGTTTTTAACCTGATTTGAACGCAAAAACATGGATAGAACTTGAGCGAGATCGGATAGCCATCTCTGATAAACAACATCGAGATCTACAACCCTCCAACAAAGAAATAGAGGCATGAATAACAAGAAGTGAAGCTTTTACGTCATCCCCAAGGATGAAACGCAATATTGACCTTCTGATCTGGCGGCTCCTTCACGGTAAAATCTCCACCCCTGACCCAAATGAAAAAGGCCAACCACAATATTATTTGATGTGACTAGATGTGTGATAAGATCTAGGAAAGCAAACAAGAAAATGAAGAAGGAAAAGAAAATAAGACTTAGTTGGTGCGGAGAGCATTGATCCTTGCTTCGGAAAACTAGATCTAAGATTAATATGACAAGCGGCGAAAGAGATAGTTGGTGTAGTGTTAACAAAATATATTATTAGATTTTAATTAGGTTAATAATCCAATTATAATATCATAACACATATTAATAATTTTTATCTAGAATTAGGTAAATAACTATATTTTCTAACTAAAACAGTTTCTACTTATTTCTTGAAAATATTTAAAAAATTACATCACTAACAACAATTTTTATTTTATTTTTGTTGCTTTAATTTAGTTTTTTTTTAGTATTAACGTATCAAACCCCATAATTTTCAATATTTTTTATCTTTTAATCCATATTCTTTTGATGAACGACATTTCAGTTGTCACATTTATACCATTATTAGTTGAGCCTTATTTCATATGTCAAACACCAAAAATTATGTTATACTTAAATATTAAAAATTTATAATGTATTATTATATACTAGTGGGTGATCCGTCCTTCGGGTGGGATTTTGGCTATGGATTTAGATGATTGTTAATCAATATTAAAGTTTTTATTTTTTCTTCTTCTTATTATATTGTGTTTTTGGTGTTTGATATTTTTCCATATGTTTTTAACCTCATGAATTTATATATATATATATTTATCATTTTTATTCAACAAAGAGTCAAAATCAAAATTCCTAACAAAAACTATTCTATACGATTTAATACCCTCATTCAGTAATTATATTGTTCTACAATATAGAGATTCTGATGTATAGAATAAGGTTATATAAGTGTTATACTATTGTCTTGTAATATTCCACATATAACAAATAAAGCTTAGACAATGAATCATGATCTTTATATTCAACACTCACCTTGAGGCTGATGCTTAACTGAATAGATTCAGAAGTTTTGACCTGTTTTGATGAGACTCCAAATTATATGGTATTGAAAAAAAAAATTGGATCAAATCTTGTCAATCAATAATGAGTAAGATGCTGAGAAGATGTTTTTGATGAGAAATATTGTCGTAAATGCAGAAAGAAAGAAAGCTCGCCTACAATGAAAAATTGATAAAAGATTAAACCACATACAACACATTCATCCGCTTTATACTTAACTTTCACTATCTTCTCATGTTTTCCTTTTTGGTCATTCTCGATATATTATTGATCTAAATATTGTAAAATTTCTTTATAAGACTTTACTCATTTTTCTCTTAAAGACTGATTTTTATTAATATGTCAACGTTTTGGGAAATCGGAGATTATCTCTTATAACATGCATTCTTATATACCTTTTAAAAGTTCAGAGTTATCATTCAAGCTTGTAGAAGCTCCTGTAAGTATTCCACTGTTGAACGAATCTTTGTTTGCTTGAACACAAATTTTGACCATTAAAATGCATATTTTGTTTTTTATTGTCATTTAAGGTATTTAAATTCAATAGTTTTTTTGTAATTATAAAGTTGACAATATAAATGTAAGCAATGTATTTTAAATTTTAGGTAAATTTTATTGAACTAATCTTATTTGATTGTTTAAAATTATATATCATAATTACATAATTTTTAGAGAAATTATCACCAATACCAATATGGACATACCATTTTCTACAAATATCACCTTTTTTGACCATTTTCAAAATATCACTATAAGGCATGTCAAGAGCAATAATTTTTTATTTTTTTTGGGTTAAGTATTTTAAGATTTAGGGTAAGCTTTTAGGAATATGAGGTACGGTTTAGGGTGTTTGAAATTCTAAACCCTAAATCATGAACCTTAAAATTATGAGGATATGAGATTTGGTGCTATATAGAAGACTTGCTCTTTAATAAAAAAATGTTATATAAGAAAATTATTCTTTAAAGAACTTAATTTTGTGTTATTTTTGAGAATTGTCCAAGAATTAATCATGATCTTCATTAAGAGCAATTCAATCAAATACACAACTATAGTGGTATAAATGAAAATGGACTCCTTCTAATTATTTTTGTTTTTTAAAAATGGACACCCATATAGTTGTATTTATGAAATTCCCCCCCCCCCCCCAATTTTTAACACAAATTTTTTTATCATAAGTTTAATTCTAATATGACAAAAAAATTAGAATAATAGCAATTAATACTTTGATTTATTTATTTGAAGATAAAAAGTTTTCTAAACTATAAAAATAAATCTAATAAGACTAAAACTATTAAATTAGAAAAATAATAATTATTAAAACTTGATTTATTTATTTGAAGGTAATTTTTAAGAAACAATATATATAAATTCAAAAAAGCTAAAAATGTTAAATTAGAGTTTTTAAGATTTTTTCTAAGGAGATGAATTTCAAAAAAATATTCAAAACTATTATTGTAGTTATTATGAAAATTAAAGTGTAAAATTAAAACTAATAAGAAAGTATAGTAAGATATTAAGCGAAAGATTATAAAAGCAGTAAATGTAGATGCTGATGTGTCACTTTCTTAACATAGGTGAATGCTGATGTGTACTCACAAAAAAAAAGCATGATATTTCTTTATATATATAGATATAACATACAATTTAACTTTGCATGCGTCTTACCTAGTTCTAGATTGTTTATCATCCAAATTTGGCATAATCTCTTTTGACATCTCAATAAATTTAGTATATGTCTGTAACTAAACTAAACACAAATACCTCAATCAATTGACATGGAGCTTTTTCATGCTAACTCAACCTGGTAATTACATGTTATGTTTGAATGGTTATTTTGGATGGAGTGGACAAGATTATACATGACCGAAATCTAACTGTAAGCATTTCTGGACCGTAGTTGTATCGATTTAACCGTAATTGTATAAAATAGTTAGAAACTGTAACCGTTAACTGTAAAATTCTATTAGTTATGGTTAATTGTATATTATAGCTGTAACCGTATGAAAAATGTTAGTAAACCGCATGGTATAACATTAAAATTATAATTGTAATTATTTTGAAAGTATTACTGATGTTAACATTTATTTTAATTATTAAGTTTTATTTAACCGTGATAACTGTAACTATTTTAACTATAATTTTTTTAACCGTATATTAAATGATTATAATTAAGGTTAAAGAAAAATTATAAGTATAACTGGTGGTTAATTAAACATTACCTTAATAACAGTAATTGTGGTCATGCCTAGAAAAAATCATTGACAGACTAAACCAGTCATTTTTCAGAGCAGACAACGATCTTCTGTGGTTTAAAGTTATTAGTTTGTAAAACCCCTGGAAAATGGCCTTTTCGATATGTACTTTTGCCATGTTGCATTTTTCTCCTTGTACAAACACTCAGTGCCGATATAAACCCAAAAAAAAAAAAAAAAAAAAAAACAAATTTTGGACCTAAACTTGTCGTTTCGTACCAAATTAAGAGTCTTCGGTAACAGATGTTAGTCAACCATTACAAATGCTAACTTAGCTGACACGTCTTTAATGATGTGGCCAAAACAACGTAGTTTTGGTGTTTGACTTGAAAAGTTATTTTAAACATTTGTAGCACCCTCAACTCAAACATGCAACATTAAACTCGTTTATAAATGCAGTTTACCAATTGAACCAAAGTCTCACAACATTAACTCAAACTTTAAAATTGATAAACCTCACTAGGTCGTAATTTGGGGGAAATTTATATAATAAAATATTAAAAATTATAAATATAAAATATCCAAATTAACATAAATTCCTGGTCCTGGTTCTGGATGTTTTCATGAACTTGCCAATCCATTCAAGTTCATCTTCCCATTCCATATCTTCTTCACAGACACTGCAAACAATGAGAGTTATCCTTCCCACTTTCAAGCACTAATAACAACAAATCACATTGCCTTCTTTCGGATTCTGCCAATACAAAACAAATTTTCAGTACAGTAACAAAAAAAAGTTTATTTATTCAAAGACACATTTTACCTTAGAAGTGTTTCTTGTGCTAGTGGAGTCACTTGAAGTCCCGGTTTTTCGAAGAGAATCCGATACTTCAGAGGCTGGAGCATGTGAAGAAGAAGGACCATCCTCAGTTACATGATCTGGAATGTTATTCTGTGTTCTGCTTTGGGAAGTTTTCTTCGGCTTGCTTATCCACTGAAATTTGTCTTCCCATTCAAGATCTTCTTTGAACTCAGCTTTTCGTCGATCTCTTCTTTCATCAGAGATCCAGTTTCCAATTGTGAATTCATCCACTTCGAAGAATTCACCAGAGACGATCTTACCTTTCCTTCTCTTCTCTCTTTCAGCCTCTGAATCCATTCGCTTAATGGACAATCAGAGTCTTCAGAATCTGAGCCATTGTTATCTCTAGAAAGCTAACAGATTCTGAAGACTCTGATTGTCCATTAAGCGGATGGATTCAGAGGTTGAAAGAGAAAAAGATAAGGGTAAGATAATCTCAGGTGAATACTTCAAAGTCGATGAATGCACAACTGGGAATTGTATCTCTGATGAAAGAAAAGACAGACTCAAAGATGAATTCAAAGAAGATCTTGAACGGGAAGACGAAGTTCAATGAATAAGTAAATTGAAGAAAACTTCCTGAAGCAAGACCCAAAATAACATTCCGGAACATGTAACTGAGGATGGTCCTTCTTCTTCACATTCTCCAGCTTCTGAAGTCTCAGATTCCCTTCGCAAAAACGGGACTTCTAGCGACTCCACAAGCACAAGAAATAGTTCTTAGGTAAAATGTGTCTTTGAATAAAAAACAGAAATTTGTTAACTGTATTGAAAATTTGTTTTTGTGTTGGCAGAATCGTAAAGAAGGCAATGTGATTTGTTGTCATTAGTGCTTGAAAGTGGGAAGAACAACTCATTGTTTTGCAGTGTCTGTAAAGAAGATATGGAATGCGAAGATGAAGTTAAATGGATTAGCAAACTGAAGAAAACATCCCGAAGCAGAACATATAATTTATGTTTTAACATTCCAGAGCATGTAACTGAGTCTTCTTCTTCACATTCTCCAACGTCTGAAGTATCAGCTCCCTTTGCAAAAACGGGAATTCTAGTCACTCCACAAGCGTGAAAACTAGTTTAAAGGTAATGTGTCTTTGAATCTGAAGCAAACGAAGAAATAAAAAATTGTTTCTGTACTGTAAACCATTTTAACTTTAAACCAATCTTGTGTGTGTAGGAAGTTTATGAATCGTTGATCCAAGGGTTTCTTCTTGTATCGCCTTGAAGCATTTTTTTTATATTTCTACCAGCATTTTGATGATCATATCGAAATTTGAAGGGTTTGTTTCAATATCTTCGTTAGAAAGAGCTGCTTTTCGATATTATTTATTCAACTTCGTGAATGTTTTCCTCGGTAGTATCATCACTGGTTCTGCATTTGAACATATTGCAAAAACATCAGAAAAAAAATTACTTTATCAAGAATTTAAAGGAAAGGAGGAATATAATGAGATCTACTATGATAAACATAGTGCTTCCGAGAGACATTTTTGGTTTCAGATACATCCAACTAATATTACAATGACTAAGAACCCAAAAGCTAAATTGTATAAAGAGAGCAGTAGAATACTAACTTATCTCGCTCATGCACAAGTGTATCCATTGGAGATGGAAATTCCTTTCTCATTTCTTGAAACAGCAATGTATTCATATCCATGCTCATTTCTTTATTTTGTGCCATAGAGGCATCTTACCCCATGTTCTCTCTACATGATAGAAGGAGAAGAAGAAATGAAACTGATAATTCGAAACCCTAATTAATTTTTCCTTTAATTTTATATGACCTGGTGAGGTTTATAATTATTTATGTTTGAGTTAATGTCGTGAAAACTATGGATAAATTGGTAAAGTACATGTATAAATGGGTTTAGTGATGTGTCTTCAAGTTAAAGTGTTACAACTTGTTTTTTTAAAAACAATTTTTAAGCCAAACATCAAAATAACATTGTTTTGGTCACATCATAAAACACATGTCAGCTGAGTTAACATCTGTAACGGTTGACTAACCTCCGTTATCGATAACTCTGGATTTGGTACAAAACGATAAGCTTAGGTCCAAAATTTGATTTTTTCGAGTTTGTGTTTATATCGGCATTGAATATTTATACAGGTAGAAAATACACCATGGAAAAAGTACATATATTGAAAAAGTCCCTTTTCCCGGGGTTTTACAAACAATTAACTTAAAACCACAGAGGAGTTTTGTCCCCTTCAAAAAATGAATGGTTTGGTTTGTCAATGGTTTTATCTAGACCTGACCATGATTACGGTTATTAAGATAATGGTTAATTAACCACCAGTTACGATTATAATTTTTCTTTAGCCTTAATTTTAATCATTTAATATATGTTTAAAGTGGTTACAGTTAAAATATTTACGGTTAAATACAGTTACTGTTACAGTTATGTATGCAGTTACAGTTATCACGGTTAAATACAATTTGATAATTAAAATAAATTTTAATTTCAGTAACACTTTCAAAGTGGTTACTGTTATAATTTAACGGTTATACCATTTAACTAACGGTTTTCATACAATTAAGGTTATAATTTATGATTAACCATAACTAATAGATTTTTGCTGTTAAAACAATATAGTTACGGTCCAAAATATGATTATAGTTAGATTTGGCCATGCCTTATTTTGTCCACTCCATCCAAAATATTCATTCAAACATAACATGCAATTACCCGGTTGTGTTAGCATGAAAAAGCTCCATGTAAATTAATTGATTGAGGGATTGGTGTTTAGTTTAGTTATAGACATTTTCTAAATTTATTGAGATTTCAAAAGAGATTATGGCAAATTTGGATGATAAACAATCTAGAACTAGGTATGACGCATGCGAAGTTAAATTGTATGTTATATATTAATACATTATTATTTTTTAATATTTAAGTATAACATAATTTTTGGTGTTTCACATATGAAATAAGGCTCAACTAGTAATGAAATAAATGTGACAACTGAAATGTCATTTATTAAAAAATATGGATTAAAAATAAAAACTATTGAAATTTATGGGGTTGACACCGAAATACTAAACATAAATTAAATTAAAGCAAACAATATAAATTAAAAATTGTTGTAGGTGATGTAGTTTTAATTTTTTTCAAGAAATAAGTAGAAACTGTTTTAGTTAGAAAAGAGAGTTATTTACCTAATCTAATAATATTACACCAACTATCTATCTCGCCGCTTGTCCTATTAATCTTAGATCTAATTTTTTGAAGCAGGGATCAATGCTCTCAGCACCAACTAAGTCTTATTTTCTTTTCCTTCTTCATTTCTTGTTTGCTTTCCTAAATCTTATCACACATCTAGTCACATCGAAATAAGATTGTGGTTGGATTTTTTCATTTGGGTTATGGGTGGAGATTTTGCTGTGAAGGAGCCGCCATATCAGAAGGTCAACATTGTGTTTCGTCTTTGGGGATGATGCCATAGCCTCACTTCTTGTTATTCATGCCTAAATTTTTTTGTTGGAGGGTTGTAGATCTTGATGTTGTTTATCAGTGATGGCTATCCGATCTCGCTCAAGTTCTATCCATGTTTTTGTCTTCAAATCAGGTTTAAAAAATTCTTCTCTCTACTAGTACTAGTATAGATGTTTTGGTTTAGGGGATTACTATAGATAAAAAAATTAATATTTGGTTTGATATTCTAATTGGATTATTAACCTAGTTAAAATTTAATAATATACTAGATTACGATCCGCCGATGGGCAAGTTTTAAATTTTAAATAATTTTTATTTAATTAAATATTTATTATTAATAATATATCTTAAACTGTTTTAGGAAAAGAAATCATGTTTTGTTAGAGAAAATAGTTATTTACAAAACTTTAGTTTTTATACATGAATAAATTAATTAACTTATATATTAAAATTTTCTTATAAACATATTAAAAATCTATATCATGTCCAAAAGTTGTTGGTTCCCACAATTGTGTCTTTTTTTTACTACTATGTTTAGATAACGTCGACAAAATATCAGAAACCCAAAAAACTAAACCAAATCCAATCTGAAAAAGAGTAGTAACCTAAAAAATCCAAATGGATCCTAGACTCCTATATCTGAAAGACCAAACATGAACTAAACCGAATCGAGAACCGAATGAATACCAAAAATATTCAAAATACAATTCTATACCCAAAAATATTAAGAATATTTAAACTTGATATAACTAATTACCCAACAACTATAAACCCAAAAAATATTAATTATTTTTATATCAAATAACTAAAATACTTAAAATTAACAAAAATATCCCAAAAGTCTAGGTTGTTAACTCTTTGTTAAATCTGATTTTCTTCATACACATTTGATTTTGTTATACAATTTAACTCAATTTTCAATCATATTAAAATCTTACTCTAACCTCATGTATACTCTATATAAATTAATAGAAGTCAAAACTTTTATATCAAAATAATATGCATTATATCATACAAATATCCTTATATAATAATTATTATAAAATAATTAAAAAATAAATAATAACAGTTGTAGTAATTTAGTAGAAAACCATGAAATTTGGAAAACTAATATTGCAAATAAACTAAATTTAGGTTAAAAATTTTGTTTTGGTATTTGTTTTAAATGTATATTTTAATTTTAATTATTGATTAATTTAATTAACAATTTTGTGATTTACTTTTTCCTTTTTTTTAAAACTACACATTTTTTAGTATTTGTTTTAAATGTATTTTTTTTTAATTTAGTTATAGATTAGATAATGTAACATTTTTGTGATTCTCTTTTTTTTCTTTTTTAAAAAACTTCACTTTTGTTTCTTTTGATGGGATTTATGAATTTTAGTTGATGATTTGATATATTAACAATTACTGAATTTCCTTTTTAAATCTATATTTTTTATATATAATATTATTTTTATAATTTGACATGTGGCAAGATCTGAATGATTAGTGACACATGTCGGCTTCTGATGAGTGCAACCCAAATTTATATAATAAGTTATAGTTAACCCTACACCAACTATCTCTCTCGCCGCTTGTCATATTAATCTTAGATCTAGTTTTCCGAAGCAGGGATTAGTGCTCACCAACTGAGTCTTTTTTTCTTTTCCTTCTTCATTTTTTTGTTTGCTTTCCTAGATCTTATCGCACATATAGTCACATCGAGATAAGATTGTGGTTGGATTTTTTCATTTAAATCAGGGGTGGGGATTTTGCGTGAAAGAGCCGTC